>CAMTDV010000019.1:85840616-85916994 GCA_947069175.1 Scalesia atractyloides | reverse complement strand
TGGCGAGTGAACCTTGTTAGAAAACATTTATTATTGATTTCTTGTTATATTTAATATGGAAAAATTGTGCAATAATCATATGTGAGCAAACGTAAATAAACATACAATAACAATAACAATAACAATAACAATATCAATAACAATAACAATAACAAACCACCTTGCATGAATATTTGACATGAATGATAATGTATATGTTGGCAACGTCACGTTCACGCTCATAGGTAATGGGGAACGGACGGCCTATGATGATGTATGTGCGATCAAGGCTCAATCAAACGGGGCCGATCGTATGTTGGCAACGCCTCGTTCACGCTCATGGGTAATGGGGAACGGCTCACGCTCATAGGTAATGGGGAGCGGCGGCCTATGATGATGTATGTACTGAAAATGATAAATTTAATTTAAACATTAACCACACAAACAGTTGATACATATTGAATACACATTTGATCATGGATATGATGGATGCACAAGTGTTTAAATGTAATAAATAATAACACACATGATACACCCCAAAAAGTGATTAAAACGGGGAATTGGTAGAGATTCACTCACATTGGGTGCGTTCGTTTGATGATGTTGAATGCGCACGAGTTTAAAGAGTTGATCGACGAGGAATAACTAACCTAAATAATAACGAAAAGGTACGGTAAATAAGTGGATTTTATTAACCATTTTAATAGGGTTTTTAGATTTATTTTTGTGAGTTTAAGGTTATTTTCTAACTTTAAAAACAATTATTTTTAAGTATTTTTAATTGATTTTTAAATTAAATAAATGAATAAAAATATAAAAAAAATGTTGACTTTTGGGTTGACCGTTGACCATTGACTTTGATTGTTGACTGTTGACCGGTTCGGACGTGTGTATGTATGCGCTGGGTGAGGCTCGAACCCGAGACCTCCCGTACGCGTGCACGCGGCTCTACCAACTGAGCTGCGTGTCTAACCCGAAATATTTCTGTTTTTAATTATATTTATATACTATTTAACTTAATCAGAAATCATTTATTTTTAAAAAGGATTTAATTATATCGGACCGGTGCACACAACAGGTCTCGAACCCGGGACCCGTTGTTTAGTATTGCACACAGTCCACCGCTGGACTGTGTGTCTAACCTGGTTAATATACTGATTTTTATTATACTTAACATCTTACAGCGACTTGATCCGGTTCGGTTTAAAAAGAACATTTTTATTTCAGAGAGTGAGGTTGTGTCAGGGATCGAACTCGAGACGTGTGTTAATTGTTTGCACACAGTCCACCGCTGGACTGTGTGTCTAACCCGTTTATATAACTTGTTTTAATTAATCTTATAAACATCGTCGACTTCGTCTTCTTCGCTCAAAGACTCAGACGACCGATATTCTTCTGTTCTTGATTGAGTCGTTCATCGAACATATTAAAATGTAATGAACAAAATGAGTTAAGGGATCGAATGTACCGATCAGACTGTATTTCTCATAATTCCGGCAATGGTGTTGTGTATTCCGTCTGATTGAATCAATTAACAGTTTTGATCGATTAGTTGTGAAATTGGGTTACTAAACAAGGATTAACAGAAGGTTTGAATGATTATACCGATTCACAGCGTGATTTTGGAAATTCCAGAGGTTTTCCGGCGAGAGCAGAATATTCCGGCTACGTCGTCTGGGATTGATTCTGGTTGATGGATTGAAGTTAGTAACAGTCTAACAATGGATTGAAACAGAAAGAGTCGAGGTATTTACCGTTTTGATGAAGGTCTCGGTTTTCCGGCGAAAGTCCGGCGATTGCAGAAAATCTCCGGCGAGTGAAATTGATTCGAGAAACGGTGCGATTTTGAGCGAAATGATTTCCAGAGACTTGGGTGTGTATTTATAGAGAAGAATCACAATGAATTGGGTCTGATTTCAGTCTTGATTCGTTGGTCATCCTTTCTCCACCGGTTATGACTGATGTCGCGGGATTAGACATCGGTTATAACCGATGTCGATGTTAATACATACGTTAAGTCAAAAGAAACCGTCGATAATTGGCGAAATCGTCGGAATTTCCGGCGACTGTGAATTGGGCGCGCTGTTGACTGATTTCGATTTCGAGTTTTATTATAAATGTTATTTGTTTCACTGGATAGCACAAGTGAGTCAAGTGGCGGAGTGGTTAAGTCTTTGTGGTTTCATCCGGCTGACCCGGGTTCGAAACCCGGCAGCCTTCTTTTTTTTTTTTTTCACTTTTTATCAATTATAGTTTTTAAATTCTAAATTGTTTATTAATTATGTATTGTTTAAAATTAAAATAAATCATAAATACGCAACGAAATTTTATAACTTGATATTCGATTAATAAACGAAGCGGGTTTGGAAACCCGTTTTTCGACGGATGTTACAGTATCCCCTACTTTTAGAAATTTCGTCCCGAAATTTAAGTAGTAGTGGTAACAGGAAAAAGATGTGGGTATTTTTCGCGCATTGAGTCTTCACGTTCCCAAGTAAACTCAGGTCCTCGTTTCGACTCCCAGCGTACCCTAACAATTGGAATACGACTCCGTCTTAAACGCTTCTCCCCGAAGTCCATAATTTCTACTGGTCTTTCAATGAAATGCATAGATTCATCGACTTGAATGTCTTCCAAGGGAATATGGAGATTTTCATCGGCGAGGCACTTCTTCAAGTTCGATACGTGGAATGTGGGATGAAATCTGTTGAGTTCTTCTGGTAGGTCAAGCTTGTATGCTACAGGTCCTACTCTTTCGAGTATCTTGAAAGGTCCTACGTAGCGTGGTGCTAGCTTGCCTTTTTGGCCAAAACGAACCACACCCTTCCACGGTGATACTTTTAAAAGTACTTGGTCACCAATGTTAAACTCCAAGGGCTTTCGTCGTTTGTCTGCATAACTCTTTTGACGACTTTGTGCCGCTAGAAGATTGTTTCGAATTTGATGGATCTTGTCTGTTGTTTCTTGAATTAATTCTGGACCGGTGATTTGGGCTTCTCCAATTTTGTGCCAACATATTGGTGATCGGCACTTACGACCATATAAAGCTTCGAAAGGTGCCATGCCAATACTTGAATGATAGCTGTTGTTGTACGAAAATTCAACTAATGGTAGATGAGCGTCCCAATTCCCTTTGAAGTCTATGACACATGCTCGAAGCATGTCTTCAAGAGTTTGGATAGTGCGTTCAGATTGTCCATCAGTTTGAGGATGAAAAGCGGTACTGAGGTCTAATCGTGTACCCAAGGCCGCTTGTACGACTTGCCATGTTCGTGAAGTGAAATGACCATCATGGTCTGAAATGATGCTTAAAGGTACACCATGACGGCTTACGATTTCGCTGATGTAGATACGAGCTAACTTCTCGTTCTTGACGTCCTCGCGAATCGGAATGAAGTGAGCTGATTTTGTGAGACGGTCAATGATTACCCATATAGTGTCATACCCACTGGAGGTGCGAGGTAACCTGGTAATGAAGTCCATGGTTATGTTTTCCCACTTCTATACAGGTATTTCAGGTTGGGTTAGAAGTCCTGAAGGTCTTTGATGTTCAGCTTTTACTTTAGAACAGGTAAGGCACTTGGATACAAAAACAGCAATATCCTTTTTCATGCCAGGCCACTAGTAGGTGTATCGAAGGTCTTGATACATCTTGTCGGCTCGTGGGTGTACAGAGTATCGTGTTTTGTGCCCCTCATTCATAAGGAAATCACGAAGGTTATTGTGATCGGGAATCCATATGCGATCTAGATAATACAGAATACCGTCGGATTCTGTTTCGAGTTTAAGTTCTGCTCCACAAGATAGCTCATTGCGTATGTCGTTTTCTGTTATAGAAACATGTTGAGCTTCTCGGATTTGATCTTTGATGTCGGTTATGATTTGCGAACATAGAAGACGAATGGAGTTTGCATAACCCTTTCGACTGAGTGCATCGGCCACCACATTTGCCTTGCCAGGATGATACCGAATTTCACAGTCGTAGTCATTAAGAAGTTTGACCCATCTTCGTTGTCTCATATTCAACTCCTTCCGATTAAAGATATGTTGGAGGCTCTTGTGGTCAGTGTATATTTCACACTTGGTACCGTAGAGGTAATGTCTCCATATCTTAAGAGAACACAACGGCTCCAAGTTCCAGGTCGTGGGTGGTGTAGTTCTTCTCATGAACTTTGAGTTGTCTAGACGCGTAGGCTATCACTTTTCTCCTTTGCATTAATACACAGCCTAATCCTTGCCCTGATGCGTCGCAATATACTACAAAGTCATCGCAACCTTCGGGGAGTGTGAGGATAGGTGCGTCACAAAGCTTTTGCTTAAGAGTTTGGAAGGCTTCTTCTTGTTTAGGTCCCCATATGAAGGGTTTTCCTTTATGAGTCAAAGTCGTGAGTGGTACAGCAATACGGGAGAAATTTGCAATGAAACAGCGATAGTAACCCGCCAAACCAAGAAATTATCTTACTTCGGTAGGGGTACGTGGCGCTTGCCATTCCTGTACTGCTTTGATCTTTGAGGGGTCGACATGTATTCCCTTGTCATTGACGACATGTCCAAGAAATTGTACTTCTCTTAACCGGAATTCGCACTTGGAGAATTTAGCGTAGAGCTTTTCGGTTCTTAAGAGTGTGAGGATGAGTCGAAGGTGTCGTTCATGATCAGATTTAGACTTTGAGTAGATGAGGATGTCGTCGATGAAGACTATGACAACGCGGTCGAGATAGGGTTTGCATACCCTATCCATTAGATCCATGAATACAGCTGGGGCGTTGGTTAATCCAAATGGCATGACCATGAATTCGTAATGACCATAACGAGTTCGGAAGGCGGTCTTTGGGACGTCTTCTTCATGCACTCTGAGTTGATGATAACCAGAACGAAGGTCGATCTTTGAAAAACAAGTGGCGCCCTGAAGTTGGTCTAGCAAGTCATCGATGCGAGGTAACGGATAGCGGTTCTTGACCGTTAATTTGTTGAGTTCTCTGTAGTCGATACACATACGAAACGTTCCATCTTTCTTCTTCACAAACAGAACAGGTGCACCCCAAGGCGATGAGCTAGGGTGTATGAATCCTTTGTCAGTCAGTTCTTGCAGCTGACTGGCCAGCTCTTGCATTTCGGATGGGGCTAACCTATAAGGAGATTTTGCGACGGGTGTAGCGCCAGGTACAAGATCAATGCGGAATTCGACTTCTCTCATGGGAGGAAGTCCTGAGATGTCGTCGGGAAAGACTTGTGGGAATTCTTTCACTACAGGTATATCTTCGAGTTTCTTCTCCTTGTTTCCCTTCTTGACAACGTGAGTTAGGTATGCGACATAGTTCTTGCGGAGATATTTTCGGGTTTGAAGGCAGGACATCAGTTTGAGTCCTTTCGAAGGGGTTTCTCCAAAGATTCGTAGGGTTTGACCGTCTGCAAGAGGAATGCGAATAAACTTCTCGCGGCATACTATTTCAGCATGATGTTGGCTGAGCCAGTCCATACCGATTATAATGTCGAAACTTCCCAACTTCATAGGAATGAGGTCAACTGGAAAATCGTGATCGTTTAGAGTGAGGGTACAATTCCGTATAATAGAGTTTAATGAGACCGGTTTTCCGTCAGCAACTTCCACCGTTATGGATTCCATGAGTTTATCACGAGTTTGGTTGAGGATGGGTTCAAATTCTAAGGACACAAAACTCTTATCCACGCCAGTATCAAATAACATGGATGCATAACTACCATTGATGAGAAACGTACCGTTAACCACGTTGTTGTCGGCCCTAGCTTGATTGACGTTGATGTTGAAAGCTCTTCCTCTAGCAGGTGGAGGAGCTTGGTTAGCTTAATTCACCGGATTTGCTTGAGCTTGAGCATGTATGATGTTCACCAAGCGTGGACAAGTGTTTCTATAGTGGTTTGGGTCTCCACAGTTGTAACAGGCCCGCATGGGTTGCATCATGGGGTAGTTGGATTGGTAGTAAGATTGGGCCGTATTTTGTGTAGGTGGTAGTAGTAAGGGTTGTTGGGCTTGACCCACTATCTGATGGTGGGTTTGGTTTGAGGGTTGGTTGCGGTTCGTTCGCTGAAGTGTGCGACAGGTTTGGATGGTGTGACCTGCACGGCCACAGCTGGTGCAATATTGGCAGGGGTGTTCGGGGAATTGATTGTCACACCCCGACCCGCAGCGGAAAAGGTGATCGGGGCATGATTGGGTTATCATCAAAGCTCATGACATTTATTTTAACGTTTCATATTCATTAATACACTTTAATGGAAAATTACAATCAATATTACAACATATCCTAAATATCAATCTAGGCTTCATTGTTTTCTTCTAAGGCATTTCCTAGGTTTTCCTTGCTTCATCCTGTATCATGTGTAAAAGGGTTTTTGGATCAACAAAAAGTTGGCGAGTGAATCCTATGGAAAACATTTGAACAAGTTTATTTAATTGATTATGAAATAAAGTGCACAACCACACATGAGTAAAAATAGATGTAAACTTATTCATAAATCAATTTAATATTAAACAATACACACATGAACAATAATGGATCGTTTAGAGGCACGCGTTGCTCAACTCGTCTCTCACGAGGAACTGATGGGCCTAATGAATGAATTGCATAACCATGATAATATGAAAGACATAACTACCAACAATATAAACTCAATAATACACACATGAACAATAATGGATTGGTTTTGAGGCACGCGTTGCTCAACTCGTCTCCCACGAGGAACTGATGGGCTTAATGAATGAATTTCATATAAGTTGACAAAATTGAATACATAATCACAACAATATAAACAATCTAAGTTTAGATCACGATATGGTATGGCACAAGTTTAAATAAACGAGTTAATTATTTTGTGACACACGACACACCCCAAAACGTGTAATTAAAAAGGGGGAGTTGTAAGATTCACTCACAGTGGGTGCGTTCGGTTGATGATGTTGAATGCACGCGAAGTGGTTTTAACCACGAGTGAAATTAACCTAGATAAATAGCATTATGGTTCGGTAAGTAAACGGATTTTATTGATCCATTTTAGTAGGATTGTTGGGTGTATTTTTGTGAGTTTAAGGTTATTTTCTAACCTTAAAAATGTTATTTTTAAGTATTTTTAATTAAAATAAAATAAAAATAATAATAAAAAAATTGACTTTTTTGACCGTTGACCGTTGACCGTTGACCGTAGACCGTTGACCTTGAATGTTTGACCGGTTCGTATGCGTGTAAGTGTGCGCTGAGTGAGGCTCGAACCCGAGACCTCCCGTACGCGTGCACGCAGCTCTACCAACTGAGCTACGTGTCTAACCTGAAATATTTCTGTTTTTAATTATATTTATATATTAATTAGATTAATCCGAAAATCAATTTATTTCTAAAAAGATTTTACTGAATCGGACCGGTGCGCTCCACAGGTCTCGAACCCGGGACCTGTGGGTTGAGTTAACACACAGTCCACCGCTGGACTGTGTGTCTAACTTGTTAAATAATCCGTTTATATTATACTTATGAACAAACTTCATTATTTCATTTCTGTCTTATTTTAAAAAGTTAGATAATTGTCCGAATCGGTGCAGTAGACCGGACTCGAACTCGTGACGTGTGTTTAAACATTCATACAGTCCACCGCTGGACTGTGTGTCTATCTTGGTTATTATTCCGGTTATTATTAAACTTAACATGTACAGCGGTGACTCCGGTTCGGTTAACAAAAAAAGACATTTTTATTAAGGCAAGCATGCGTGGGACAAGATTCGAACTCGAGACGTTTACGTGTTTAATGTGCACACAGTCCACCGCTGGACTGTGTGTCTAACCCGAGTTATAACTTGATTTAAATTAAACTTATAGACAACGGACACTTCGTCTTCTTCGTTAGATTTTAACCAGAATCAGAAGTCCGACTGGTTCGATGTTTTAATCGTGTTCTTTAGTGTTTTGAGGTTAATTACAGATGAGATATGTAAAAAAATGAAAGATTTAAGCGTAAGGTATACCGACTGGACTCCTCTGTTTCTCCGGCAGAACTCCGGCGACAGCAAAAGATTCCGGCGTCGTGTGTCTTGCAGCAGCGAGTCTTCAGAAAGCTTGAAAAGGATGTGGGTGACTTCGGTATAAGCTCAGGGGGTTCAGGAAGGCTCAGAAGTGAAGGGCTCGGTTTTCCAGCGAGGTACAGAAGTTTTCCGGCGAATGGATTTACGTCGGGTAAAGGTGGGGTTTTGAGCGAAAAAGCTTGCAGAGGTTCGAGGAGGTATTTATAAGGCAGGTTATCGATGAATTTGGTCCAATTTCCGACTTGATTCAAAGTCATTACGTTTTCCGGCGGTTATAGCTTGTGTCGCGGACTCAGGCGTCGGTTATAACCGATGTGGGTTTAAATGTTTACGTTAAGACTTGAAGAAACCGTCCAATCTCGCGAGATCGCCGGGATTTCCGACGACTGCAATTTGGGCGCCGGTTTTGAATTCGAGTATCATGATATGAATTAATTGATTCTAGTAATTAACAAAGAATACTAGTGGCGCAGTGGTTGAGTGTATGTGTGTTAAGTCTGCTGAACCGGTTACTGACCCGGGTTCGAAACCCGGCAGTGCCATATTATTTTTATTTCATTATTTTAACAATTTTTCAAAAACAAATTATATATTCCAATATAATAATTAATTATGTATCGTTTAAAATTAATTTGGGCATTAAATACGCCACGAAATTTTAAACTGATTGTTCGGTTAATAAACGTAGCGGGTTTGGTAAAATCCGTTTTTGACAGATGTTACAGTATCCCCTGCTTTTTAGAAATTTCGTCCCGAAATTTAAGTAGTGATATATTTGACTAAAAGAATGATGGTGTTTAGTTTGACAGTTACATACTTAGAAGAAAAGTAAGAGTTTAAATTTTTGTTTGAGGCGGTAACGTTCCTTGTAAGGGTTAAGTACCCTATTACAGGAATCGCTTTTTGTTGCCTACTGTAAAAGTATTGATAAGCAGAATTGATTCGCTAAATATGATATCATGCATAAGAGTTTGGATATGTTTGGAAGGATATGGTTATATCCTAAGGCAAAACTTCTAATACTACAACCTACATGGAACTTCTCATAACCATCTAACAATACCTCTGATCCTTTGACAAGAATACTTATATATAGGAAGTACCAGCGGCGTATCCACCATATTCTTGTCAAATTTTCATTGGTTTTATCAGTAAGTTATGATTGGTCCTATGATGTAACTCTAGAACATAAATAACACAACAACCAATATTTGAATCCATATTCTGATAGCATATAGGTTTGAATGGTGACAGTTCCTCTCTCGTTTGTTATGATGGAGAGGTTAGTTTATGTAGAAATAGAACACAGTCCAATTTCTTTAAATGGCGAGATGATATGAATGTAACACAAATTTCAACCAAGGCAATACTAAATCCTACATGGAACTTCTCATAACCGCCTGATAATGCCTCTGATCCTTTGGCAAGAATACTTATATATAGGAAGTACCAGCGGCGTATCCACCATATTCTTGTCAAATTTTTGTTGGTTTTATCCACAAGTTATGATTAGTTACCAAGAAACTACTAAATCCTACATAGAACTTCTCATAACCGTCTGACAATGCCTCTGATCCTTTGACAGGAATACTTATATATAGGAAGTACCAGCGGCGTATCCACCATATTCTCGTCAAATTTTCATTGGTTTTATCAGTGAATTATGATTAGTCCTATGTGACTCTACAACCAATACAACAAACACAAAATACTGAAATGAAAAATGTCTGTGCGATCAAGGCTCAATCAAACGGAGCCTATCGTATTGCATGTACTGAAAATGAAAATGTCTGTGCGATCAAGGCTCAATCAAGCGGAGCCGATCGTATTGCATGTACTGAAAATAATAAACTTAATCTAAACAACAATCACACAAACAGCTTATACATGGAACCTCTCATAACCGCCTGATAATGCCTCCGATCATTTAACAAGAATACTTATACATAGGAAGTACCAGCGGCGTATCCACCATATTCTTGTCAAATTTTCATTGACTTTATCCACAAGTTATGATTAGTTCTATGTGACTCTACAATAAACACTACAACCACAAGATACTGATAATGAAAATGTCTGTGCGATCAAGGCTCAATCAAACGGAGCCGATCGTATTGCATGTACTGAAAATGAAAATGTCTGTGCGATCAAGGCTCAATCGAACGGAGCCGATCGTATTGCATGTACTGAAAATAATAAATTTAATCTAAACAATAATCACACAAACAGCCTATACATGGAACCTCTCATAACCGCCTGATAATGCCTCCGATCCTTTGACAAGAATACTTATATATAGAAGTACCAGCAGCGTATCCACCATATTCTCGTCAAATTCTCATTGACTTTATCCGCAAGTTATGATTAGTTCTATGTGACTCTACAACAAACACAACAACCACAAGATACTGATAATGAAAATGTCTGTGCGATCAAGGCTCAATCAAACGGAGCCGATCGTATTGCATGTACTGAAAATGAAAATGTCTGTGCGATCAAGGCTCAATCAAACGGAGCCGATCGTATGTGGGCACGCCAGGTTCAACCTCATAATGAAATGGGGAACATGCTCAACGCTCATAATGTAATGGGGAGCGGCGGCCTATGAAATTGCATGTACTAAAAATAATAAACAATAATTACTCAAACAGTTTACACATGGAACCTCTCATAACTGCCAGATAATGCTTCTGATCCTTTGACAAGAATACTTATATATAGGAAGTACCAGCGGCGTATCCACCATATTCTTGTCAAAGTTTCATTGACTTTATCCTTAAGTTATGTTTGGTTCTATGTGATAAAGAAAAACATAAAACTAAACGATAGGAGTTGAATCTGGATTTTCGGTGAAGAGGACTAGTTATCTTCGTTTGGGCCGTCATTATCTTCGACAGGATTGGCGTTGATGTTGAAGACTCTTCCTCTTGCTGGTGGCCTAGCGGTTGGGTTTTCTTGGTTTACTTGGTTAACTGGGTTTGATTGGGCTTGAGCGTTTATGATGTTAACTAATCGAGGGCATGTGTTTCTAAAGTGGGTAGGGTCGCCACAATTGAAACAAGCTCGAACATATGGGAACATGGGGTATTGGGGTTGTTGATAGGTTTGGGCCATGTTTTGAGTAGGGGAAGAGATTTGGTTTTGAAAGGTGCGGCAAACCTTGCTCAAATGACCATAGCGTCCACAAGTTGCACATAGTCGACAAGGTAAGGTAAGGGGATGGTGATAAAAACAGTTGTTGCATCGAGGGTGAGGTCCAAGATATGGTTTCTTATTTGGGTAGGTTGAGTTGGGTGCCACTTGAGTGATTGGGATAGCTTGGATGGGTATGGCGTGTGAAATTGGTTGATTCCGTTGGATAGCAGCGAAAAGTTGCCCGTCTCTTTTTCTCTTAGAATTGGGTTGAGAAGGGGATTCAGTTTGGGTGTGGTCGGAGGTTTCAGTCGATGCTTTATCCTTCTTCTTTTCCTCCTTGAAGTCTTTGTTCCGGATTCGGTTCTCGGTGAGCTCTGTTGCTAGCTCCATTGCTGCTTCCAAAGTTGCAGGCGTGGTACTTATTACAGAGTCTTGAATCTTTGACGGAAGACCACGAATGTAGTGCTCGATCAAACGGTAGAGGGGAGTGAACATGTTGGGAACCATTTGATGTAATTCGAGGAATCTTTTGTTGTATGTGGTGTGGTCTCCTTCCTTTTGCTTCAACGAATAAATTCATCTTCTAATTTCTTGATTTCGCTCCTTGGGCAAAATCGTCTGGTCATGATTTCCTTCAATTCGTTCCAAGTTAAGGTCATAGCATCTTCCACACCTCGTTTGGCCTTCTCTGTATTCCACCAAGTAAGTGCTATCCCATATAATCGACCGGTAGCATATCGCACTTTGCGATCATCGGGGAAATCGCAATTTAGAAAAGTGTTCTCCATCTCTTCAAACCAATGGAGGAGAGCGGTGACGCCTTCAGTCCCTTTGTATTTTGGAGGGTCGCATGATTTGAAATGCTTGTAGGTGCATTTAGTGGTATTTGGGGAAGGGTTGATAACGTGTTGATCTTCTTGATTGACAGGATTAGCAGTAAGTGCTTGTTGGACTTGGATTACAATGTTGGGTATTACGGCAGCTATTTGTTGAGCGATTAAGGCAGCCATGCGCTCGCGGGCTTTTCCTGCTCTCATCTTCCTACGGGCGAGGCTAGAAGACATCTACAAGGAATACATGTCAAGAGTATGAGTTGGATGTTTTTGGGTTCATGGGTCGCACTAGGAATGAACATTCATAAAATAATTATAGAAAAATAAATCTACTACATCCATAGGATGTCTTGGGCTTTGCTCGCCATTAGGCCTACATGCCGCCATACTTCACCTTCGTAATCATGTGGGCCCCATGAATACCGGGTTTTTCATATGGTTCGCATGTGTTAGCCTGATTGCGTACACTAAAACCCGGAGAAAATCGAGAAATATGTATACAACGTGTGAGATTCGGAATGTGTCCAGGTGTAGACACGGTGACACCTCAAAGTGGGGTTAGTTCAAACGACGTTTGGTGTGGCATGCTTTGGCCTAATAGGTCCTTCGTACTCTCATCGTTAGTCCCCATGTAGGCAAACTGGTCCGTTATATTGGATTTATACGAATGCCAACCTAGACAGGACGTTCCGACTACCGGTACTTGTACCCTTCCAGTTACTACATGCCCGTCGCAGAACTTACTTTGATGAGATTTGAAAATTGCAACAAAATCTTTGAATAACAAAAGTATGAAGATGAATTGAATATATGAACATTGATATATGTATAATGAATGTGTATGTAAGTATGTATGTTTGACTGTAAATATTGCAAATATGAAACAAATAAATATCATAAGTTTGTATGTAACCACCTAATCAATTAAAATTTAGGCAGACTATAGTATAGGCTCTAAGGGTCTAATAACCTATCCTATATCCCTATAGTCATGGCTCTGATACCAATCTGTCACACCCCGACCCGTAGCGGAAAAGGTGATCGGGGCATGATTGGGTTATCATCAAAGCTCATGACATTTATTTTAACGTTTCATATTCATTAATACACTTTAATGGAAAATTACAATCAATATTACAACATGTCCTAAATATCAATCTAGGCTTCATTGTTTTCTTCTAAGGCATTTCCTAGGTTTTCCTTGCTTCATCCTGTATCATGTGTAAAAGGGTTTTTGGATCAACAAAAAGTTGGCGAGTGAATCCTATGGAGAACATTTGAACAAGTTTATTTAATTGATTATGAAATAAAGTGCACAACCACACATGAGTAAAAATAGATGTAAACTTATTCATAAATCAATTTAATATTAAACAATACACACATGAACAATAATGGATCGTTTAGAGGCACGCGTTGCGCAACTCGTCTCTCACGAGGAACTGATGGGCCTAATGAATGAATTGCATAACCATGATAATATGAAAGACATAACTACCAACAATATAAACTCAATAATACACACATGAACAATAATGGATTGGTTTTGAGGCACGCGTTGCTCAACTCGTCTCCACGAGGAACTGATGGGCTTAATGAATGAATTTCATATAAGTTGACAAAATGAAATACATAATCACAACAATATAAACAATCTAAGTTTAGATCACGATATGGTATGGCACAAGTTTAAATAAACGAGTTAATTATTTTGTGACACACGACACACCCAAAACGTGTAATTAAAAAGGGGGAGTTGTAAGATTCACTCACAGTGGGTGCGTTCGGTTGATGATGTTGAATGCACGCGAAGTGGTTTTAACCACTAGTGAAATTAACCTAGATAAATAGCATTATGGTTCGGTAAGTAAACGGATTTTATTGATCCATTTTAGTAGGATTGTTGGGTGTATTTTTGTGAGTTTAAGGCTATTTTCTAACCATAAAAATGTTATTTTTAAGTATTTTTAATTGATTTTTAATTAAAATAAATAAATAAAAATAATAAAAAAAATTGACTTTTTTGACCGTTGACCTTGACTGTTTGACCGGTTCGTATGCGTGTAAGTGTGCGCTGAGTGAGGCTCGAACCCGAGACCTCCCGTACGCGTGCACGCAGCTCTACCAACTGAGGTACGTGTCTAACCCGAAATATTTCTGTTTTTAATTATATTTATATATTAATTAGATTAATCCGAAAATCAATTTATTTCGAAAAAGATTTTACTGAATCGGACCGGTGCGCTCCACAGGTCTCGAACCCGGGATCTGTGGGTTGAGTTAACACACAGTCCACCGCTGGACTATGTGTCTAACTTGTTAAATAATCCGGTTTATATTATACTTATGAACAAACTTCATTATTTCATTTCTGCCTTATTTTAAAAAGTTAGATAATTGTCCAAATCGGTGCAGTAGACCGGACTCGAACTCGTGACGTGTGTTTAAACATTCATACAGTCCACCGCTGGACTGTGTGTCTATCTTGGTTATTATTCCGGTTATTATTAAACTTAACATGTACAGCGGTGACTCCGGTTCGGTTAACAAAAAAAGACATTTTTATTAAGGCAAGCATGCGTGGGACAAGATTCGAACTCGAGACGTTTACGTGTTTAATGTGCACACAGTCCACCGCTGGACTGTGTGTCTAACCCGAGTTATAACTTGATTTAAATTAAACTTATAGACAACGAACACTTCGTCTTCTTCGTTAGATTTTAACCAGAATCGGAAGTCCGACTGGTTCGATGTTTTAATCGTGTTCTTTAGTGTTTTGAGGTTAATTACAGATGAGATATGTAAAAAGAATGAAAGATTTAAGCGTAAGGTATACCGACTGGACTCCTCTGTTTCTCCGGCAGAACTCCGGCGACAGCAAAAGATTCCGGCGTCGTGTGTCTTGCAGCAGCGAGTCTTCAGAAAGCTTGAAAAGGATGTGGGTGACTTCAGTATAAGCTCAGGGGGTTCAGGAAGGCTCAGAAGTGAAGGGCTCGGTTTTCCAGCGAGGTACAGAAGTTTTCCGGCGAATGGATTTACATCGGGTAAAGGTGGGGTTTTGAGCGAAAAAAGCTTGCAGAGGTTCGAGGAGGTATTTATAAGGCAGGTTATCGATGAATTTGGTCCAATTTCCGACTTGATTCAAAGTCATTACGTTTTCCGGCGGTTATAGCTTGTGTCGCGGACTCAGGCGTCGGTTATAACCGATGTGGGTTTAAATGTTTACGTTAAGACTTGAAGAAACCGTCCAATCTCGCGAGATCGCCGGGATTTCCGACGACTGCAATTTGGGCGCCGGTTTTGAATTCGAGAATCATGATATGAATTAATTGATTCTACTAATTAACAAAGAACACTAGTGGCGCAGTGGTTGAGTGTATGTGTGTTAAGTCTGCTGAACCGGTTACTGACCCGGGTTCGAAACCCGGCAGTGCCATATTATTTTTATTTCATTATTTTTAACAATTTTTCAAAAACAAATTATATATTCCAATATAATAATTAATTATGTATCATTTAAAATTAATTTGGGCATTAAATACGCCACGAAATTTTAAACTGATTGTTCGGTTATAAACGTAGCGGGTTTGGTAAAATCCGTTTTTGACGGATGTTACATTGATGGTATTGGCAACGGGTGCATTTCGGGTATGGGCCGGAGTATGCCCTTTTGTATGGTGCAGATGAGGGGGCAATTTGGGTGATGGGTGCAGCAGTGATTGGGGGGTTTGTTTCAGTGACGGCAAAGTTTCTGGTGTTTCGCTTCCTTTTACCAGTAAACTTCGAAGAGGGGCCAGAATAGTTTGAAGTTTGAGCCTCAATGGGGGCTTTCTTTTTCTCCTCCTTGAATTTACCGTTTCAGATGCGATTCTCGGTAAGTTTGGTAGCTAGTTCTATTGAAGCTTCAAGTGTTGCAGGTGAAGTGCTTAGAACTGAGTCTTGAATTTCCGAGGGGGGGCCTCGAATGTAGTGTTCAACCAAGCGGTACACTGGGGTGAACAAGTTAGGAACCATCTGATTCAGCTCAAGAAATCTTTTGTTGTAGGAAGTATGATCTCATTCCTTTTGCTTTAGCGAGTAGAATTCATCTTCCAACTTCTTGATTTCGCTTCTTGGGCAGAAGCGTCTAGTCATTATTTCCCTTAACTCTTCCCAGGTTAAGGCCATGGCGTCTTCGACTCCTCTCTTGCCCTTCTCTGTGTTCCACCAGGTCAGGGCTACCCCAAACAGTCTCCCGGTTGCGTAACGTACCTTGCGATCCTCGGGGCAATCGCAATTGAGGAAGGTGTTCTCCATTTCCTCAAACCAGTGGAGGAGAGCAGTGACACCTTCGGTCCCTTCATACTTTGGGGGATCGCAAGACTTGAAGTGTTTGTAGGAGCACTTTTTGGAGGAAGGGTTGTCAACGTTCTGGTCTTCCTGGTTGGGAGGGTTGATGGGATTCCGGTGAGAGCTTGTTGGACTTGAATAACGATGTCAGGAAGCACCACGGCCATTTGTTTTGCAATTTGGGTGGTCAAGCGTTCGTTTGACCTTCCTGACTTTCGACCTCCACGTAGCTGCCTAGCCGACATCTACATGAACATACATAGGAAGATTGTGAGTTTAAGAAGTGTTTAGGTGTCATGTGTCGTTAAAAGTAATAAAATAACATAATCATCAATAATGCAACTACATCCATAGGATGTCTTGGGTTTCCTCATGTTTGGGCCTCCAATGTCCCCCATACCATCGCCTGTATAGTCATGTGGGCCCCCATGACTATTGGCTTAGTAGGATTCACATTGGTGTTGGCGGTTTAACACTCGCATCACCCGAAGGAAAACCATGAAATATGTTTGCGAGATGTATGGTCGGAGGGTGTCCAGGTGTAGACACAATGACAACTCAAAGTGGGGTTAGCTCACATGACGTTTGGTATAGCATGCTTTGGCCTAATAGGTCCTTCGTACTCTCATCGTTAGTCCCTAGGTAGGCAAACTGGTCCTTTATTTTGGATTTATACGAATGCCAAGCCTAGACAGGATGTTCCGACTACCGGTACTCGTACCCTTCCAGTTACTACAAGCCCGTCATGAGAACTCACTTTGATGTGTTTTGAAAATACAAAAATCGTTGTAAAAATCATATGAATTGTGAGGTGTGTGCTCTCATGGATATGATATGTTATGAGGATATGATTCATGATGAGCATTGTATAATAATATGTACTTATGAACATGCTTGCATAACATTGAATGTAACAATAAACATAAAGCATATAAACATCATGAATTTTGCATGTAACACACAAACAATTTAAAAATTCCAATCAACTATAGTATAAGCTCTAAGGGTCTAATAACCTATCCTATATCCCTATAGTCATGGCTCTGATACCAATCTGTCACACCCCGACCCGCAGCGGAATAAGAGTCGGGGCATAATTGGGTTATCACCAAAGCTCATGATGCTTACTAATATGTTTCATATTTATTAAATTCAAAATTACATCCTCAATATTCCAAACAAGTTCATACAATTACAAAGAAAAGTAACTACATAAACAATCCATAGTCTAAACCGATTTATTCTTCTAAGCCATCCTATATGTTTCTTGCTGCAACTGGATCACCTGTATCATGTGTAAAAATGGGGGTTTTGGGTCAACAAAAGTTGGCGAGTGAACCTTGTTAGAAAACATTTATTATTGATTTCTTGTTATATTTAATATGGAAAAATTGTGCAATAATCATATGTGAGCAAACGTAAATAAACATACAATAAAAATAACAATAACAATAACAATAACAATAACAATAACAATAACAATAACAATAACAATAACAATAACAATAACAATAACAATATCAATAACAATAACAATAACAAACCACCTTGCCTGAATATTTGACATGAATGATAATGTATATGTTGGCAACGTCACGTTCACGCTCATAGGTAATGGGGAACGGACGGCCTATGATGATGTATGTGCGATCAAGGCTCAATCAAACGGAGCCGATCGTATGTTGGCAACGCCTCGTTCACGCTCATGGGTAATGGGGAACGGCTCACGCTCATAGGTAATGGGGAGCGGCGGCCTATGATGATGTATGTACTGAAAATGATAAATTTAATCTAAACATTAACCACACAAACAGTTGATACATATTGAATACACATTTGATCATGTATATGATGGATGCACAAGTGTTTGAATGTAATAAATAATAACACACATGATACACCCCAAAAAGTGATTAAAACGGGGAATTGGTAGAGATTCACTCACATTGGGTGCGTTCGTTTGATGATGTTGAATGCACACGAGTTTAAAGAGTTGATCAACGAGGAATAACTAACCTAAATAATAACGAAAAGGTACGGTAAATAAGTGGATTTTATTAACCATTTTAATAGGGTTTTTAGATTTATTTTTGTGAGTTTAAGGTTATTTTCTAACTTTAAAAACATTATTTTTAAGTATTTTTAATTGATTTTTAAATTAAATAAATGAATAAAAATATAAAAAAATGTTGACTTTTTGGGTTGACCGTTGACCATTGACTTTGACTGTTGACTGTTGACCGGTCCGGACGTGTGTATGTATGCGCTGGGTGAGGCTCGAACCCGAGACTTCCCGTACGCGTGCACGCAGCTCTACCAACTGAGCTACGTGTCTAACCCGAAATATTTCTGTTTTTAATTATATTTATATACTATTTAATTTAATCAGAAATCATTTATTTTTAAAAAGGATTTAATTATATCGGACCGGTGCACACAACAGGTCTTGAACCCGGGACCCGTTGTTTAGTATTGCACACAGTCCACCGCTGGACTGTGTGTCTAACCTGGTTAATATACTAATTTTTATTATACTTAACATCTTACAGCGAGTTGATCCGGTTCGGTTTAAAAAGAACATTTTTATTTCAGAGAGTGAGGTTGTGTCAGGGATCGAACTCGAGACGTGTGTTAATTGTTTGCACACAGTCCACCGCTGGACCGTGTGTCTAACCCGTTTACATAACTTGTTTTAATTAATCTTATAAACATCGTCGACTTCGTCTTCTTCGCTCAAAGACTCAGACGACCGATATTCTTCTGTTCTTGATTGAGTCGTTCATCGAACATATTAAAATGTAATGAATAAAATGAGTTAAGGGATCGAATGTACCGATCAGACTGTATTTCTCAGAATTCCGGCAATGGTCGTCGGCTCTGATTTGTGTATTCGTCAGATTGAATCAATTAACAGTTTTGATCGATTAGTTGTGAAATTGGGTTACTAAACAAGGATTAACAGAAGGTTTGAATGATTATACCGATTCACAGCGTGATTTTGGAAATTCCAGAGGTTTTCCGGCGAGAGCAGAATATTCCGGCTACGTCGTCTGGGATTGATTCTGGTTGATGGATTGAACTTAGTAATAGTCTAACAATGGATTGAAACCGAAAGAGTCGAGGTATTTACCGTTTTGATGAAGGTCTCGGTTTTTCGGCGAAAGTCCGGCGATTGCTGAAAATCTCCGGCGAGTGAAATTGATTCGAGAAACGGTGCGATTTTGAGCGAAATGATTTCCAGAGACTTAGGTGTGTATTTATAGAGAATAATCACAATGAATTGGGTCTGATTTCAGTCTTGATTCGTTGGTCAGCCTTTCTCCGGCGGTTATGACTGATGTCGCGGGATTAGACATCGGTTATAACCCATGTCAATGTTAATACATACGTTAAGTCAAAAGAAACCGTCGATAATTGGCGAAATCGTCGGAATTTCCGGCGACTGCGAATTGGCGCGCTGTTGACTGATTTCGATTTCGAGTTTTATTATAAATGTTATTTGTTTCACTGGATAGCACAAGTGAGTCAAGTGGTGGAGTGGTTAAGTGTTTGTGGTTTCATCCGGCTGACCCGGGTTCGAAACCCGGCAGCCTTCTTTTTTTTTATTTATTTTATTTTCACTTTTTATCAATTATAGTTTTTAAATTCTAAATTGTTTATTAATTATGTATTGTTTAAAATTAAAATAAATCATAAATACGCAACGAAATTTTATAACTTGATATTCGATTAATAAACGAAGCGGGTTTGGAAACCCGTTTTTCGACGAATGTTACAATAAAGATCTAATCACTTCATTGCTTAGCATTCGTCATGATGATGGCTCAACAATGATATCCGAAGAGGAGATCATTGACAATATCATCGTTGGGATGACAGCAGGATATGACACCACCGTCGTCCTTCTTACCTTCTTCGTTAGGCTTTTGGCTAGCAGTAAATCTATCTACTCTACTATAGTTCAAGGTAACACAATTTAGCCCCTAATTATGTTGTAATCAATCAAAAACATATATTAAACTGTATGCATGTCTAAGCGTTGTAAGTCCAAATGCCAATGGACCAATTTTGAATCGTCCATGAAATTGTGTTTTTATGATTGAGATCACAGAACAACAAGAAATTTCCAATAGTAAAGCACCTGAAGAAGCTTTAACATGGGAAGACCTCACCAAGATGAAGTACACATGGAGAGTAGCAACTGAGTTAACGCGGATATATCCTCCTGTGGCTTTGAGCTTCCGACGGGCTAAACAAGATATTGAGTATGGAGGATTCATAATCCCAAAAGGATGGCAAGTAAGGCACAAAACCGATTAATTAATAAAGTGTCACAGACAAAATACCATACAAAATAACCTCTTAGTTGATTTTGTTTGATGTGTTTCAGGTGATGATATCTATGTCCATGACACACATGGATGACAACATTTTCCAAAATCCAACCGTGTTCGACCCTACTCGTTTTGAGAAACATGCACCATCACCACCAGCTTTTAGTTACATGGCGTTTGGAGGTGGGCCGAGGATGTGTCCTGGCTTTGAGCTCGCAAAAATGGAAACTTTGGTCATGATGCATCGTTTGGTGACAACATTCACTTGGGAACTACTTAAGAAAGACGAGTCCTTCAAGAGTGTTCCAATGCCAAAATTTGATCAAGGGTTGCTAGTTCGGGTCAAGCCCCTGAATGAAACCAGGGCGTCCTATGAAGCGTGAACGTTGAGATAACTCCATTTATTCCAAACTAATGGCCCTAGAGTTAAGATGGATTTTGTAACTTTGTTCATGTTATGATTGATGCTAGTAAAATATAAGACCTAAGGCCTCCCTCTCTCAAATCAAGGTGTTTAAAGTCTTTGTCTATAGACAACCACACCATTGGTATTTATAAATGCAATTAAGAATTATAATTATTCTGGGAATTTTATATGTGATTCATATCTAACTTCTCCTATCATTTAAGGGATTCAGATCTAATCTCCTCAATAATAGAGAACAAAAAGAAAGTTAATTATGATGAAGTATCGTCTAATAAGTATTTAAGTATTTGTCAAAAGATATTGCATATCAATTTTATTTTTTAATATCGTAATAATCCAATAACCAAACCAACAAATTTTGTCTTTTCTTCGGTCTCATAGTTTGAGATTTCATTTGGTACATTGGTTTGGATCTTAAACGCTAATCATTCACTTTTGCATTCCAAAAAATCTCTCAAACAGCTTCATCAAGTGGGCAATCTTCCGTTGGTTGTGTTGGCAACACGGTGGTTCGAGTTATTTACGAAAAGTCACCCGGAAATCTGGTGAAGCTATGAGTGCACCCACACAAGAGTTACACCAATTGTCACATCGAAACATCGCCCTAGACGGCCTCTTTACCATTCACAATAAATTAACCTCACATAGCGTCATACATAACTACCGGCATAGGCCATAAGGCAGATGTCAGAACAATAATATAAATAACACAACGTCTGTACTCATACTTATCTATTCACACTTAAAATGCGCTCAAACGCACACCATCACATTAACCCCATACCTTACTCCTATCGACTAAATAGGTTTACCACGTGTATTAGTCAACTACAGACTAATATACTGCATCTAAGGCCATGTTTGGGATTTCATTTAAAACCTCCTTATTAACTTTTCAAAATGACTTTTTCCTCTTATAAACGACTTTTAGAAAAGTTAATAAGTTAATAAGGAGGTTCTAAATGGAATCCCAAACATGGTCTAAGACTGGGTCAAAATTAAACAAAGTCATGCTAAACAAAGCGTCATAACCTAACCACATATAACCACATGAGACTCCGTGTTCTCCATCAATGGCTAAATCACAAAATGTACACAATAACATTCATTAACCATCCCATCATCAAATAGCTATCCCATCCATAAGGCAAGGTGGCCATGTAATATGACCAACACATCAAACTTCGTTGGGCCCCTTTCTCTGTCTCTCAGTCGTCCTCCGAACCTGGGTCCACCCCAACTGGCCCGCAACCTCTTAACCAGTCTCGTCTCGCACTAACAACTATTTTCACTCAACTTATCTTCTTTTCAAGCCCTTCCGACGAAGTCCCACCATGGCATGACGCCTCTGAGCAGGAGTTCCAAAATTGTCATCTCCTCTCAATGCTCCTCCTGGATAACCTTCTTCAAGCCATGCAAAAGCTCTTCCAGCATGTTATCTGTCAGCTTCGTCCATTTCTCATCAACCGGTGTTGCGACGGAAACTCTAACACCACTACTACCTCTTCCACATTTAAGACTAGCTCCACGCTTGACCTGAGTCACCCATGACCAATCACCCACCCAAGGTAGAACATTTGCTTGGTTATTTCAGGTTACCATTCTAGACATGGAAAGTAACGATAGATTGCTAATTAACAACGTTGATCAAGTGCCATCAGTTGTCTATGTTACTACGCCCGTTCTAAACGGCTCCTAACAACCTAAACTTGAGATACAATTCGGATGCTCATGTCTTATGCGGCAATACTAACTACTTCAGCTCGGCTGTAGTACCCTGGAAACAGACGGACTATCATGAGAGACCGTAATCTGTTTTTAGGAGTCTGTGTCGAAGATGACTCCTAAGCCAACACCATTCCACGTCATTTCTTTCTAGTATTTTTATTTATATAAGTTGTAATCACATATTCTAATTTACCAATTTCCTCCATTTTGTGTTTTATATCAATTTTACTAACGGTATTCCCACGAGTAGTAGAAAAGCAATAAAATTAAATGAGAAGGTAACGGTAGCGAAAAGTTGTAACTTATTCTTGGAGTACTTCATGTCATATCAAAATTTAAATTCATGTAACCACTACAACTATATGACTCTGTTCGTTGAAACCAGTCGGGTCAAGTTTATTCCAGTTCGGTTTAACCCGTCCGAGTTGGGTTTATACTCCACATCTGTTTTGTTTGCTCCGATTTTTTTGTAACATCCAATCTCTCGCACCACCAATATTGTCCGCTTTGCCCCGATAGGTTGCCCATCCAGAAGCTCACGGATTTGTTTTTGGTTGCCCGGTTGAGACTTCCCAGGAGGTCACCCATCCTAGTACTACTCCCTCCTAAGCACGCTTAACTGTGGAGTTCTCCTCCCATCAACTAGCATTAAGCCCAAAACGCGTTGATGATTTTAAGATGACATTCCTTATGAACCAAGAACTCTCCTGGCCACGGCCGATGTGGGATTTGCCTAGGGTGTCACATAGTCCATGTTAATAATCGGTATTCGGTGTCGGTGTCGTTACATTTTCAGTCTATATCATATCGACAAACGTATGAAACCAAAGACGGACTAGTGAGGTAGTAGTGTGATGATGACACAAGACAAAGCTGAAGTATCAGAAAACGATATATCATAACAGATATTATTTTATGTAGGAATGATTAGTATAAATAATTGAAGTCATCATCATTTTATGCTCATTATTTCTCTAATTACTCATTATTTATTGTGCCAGTGTAAATACATATCTATATGAATGTGTCTTGTCTTGTGTCTGAATATACAAGTTTTATAGTTATCACCTAACATTTAAAGGGATAATTAATTTTAGCATGTGATTGGTAGGCAGTGTTTTATATATATATATATATATATTTATAATAATATATAAGATATTTATACAATCTTAAGTATCGTGTGTCCGGAAAGTTTGATGAAAATTGGATCTTTTCCATTGATGCCATTTACATAAAATGACAATAATTTTTTAAATATACAAGGATTTCTGTGATACTACCTTGTGTTTTGTAGCCATGGAATTCATGGTGTTCATAATTTTATTGTTACTATTGATTTTGGTTCCCATTTTTTTCCTGTTCTGGAATAAGAAGCATAGCGATCGACTACCACCAGGGTCTTTGGGGCTGCCGGTAATAGGGCAAAGCCTTGGCCTACTAAAGGCCTTGAAGGCCGACAAGGTCGATAAATGGTTTCAAGAAAGAATAACAAACCACGGTCCTGTTTGGAAAGCAAATCTTTTTGGATACCCGACAGTTGTTTTGCATGGTCCAGCAGCGAATAAGTTCGTATACACTTGTGATGGGAACCTACTCACCAACACACAACCACCATCAATCAGCAGGATTTTGGGTTCCAAAAATATAATCGAGTTGTCCGGAAATGATCACAAACGAGTAAGAGCGGCCCTAGTTTCGTTTCTTAAGCTTGAAGTGTTGAAGCAATATGTTGGAAAAGTAGATGAAGAAGTCCAACACCATCTTCTAACTCATTGGCGTGGGAAACATGAGGTCCAGGTACATAATCGTACTATATTCGTCTTTTATTTATATTGTAAATATATATATATATATATATATGCGTGTTACACTAGAATAGTTTTGAACATTCTTGATTACAATTGTGTAGGTGCAACCCTTGATTAAGATCTTAACCTTCAACATAATCTGCTCGCTTCTGTTTGGGATTGAAAGAGGACCCAAAAGAGAGAAAATGCTACCACTTTTCCAAGATATGATTGAAGGTGTGTTGTCAATCCCAATCAATGTGCCTTTCACTCAATATAGGCGTGGGCTCGTAGCAAGGAAGAAACTTGTACCGATGCTTTTGCATCTTATACACGAGAAAAGAGAGGCACTCCAGGATCAAAATCAGCCAAGTGATCCTCATAAAGATCTAATCACTTTGTTGCTTAGCATTCGTGATGATGATAGCTCAACAATGATGTCCGAAGAGGAGATCATTGACAACATTATCGTTGTGATGATTGCTGGATATGACACAACCTCCGTCCTTCTTACATTCTTGGTTAGGCTTTTGGCTAACGATAGATCTATCTACTCTACTATAGTTAGAGGTAACACATTTTTTCCCTTATTCCGCTCCTATCATTGCTTAAACATATATAAAAATGCATCTACTTATGTCATATATAGTTCAGGCATATGCTTGCTTACATACATAGTGTTTATGCACGTGTAAGCCTTAAAAGCCCGAATGCCAATAGAAACAAAATTAAAAATCGACCATCAAACTAAGTTTATATATCCGAGATCGCAGAACAAAATGAAATTGCCAGTAGTAAAGCATTCAAGGAAGCTTTAACATGGGAAGACCTCACCAAGAGGAAGTTCACTTGGAGAGTAGCAACCGAGATGATGCGGATAAACCCTCCTGTGACTTTGAGCTTCCGACGAGCTAAGCAAGATATTGAGTATGGCGGATTTATAATTCCAAAAGGGTGGCAAGTATGACATCATTGATTAATTAATAATTACTTATAAGTTAAAAGAGACAAATTGAACATCATATAAACCAATCACTTATTATTGATTTTATGTCTTTCTAGGTGTTGTTATCAGCCTCTATGACACATATGGATGATAGCATTTTCCAAAACCCGACCATGTTCGACCCAACTCGTTATGAGAAGCACACGCCACCTCCCCCATTTAGTTACGTGGCATTTGGAGCTGGGCCGAGGATGTGCCCTGGTATTGAGCTTGCAAAAATGGAAACTTTAGTCATGATGCATCGTCTGGTGACAAGCTTCACCTGGGAGCTACTTAAGAAAGATGAATCGTTCGTTAGAGTTCCAATGCCAGAATTTGATCACGGTTTGTTAGTTCAGGTCAAGCCACTAAACAAAACCATGGAAGCATCATATGATTGAAGCATCTATAAAAGTGAACCCAGTGAAAAATATACCTGGATCAGCAACTGGAAGCATGAATGTTGGGAAATTTTCGTTCGTTCTAAACTCAAGGGAGACACCGAACTTAATGGACCTAAAGTTGAGATAGACTTCTAAAGTTTGTTAATATATTATGATTAGTACTAATGAAAGATAATGAGACTATACCAATTCTGGTATTTAACTAATACCTGAAATTGCATATTGTAAGAACATTTTTATAACTTGCTAAAAAGTTCAAAACTTTAGTTGTTTTGTGTTATACACACTTCTTGTATAAACTTAACAAGAAACCAAGAGTGAACATGCAACCAACAACTACACATGTCGCGTTTCACATCAAAAATCGAAGTTCAGATAAAGAGTTACGACATAGCCTTACACGACTAGCATTAGCTTCTCAATCTCTAACGCTTTCTCTCGATCCAACAATTTCTCTACTATGGCCAATGAAAATTCTAAGGATGCCCCTAGGCCTTTGCTGGTGATAACTCTACTATCAACCACCACTTTGTTTTTAGCTTCACATGGATCCGATAGTTCGTTACACATTGCTGGGTAAGCGGTCGCCTTTTCCCCCTAAGTACATACATAGATAACCATTCATTAAATTCATATGAACTAAAGTTATAACAGCAACAGGCAAATAATTTGTTTGATTGACGCCATATTAATTGCGTGTAGGATATCTTGGAGAAGTCGGATCAAGGTTATGAATATTAAGGGAAGTGTATGATTTGTCTTAGCTTCGGCTCTAGAGTCCTATCTTGCCTACACTTTTCTTTGCCATATCCTTAAACCTTTGTTTTACCTTGGCATATAAAATTTTATATAGAGAAAAATTACATATACATATATATTCATTGCAGTGGCTTTAAAATGGGAGTCATAGAGATGGATACCTTGAGTAATTCATTGGGCTCCAGCACAAGAGTAAAGATGGCAAGATGCACATGTTGCTCCATAGTATTCGCCACACTCACTCTGCTTCTTCAGCAAATTTACAAGTGCTTCAGAGTTTGCAAATGCTTGGGCCCCACAAAGCCCACCCTACAAGTAGGTTTAAAAGACATTACCCAAAACACATTGCTAAGGGTGAAGGGGGGTGATTAAACACTTAAAAGTGACAAACTTTAAAATCAACCAATCAGAGGGTGTTATGTCATTCCACAAAAAAAGTTTGAACTATGCTGAAAAGTGTTGGCAATGGTTAAACACTTGAAAGTGGCAACTTTTTTTTTTGTTTTCATTTAAAAAATAAATAAAATTATGTGTTAAAATAAAACAACTAAAACATCAAAATTAATTACAAAAAACCATTACATTAAAATCTAACTAAAAAACATAAAATTCAAAGAAATTACTTTGTCCCCATTGGGTGTGGGAACAGATAAGGAGTTGTTTATAAGACAAGATCCTTAACACTCTATTGAATTGTTTGTGCCATGTTTTGCACAAGTCCTACCTGCGAGCAAGGGGTGCAAACCAACCGGAATTTGGCTAGGCTCGTGCATGCCCGCACGTCCTTTGTACATGTACTTCATACAATTTTCGAAAGTTATTAGTGGTTGGTGGTCTTTCATGGCAAAAAGTAGGTTGGTTACCCAAAACAAAAACTAGACGATAGAATGCAGAGGCGGAC
The DNA here is from genome assembly GCA_947069175.1 of Scalesia atractyloides. Lineage (NCBI taxonomy): Eukaryota > Viridiplantae > Streptophyta > Magnoliopsida > Asterales > Asteraceae > Scalesia > Scalesia atractyloides. Next base: position 85,889,343 of record CAMTDV010000019.1, on the reverse strand, counting down.
ACTAGCATTAGGGCGGAACCACAGGGTGGTCAGGAGGGTCCGTTGACCCTCCGGCCGGCCAAAGCTTAGGTTGTCGGAAGTATCCACCGGAAAAGCTTTTTATTAGTTGGACCCTTCACAAGTCTATGGTATAGTGTAGTATAGTAGTTAAAAGAGTGAAAACAAATTCAAAAGTAGAAGAAGAAGAAGAAGACCACTGATCTTTTCTCTCTGGCAGTTCCGATCGGAGATCATGCCTCTGGTGTGTTTTGTAAAAAAGAAATGGTTCTCTGCTCGAAGAGAGAAGATACATGTCTTGCTTTTAAAAAAAATATAATATTTTATAATAAGTTGGGACGCGTGGTGCTCATTTGTCCTTTGATGTTCACGAGGAAATAAAAAAAGGTTACGGCAATCTTTATTTACCTCCAGTAATTTGACCATTTGACCTACGGTATGTATATTGTTATTGTTTATTTTTCAGTTAAGTTTCATAATTTTATTTTATATATTTAGATGACTTGATTACATAATTTGTATACTTACTGATTTATTTGTACACTTTCTTATTTGACACCAAAAATTTCTTTTTATTGTTTTATATTTATAAAATCTTTAACGGAGTGTTAAAATGTCAAGTATAAATGATAAAAAAAATTGCAAATATGTCACTTTAATATAGAGTCTCTTATTTTATTTTTATGTAGGTAAATTTTTTTTGTTGATATACTCTAACGAAGGCTTAAATAAGTTACACCGTGACCCCTAGGTTTAAAATTTTCGGTTCCATCATAGACTTTGAATATATGGTAAAAGAAATCTCTATTTTATGGATGTACGCTAAAAAATAAGTTTGGGATACCCCTGAATTTTTCTTCTAGTTCCGCCACTAATAGATTGTTACCTTTAATTACAGTAAACCAGACCATAGATTGTTACCTCTGTAGCAATGAATTTGTCATTGTGCTCGAAAGGCATCAACTGATCACAATACAACAAAGTTAAGCAAAAAATCTCTTAATTAAAGCATATATAGGAATAGTGCTAACAAACACCTAAAATAAATTATGTCCAACCTTGACATTTTTAACACCTACAAACCTACCTACAATCGTTTAAAGATCCGTTGATTTGACACTGAATCGTAGCTAATTAATTCGTCATAACTTGGGCCGGCTCGGGCCATTGCAAGGTGGACGTCTGTACAGGACCCACTCTCTCAGGGGCCCAAAATCGTAATTACTGTTAACTAAACTAAAATAAAAAGTAAAACAATAGCCTATTTAGTTTTGGCCTGGCCTATTTACCGTCCTATTATTAATTTGTTCATATATACGTTTATATTTAGGAGCCCAATTTCTCTACTCGCACAGGGCCTGAGGGCCTTTAAATTTTCAGGGACGACACTGGTTATAACATATAAGCTAAAAGCAAACCAGCAGTCCAGAAAGTTCATGAGCTTTGTCTTTCCCAAACAACTGCTCAACGAGTGCAAGAGCGTATTCCATTGTGCTTCCAAGGTCTTAACTAGTAACCGCTTTTCCATCCACCTGGACTCGTGAATAAACTGGAATCGCATATGAGGATAGCGTCCCCATGGAAGATGGATTGCATGTTGCCTACGAAAGAAAGTGCAAAAATTTATATAGGTACTGGCTTTCAAGTATAAAACTAAGAAATTTACTCGCATTTGTCGCTAACACTTATGATAACAGAAAAAAAATACGATACATCCAAAAATTACGACCTTAAACTTTTGTAAAAGCCTGGATGCCCTTTCATTGTTAGCCGAGATTTGTGCAAGGGTAACGGTGAACAAGATCATATGTTTTCTTTTAGGTTCATTTTTAAGCTTTTCGATACAAACTTCAGTAAGATCTCTGTTTGGCATCAAAATTTTGAAATAAAAAATGGTTTTAGAAAGTTACAGCCTACATGATATCATATAGTTAAAGCATCTGAAGTTTAGAAATATTAGATCACATATGTAATTAGTCTATAGTTGCAAATCACACCATCGGTGGAAATCGATCACCCCTAATCGCCATTCAAGTTGATTGCAGTCAGCGAGGTTGCAAGTAATCAGGGTCGGAGGTGATGCATAACTCATTCAAGTAAAAGGTGACCTGGTAACTCATGGATTCAACAAAAAAGGGATTTGGCATTAATCCTTCAAGTTTTGGTGTAAAACATTTTCCTTGTGTTGGGTCATTATGCCTGTACCTAAGTGTTTGTTCTTAAGACCAAATACACATATAATATATGAAAAATAAGTAAATAAATAATTTGGGGCCCCTAGGTGTTTACCTAGAATGCTAAGTCTATCGGTCTGGCCCTGATATACGTGAGGTGTGGATGCGTAATGAAAGTGTAGATTGGTAGAGTTTATGGAATGATTTGCACTCCGCCACATTATTCTTTGGAGTTACAACTAGTTAGACATGAAACCCCAATAAAACTTCTCATGTCAAAGATAAAAATAAAAACTAAAGAAAAAGTACTTCATGACCCACACACGAAAACACTTTTTTTTCTTTTTCATATAAAGCCAATGTTCAAGCCATAGCACATGGTTTCATAAAACCACATGATTTTCTCAATCTAAATCAAATAGGTTTTAGATGAAAAAGATTTGACTCAAATCAAATAGTTCTACCTTCTAACTTGCTCCATGAAACAAGATCGAAAAAATTGAAAAAATCAGTCATTTTAAACCATGATGAAGGATTGCTCAAAAAGTTAAAGAATTAGTAATCTTTTTTAGAAATTGAATGGATTCGGTCTTACACATACGCGAGGAAGGCAGTCAAAAAAGTTTCCGGTTAGCAAGCATTAAAAATAATCGGTATTTAAATTAAAATAAAATGCCAATTAATACAAAACCATGGTCCTCCCAAACCATGTGATTGGTTACAACACGTCACACGCACCTCTGATTGGTCCGTGCTCCTCACGCGCCATAAAAACAACTTGCTAAAAAAGAAACAACTCCAAAAAGATACAAAACACACCTTCTTTGAAACTTATCAATCGGCAGTACATTGTGCATCACTACCTGTACGTTTCTCTCTCTAAAACTCCAAGATCCACACCTTTCTCTCTCTAGATTACACCAGCACTTATATACATCAGATCGGTTATCATCGATTACAAGTTGTTGAAGCTCGATTTAGTGTTTGTTTCGAGGAATTTAGGGCTCAAAATGGCGCAAGCTGTTGAAGATTGGTACAAACAGATGCCGGTTATCACTCGAGCGTATCTCACTGCAGCGATTGTTACGACGATCGGTTGTTCTCTTGAGGTATATTGTGTTAATTTTTTTTTTTTGGTTGATTTTTCGGATTGTAGATATGATTTTACGATGGTTATTGATTTGTTGGGTGATTTAGGTTGAAAGTGTTTGTTTATCTGTTTAGTTTTATGTGGATTGTTAGATGAATGTTGTTTTATCAGATTAGGTGATTTGGTTATGTAAATGTTACAGGGATTAAATTTCTAGGGTTGTTTGATTTTATAAAGTAGGAAAAAGAAGTGTTCTGGTTAATATAGACGTACAGAAATGTAAGTTTATTAGGTTTAAAGTATTTGTTTACGTTTTAATGAACGTTATTTTATCAGATTAGGTGTCTAGGTGATTAGATTATGTTAATGTTACGAAGGTTAAAATTCTAAGGTTGTTTGATTTATCAAGTAGGAAAAAATAAGTTTTCGGGTTGATAATGTGCATTGAGCTACATAAATTCAGTTAGATGGAAAGCTAGAGGGGATTATTTCACAAATATGGCTACTTGTTTATTTAGAAATTAGATAGAAAGATTATGTCTATCTCCATTGATTTCTTGGTGTTTAATGGCTTAAGAACTTAATTTACACGAATAACTAACCGATTTTAGGCTTATTCGATGATGATTTTACGCATGGCATTTTAGATAAATATGAAAGAAAAGGCTTAAAGATAGTAGTATACCTCTTTTAACTTTATTTTGCGTAACTTTGTGCAGATCATTTCTCCATATAACTTGTACTTGAATCCTAACCTCGTTGTTAAGCAATACCAAATCTGGCGACTGGTCACCAATTTTCTTCATTTCAGGAAGATGGGTAAATGCTCTTACACATCCTCAACCGGTTTCGGTTCTGTTTTGTTATTTTGTCATGTAAAGAAGGATTCTAATTTGTGATCAACAATCACTTAAGCTCTGATTATCTGGTTTTTATTAGTCATAACAATCACTTAAAATTGCGCATATTAAGTCATGGCATGTGGGAAATCACTTGTGGATATATTTTTGAATGGAGTAAAACGCCATTTTCGCCGCTTAGGTTTGGCCAGTTTTGCGACTTTTGTCCAAAGGTTTGTTTTTCCACATATGGATCCAAAAGGTTTGAAATCTTTGCCATTTTCATCCGGCTCATTAACCCCATCCATTTTTCTTCGTTAAGTCAAGGGTATTTTGGTTTTTATGTTAGCTTAAAGGGCCATTTGGTCTTTTTTACTTTATCACTTTATGTAAAAGCATTTAGCATAATGTGAAAAAGACCAAATTGCCCTGCAAGTTAACAAAAAAAGATGGAAATACCTCCGACTTAACGAGAAAATTGGATGGGGTTAATGAGCCGGATGAAAATGGCAAGATTTCTAACCTTTTGGATCCAGATACAGAAAACCAAACCTTTGGACGAAAGTCGCAAAACTGGCCAAACCTCGGAGACGAAAATGGCATTATACTCTGTTCAAAAAGTAAACATGTTACATTTTCTAGGAATAAGAAATTAATAGCAAATGCATTTTCATCATCTTGCACTAACACAATAACTTATATGCATTACAGACTTGGACTTTTTGTTTCACATGTTCTTTCTGGCCTGATACTGCAAACTTCTAGAAGAAAACTCGTTCAGGGGAAGGACTGCAGATTTCTTTTTTATGCTTTTATTCGGCTCTACTGTCTTGACCACTATTGTACTTGTTGGAGGAATGATACCTTATGTGTCAGAGTCTTTTGCGAAGATTATTTTTCTTAGCAATTCACTAACTTTTATGATGGTAATTTGTTAGTTCTGTTCTACAGTTACTTAACTGTAACATTCTAGAGTTACTTGAGTTTAAAAGTCTATTTTCTTTTGCTTCTTAGGTTTACGTATGGAGCAAGCAAAATCCATATATTCATATGAGCTTCTTGGGCCTCTTTACCTTTACAGCTGCTTACTTACCATGGGTGAGTTCTTGTTAATTTTTAATCTGAAATTCCCAAAAATTAATCATCATATGCTAATTTGAGTTTAGAGAATGTTAATCTTGATATTCACCTGCAGGTTTTATTAGGATTCTCTGTTCTTGTTGGTGCTAGTGCGTGGGTGGATCTAAGTCCGCAATATTTGTTGGTTTATGTTTCATGCTGTTAATAGATGAATATAAAAATTGCAACTTTTTCATCAAAGCTTTGATTATTTGTGAAATATGTGAAGTACCCTCCAATAGTGCAATCATGTGGGCCCATACAAGCATAATCAGGATTGTAATTTCAAAACTTCCTAAGAATAGAAAGTGACATTTAAAAAAAAATAATCAAATTGTTGAAAAATACAGGGAATGATAGCTGGTCATGCCTACTATTTCCTTGAAGATGTGTATCCAAAAATGACTGGACGATGACCCCTGAAAACCCCGTTATTTATCTGAAAACCCCGTTATTTATCAAAACGCTGTTTGCTGATGAAACTGTGGTAGTAGCGCGTCCAGCAGAAGTGAGATTTGCAGCCCCACCCGTCGATGAAATCAGAAGATGATCAGATGAATGGAAGATATAAGAGAATTTCATGTAGACATCTTTTTTTCTAGATGTGGAAGGGTAGTTAAATGCATATAATTTGATGATTTGTAAAGAAATTCTGGGAAATTAGTGTGATATATGGGTGGTATGATTCTTTATCACCAGCTTCTTGCCCGTAAATGTTCAAATTTTGTCACTGTAGATTACAACTCCATGGACTGACACCGACCCGATTACAGTATAAGATCTGGTCTTCAGGTTTCAATTTTTAAGATTTTCGGTTTTCAGGCAGCCTGGGTCAAAACCGAGAAGAACTTGGCCCAGACTGATCGCGGGTTCAAGTTCAGTCTGGTTCTCTTGGGGCCGGCCTGATTTCTACCCAACGCACACAAACGAACGATACGAACGAACACAAACGAACTTTCCGCCGAACGTTTCATGAATTGTTCACTGACGTTTGGTTCATTTGTTTAATAAAAAGTTTTTGCACCTATAACAAAGGTGTTAATCTTGGAAGTTGGATCTTCATTTTTTTAAAACCTTAAGGATGTAAAATACATTTGAGTTTAAAGATTCTTAATCTTGTTATTTACCTGCAAGTTCAGGTTTTATTGGGATTCTCTGTTCTTGTTGGTGCTAGTGCATGGGTGGATCTACTTGTAAGTCCCCAATATTTGTTGTTATATGTTTCATGTTGTTAACAGATGAATATAAAAATTGCAACTTTTTCATCAAAGATGTAGTCGCAAGAAAATGCTTGATTATTTTTAAAATATGTGAAGTACCCTCCAATAAACATAATCATGATTGTAATTTCAAAACTTCCCAAGAATAGAATATAATCAATTTGTTGAAAAATACAGGGAATGATAGCGGGTCATGCCTACTATTTCCTTGAAGACGTGTATCCGAAAATGACTGGACGACGACCCTGAAAACCCCGTTATTTATCAAGACACTGTTTGCTGATGAAACTGTGGCAGTAGCGCGTCCAGCAGAAGTGAGATTTGCTGTCGAAGAAATCAGAAGATGATCGGATCAATGGAAGTTATAAGAGAGTTTCATGTAGAAATCTTTTTTCTAGATGTGGAAGGGTGGTTAAATGCATATAATTTGATGATTTGTAAAGAAATTCTGGGAAATTAGTGTGATGTATGGGTGGTATGATTCTTTATCACCAGCTTCTTGCCCGTAAATGTTCAAATTTTGTCACTGTAGATTACAACTCCATGGACTGAGACCGACCCGATTATAGTATAAGATCTGGTCTTCAGGTTTCAATTTTTAAGATTTTCGGTTTTCAGGCAGCCTGGGTCAAAACCGAGAAGAACCTGGCCCGACCTATTCTGGTTTATAAAAGCCGACTTTGATGTAGCTTGGCGAAAAACCATTAAATTACAAAGCATCCCACCATATGACATCTCAAATTTTCTCCTAACAAAAATGCCTCAAAAGCAAGATCTATAAACCCAAAAAGAATGTGTTTAGTCTGGCCTATCTCATCTGGACAAGCCTGGAAAGACCAAAACCGACCTACTCTATAATGGTGCTTTCTTTCGCCCAAACTGGTTTGGTTCATAAACTGGCTTGGTTTTTTTCATCATGGACTCAACACTGTTTTCATCATGGATTCAAACTGGTTTGACCCACACTATAATGGTCCAGTCTTTCGCCCAAACTGGTTCGGTTCATAAACTGGCTAGGTTTTTTTCATCATGGATTCAAACTGGTTTGGTTTACGAATCGACTTTAGGTTTGAAAGTCTGAATCTATCCTAATCAGATTGGGTGGGGTGGTTCTAAACCTGTTTGGACCCAACCCTATTCCTAAAACGGGCTCTAAAACCGGTTGACCCAAACCGGTTCGGTTTATGAATGATTTTAGGTTTGAAATCTCAAACTATTCCCAAACCGTCTGGTTGGGTTATGGCTCAAACTGGTTTTTTTCTTTTTGTAAAGGGTTGGGCTCTGAACTGGTTCGGCAGGCCCAAACTGTTCTTTTGTACACCTCTAAATCTCGGGTTCAAGTTTGGTCTGGTTCTCTTGGGGCCGGCCTGATTTATACCCAAGGCACACCCCTAATTTTGACTGGGTGGTGGAGCAAGTATAAATGTATAAGTAACAATTATTCTATTTATTAAGTAAAAAAACAACTCAACTATTATTAGAGGCCTTAAAAATACTTTCATATCTACAAAACTACCCAAAAAATGATATTTCAAAGCGACACTTCCTTATTAGGGGTTTTTACAAGAAAATAGAAACATATGATCTCTTCATAATGAAAGTTTTTTGGTTGATCATAAATATTGGTGACATTACACGTTAAGATTTAAATCATAATAGTGAGCCTTTAAATATGCGTATCTTACAAACACAATGGTTTTTAGTTTTTCTGTTTTTAGATTTTAGGCAACGCAAGGTACAAAACATTGAATCAAATAAGAAGTGATAATTCTACAAGTTCCTAATGAAGCTTTTTTCTATAATGTCAAATAAAGTAATCGAGTCCTCGAATGTTATCTCAAGCTTATCTTGTCGTATGAACATAAAAAGTATCGGATTTCGCCATCATGTAATTTTGAGAAATTAACTTTCCTATTCTTCGAAAATGACTGGTAATAGAAAATAACATGATATGATCAGATTAAAAACCCACGGCATGTGATATAAATGTTATTTACTCTTATATTCTCATATATTAACGTCAAAATATTTAATGAAAGTTGATAATTTATAGCTTTGGATACAAACATTAAACAAGATGATCTGTGGCGCAATGGTAGCGCGTCTGACTCCAGATCAGAAGGTTGTGTGTTCGATTCACGTCAGGTTCAAACCCTCTTCGTCCTATCCCTTTTTTAATTTTACTTTTTCGCTCAATTTTCAGTTTTAAGTCACAAATTCCAAGTGCGTCAACTGTGGATCTGACATCAAGCTGGGTTATTTTGTACCAAAAGAACCTGGGTTGTTGGATGACGCCCTCCATGTTTGATAAAATGCCTCATCCGTGTGTTGTTCAAAATATATGACGTGTTGGGTGATGCCCTCCAGTGTTTGATCAAATGTCTCGACTGCGTACTGGTCAAAATGTGATTACTTGATTTGTTGGATGATGCCTTCACTTGTTTGATACAATGCCATAACCGCGTTGATGAAAATGTCATATATATACTTGTTTTCTTGTTTGTTAGCTAATAATCACTTTGATTAACTCGTTTGATAAGTACATCATCAAGTGACAGATTATTCTTGTCATGGCAGGAGGCCTTCCAACTGTTTGATAAAATGCCTCAACCGAGTGTTGGTTAAAATGTGATTTCTTATATGACTTGTTTTCTTGTTTGTTAGCTGATAATTACTTTGAACGTTACGAATAATTACTGTGATTAACCGTTTGGTTAGTCCGTTATCAAGTGACAGTTAAGTGCTGTCAAGGTGGGATGTTATAAAATGCTTCAATTGGTATAGTACACAAATCAGTATGGTATTTGAGTGGTATTATTCTTTATAAGTAACTTCTTCCCCACAAATGTTCCAATTTTGTCACAATAAGATATAACTCCATGTAGTAATTGACCAAAAAGATTCCTCCAATGACATATTACTACTATAGTGGTACATCAAAACTAGAAACATTAAATCTGCATATACTGAAGCCTGTCAAAATCCATCCGCAGAGCGAATTGATGCTTACAAATAGGATGGTAAAGGCGCTCGATCGAAGAATTTACAGCACGAGAGCTGTTCACAGGCCAAAAATAAAATACCATGATGTCGGGTCAGCTAAGAATGTTGTCTTCTTTGATTAGAGTCAATTATATACCAAAGTAACAAATTACAAACAAGTGGCAGGTAAACGGGCAACAAGCTGCGCCGCAACCCCCTTTTGAATTGCAAAACCAATCCTACTAAAGACGAAACGGCCCTTAAAGGTTGAAAGATTACTATTCACAACCTGTTGGACCTTGTTTAGAAATTCCACAGCCTCTGGGGCTAGGGACCCAAATTTATCAAAGCGAATGGGAGAAACACGTGTTGATTCTCTAAACAAGCCTTCTCGTGTTTAGCGATCTTGCCTGATTCCGCCTTTAACGCAGCCTGGCCAGCAACAAACCCATTATCCCTGAGTCCAACAAGGGGACAATCCTGTAAGGTCCACACAAGCGTGTTTTCCCCTAGCCCACCCAAACACAAGAATATCAGCTGGCCGAAGAGTAGACCTCCTTGTCGAGCGGATCCGTCAGAAAGTTCACCGGAGCCTCCTTTTTCGCCGAAATCTCTGCCGCTTTAGAACATCATAGAGAATATCTCTTACCAAATAATGTCGTATTTAAAACAGGTAACTCCTTACAATGGACCGCATGTTCGCCGAAAATATCTAACAAGCCTTGCGACAAACTGGGCAGGGCTCATCAACCGGAAAAAGAGGATCATTAGCCGGTACTTAAGAATTGCCCAGTATTCCACTGCTGATATGTGTTGGCCTAGTCCTTCAATGGGTAAAACTGTCAGAAAATCCTGAGAATGAGGTGCCCGGAGACAATCAAACACAGCTTTCTGATGAGGGGATAGACTAAACTTCTCTCCCAAACACTGGAAATTCTACTAAATAGGGCATTCGCCAAAGCATTCTGGGCTTTAGGGGGGCGGTGTCCTTGTTAGTTTTGTTATTTTGACTAGGGGTGTGCAGCAACTGGGTCATACCGAATTACCAAAGAGCCCGGACCTAGACTGACCCACCCTATATTAGTCTAGTCTTTCGCTTTGATCTACTAGAGATCTTAGGTTCAAGTTCCGTCTGGCTCTCTTGGTGCCAGCCCGATTTCTACCTAACACACACCCCTAGTTTTGACTGTATAAGTACCAATTATTCTATTTATTAAGTTTAAATAAAAACACTCAACTATCTTAGAGGCCTTTAAAAACTTTTATATTTGAAAAAACAATCCCAAAAAATAATATTTTAAAGTGACACTTCCTTATAAGTGTCTACAATAGAAAACAGAAAATTTACGATCTCTATAGTTTTTTATTGATTCAATGGGAAAATGAACGAAACATGTGAGTGACAAATAACGTTATCTCTATAGTTATACTATCGTTGGATGGAATAATTTTTTTTCAAAATTCTTTTAAAATATTGGTCTCAAAACTCACAAAAATTTATTGGCATGCTAGAGATACTTAGGGTGGTGAGGGCAAGATAGAGTTTATGATAAATAATATATTGATTACAAAAAGATAATAGAAACATATATATTTTTTTGTACTCTTCAGGTTTTCATTTTTATTATTGTCTATTCAAGTTACAGAATTTGTTTGTTTATTTTCAATAGTTTTAATAGCAATCATGACCTTACTATTTTCAAAAATATCTCTCTTTATATACCAAACCTTCATCTAGAATAATGAGTTGGACAAATCAACTAATCATCGAAATCATCTTTCTAAAGGCGATCATGTAGGATTTGGTCTCTCGATATTGGACTTTATGTTTATTGTTTAATTAATTCGTAATTTAAGTTTTTATTTTAATGAATAAAATGCTACATATTAATTATTATGGTATAAGTAAGGAATGTTCTAACATGGTAATTTTAAATATCAATATCCGTAGTTGGGTCATGTATCAAGATCATAAAACTTAGAATATATCGCCAGAAGGTTAGTGTTGAAAAGGTCATAAAAGCTTAATGAATATATCGCCAAAATTTTAATTTTAATGAATATATAAATGTATAGACGTGTAAGACTATTCCACCCACATTGACTATTTGATGCACGTACGTAGCATTATTGTCGTCAAAAGAAAGCTTCAAAAACAGCATACGTAAGAGGCACATCCTATTCACCATAGTTATTTCTATTTTCATTTTTATTATTTTTTCTCTTTCCTTTTTTATTGTTTATTTCTCTTTTTATATACACACAGTGGGTAAGAGAGATGATACAACAATGGATAGTAGCTTTTTAAATTTGAATGAAGTATGTAGATTTTTGTTAAATGTTAAGACAATAGAGATAAAGATAGTGGATGAGATGTAATATTTTACACAAAAATCTTAAATTTTAAAGATTGAGATGAGAGATAATAGAGAGAATGTGGGAGCATTCATATCCTCTTCAACATTTTCTACCCTTTAATTTAACTAAAATCATACTCTTCAAAATTTTTCTTACTTAAAAAACCTTACACATCTCATTCAGTATATTTATTTTACTCACAAATTTTATTTGATTATATTTCTTACTTTTATACACTTACTCTAATTTGATGGATGATGAATACACTACCTTTTAGTTTACTTATAGAGATAGAGAAGGAGAATCCATTGTGAATGTTCTTAGCGATTTTCAAAATATAGGGATGGGATAAAGAAATAGTGAATGGGTTGTAGTGAGTATTTAGTAGATTTTTAAAAATATTAAAATAGGAGAATTGTTGATAGATAGGATGTGAATGCCCGAGTGCTATCACATACAATATCATGCATACTAGATATATCAACCTTTAAAAAACATAATAATACTATAATCAAAACTTAAGATAATAAATTTCTGGATTCCTGTGATGTAGATTTATGTTAATTACATATTTTGTGTCATTTATGTATTTATTTGTTTATGAAACATGTCTTAAAAAATAATTACACATTATTAGTTTAAATTCTCTGTTTTTCTAGCATATTATGCTCTTTTATTACAAATCAATCAATAAAGCCAGTTACTCTCAATTGTCCTCGATTATGATGCATTCACGTGGCATGTCAAAAACCCCTTTATAACCTCATTTACCTATCAATTTTTTGTAACCTCATTTACCTTTCATTTTTTAACCGAAATCTGACTAGATAATTTTTGATACATTTTTTCCTAACTAGTACTCCATGAAAATATTAGTGAAACAAACATGTGTCAATAGCCTTTTTAACATAAGTTATTTTTTTGTTTTCTTTTTAGTTTACTATCGTGACTGTGTAAATAAACCACCCGAATTCATTAGTACAAAATAACTTTTTAGTGCTGTATTTTATGCTTTATTTTACATTTATGTTAGAGCACCAACAAATATGGCACCAAATAATGGATTTATTACCATTAAACTCCAAACACACAATCAAAAATCATTGATGAAACACAAATCCCAGCACCATTAAAAATCCAAACACACCACCAAAAAACAATGATGAAACATAAATTAGAGCAGGAGCACAAAAAAAAATTCATAGCACCAAAAAATAAGACAAGAAAAAATATAACTTTTTAATATTTTTGCAAAATTCCAGAATTTTCACTAATATTTCCCAATATAGTTCCAATTACACACAAAAACGCATGCTTACGACAAAAGTTAACTAGTATTAATCAACCCGTTCAAGTATATGGAATTACAAAAGTAAGAAACACAAACTAATGCTTACAAGATCAAAACATCTTTTTGATAAATCCCGATATTAAATCTACCACTAAATTCTCAATTTGAGATTCTTCAAAATATCCTTCTTCATTCCAAGCTAAAAACAAATAAATACAAGTTAGATTGCCAACATATATAATTTAATGCAATAGAAAAAGTTTATGAATATTTAAAAAACTCACTCGGTTAACCAAATCATGTTGTACAAACTCGATAAACTCTTTCATATGTTTGATTACCATATACCCACATTCCCAATCGCCTTTCTGTTGTTTGCACTGCAACATACTCACATTGAATTACTTTAAACAAAATAATCATTTTGATTAAACTATTTTAAATAAAATAAAGTATTCACATACCTGTGCCATGTGCCACTTAAAATTAATATCATAAACTTCTTCAATGATATTGACGAGCATGTAATTTTCATGGGTCTTCCATTTCTTTATAGAATCAACAATATAGCCGAATTTGAAGTCCGGGCAAACAATTATAAGCGACAAATGTTTACTACAAAAATAAAAATTATTGAACATATTAAGTATATATTTGTATGTGTATGTGTATGTATGATGAGGAATTTATACTACCCTGCTAAGTATGGTGCAAGATAAAACACTTTTTTATTACGTTTTTTTAACGTCTTCAAGATGTGTTTTACACTGTGATCCAGTGATTTGTTGTGGACTGAAAAAAGCACACCGAGAATTGGGCGACTCAAAGAAATGCCTATAAAAATTGTGACAAAGTTAGTAACTTCAATTCTATCTAAACATGTTATTGCATCCTATAATAACAATAATAGCAACTTACATGGCAAACCAGTGTAATATTGTGACATCAAGGCAACCCTCCAAGAGCATGTTTAACAATTCGGAATACAGGATGTTCTCATAAACAGGTCGGGGATACATTCCGTCGGGTGAATTGACCCGAATGTAATGGTTCTTACCAATGCCAATTTGTAATTGATCAACTAATGCTCGAATTCGTGGAGGCCTAAGCTTTATCCTTTTCAAGACCTGTAATACATCAGGATCACTAAATGCAGGCATGGGCTTGGACTTGGGCTTGGGCTTGGGCTTAGGCTCGGGCTCGAATTCAAGCTCCGACTAAGGCTCGGGGACGGTATTAGGATTTAGCTCAAGATTGAAATCATGTAACTCAAATGAATTTTGTGAAGCAGTTTGTAGGTTGTTCACATTCATTAACTATAACAATTATAAAAAAAAAAGATTAGTACTCAGATATAATATATATATATACATATAATATTGGATTCTTATATAAATAAGTTTTACATTAGTTACCAAACTCATATAACTGCCTTGAGGTTGCATCTCATAACTCGGAGGTTGGATTTGTAGCAATGGGTCGACTTCAAGCTAAAATAACAAAAAAAGTGTTATAAAATGCACAAATAAATCTAAATTAATATAAACTACCTGTGGATGATAATCTGAAGTCTTCGTGGTCTCATCGGCTTGTATTTGTGACGCGAAACTTTTATGACAAGGTGATCCATGACTCGAGGCCATTCTCGAGGCACTTGATTTGTTTGGTGCATCTCCGTTCAAAAGCTACAATTTAACCAAAAGTAAATATTGATATGCTAAAATATAATGTAAAATATAAAACAAAAATATACCTTTAGATGTTGTCTAGGCCACTGAACATAGCTATGAAGCATATATCCCGTGGTTATGAAATCTCCCGTGCGTGTTTCATCCGGGACACGTAATTCCGAATGTTCATCAACAACAGAATGAACTTGAATTTTGACACATTCATAATCAGATTTGGAGGGCCATGCCATACCTTTAGCCACCGTCACTTCCACACGAGCGTGGTAAGGAGATATCAACTCACATTTGGTCGGGTTCTGCAAAACCATAATTAACTTTTTAATATATAAATATGTAACATTTTATTGAACAAACTATAGTTATATATTACCTGGATAGGTGGATAGTCGATGAACGGTCTAGCAAGACTACTGTCCACCCGTGGTGACGAGACTCTATCACAGTCATCGATCCCGAGTCATTCTTCCCCTGTTTTCTACCACTTTTTTTCTTCTTCTTTTGAAGCTTTGTTTCACCTATAAACTCAATATTGAAACTAAATAAGTTTCTATGTATATATATATACACACACAAACTATATTAATTTCCAAATTATAAATGTATATATATATATATATGTATATATAAGCATTACCTTTAGTGGATTCTTCAATTGCATTCAGTGGAAGTTCATACGAGTTTGTTAATGTGTTTTTTTTGCTCGACCCGATATAAATTTTTTAGTGAAGGGATGTTTTACGCCTTCAAGGGATTTGTTGTTTGCTTCAAGTGAAGACCATATTCCATTAACTTTATCTTCAAAACCCGCCCATCCAGTTCGTCCTAGGCGGGTCGGGCATGTGTTTTGTCACACCCCAAACCAATGGCGGAATCATCAGGGCGCGGCACTAGGCGAACCAGATTGCTCGAGAGAATCCATAACAACTATTTACGCGACAATATTTAAGCATTCGTTATCCCATACTAACAATCATATAATCCATAAACAGTCATGCAAATATCCAAACAACTCTCAAACAAACATAATCCAATCTTCCCTAGATTTCTATTACATGCGTTTCTAGAGATAAAACCCTACGTCCATTTGCAGCAAGTAGGTAGCATCAACCTGCAACATACGTTAAAATAGTTTGTCAATACAAAAATGTATTGGCGAGCATACAGGTTTGATATAATAGCATAGTAGATAAAAACAGTGTCGCGAATTCCTTCATACATAAACATGATCCATACAACATATAAACTCACAAGACAATTTCTCATGCTATACTCGCTGAGAGCTCACGCGTACATCTAGCTAAACCCCGTCGGGTGAGAGCCCCTCTACAGTACTATACTAGCCAGGATGGAGGTAACGAAAATAGTCCTAGCTTACATGTTCAAGCAATCACGTATAATATGCACAACAGATATTCGCGTGTGATAAATCAGTTTAGCGTGCGTTGTGTATTTTTTTGATAAGAACGTATGTTACACCCAAAACGTGCATTTAAGCGAAAATGGGTCAAGTATACTCACAGTGGGTGCATTTTAGGTAAGTTAGGAGATCTGAGGAGTGTTGCGGAGTGCGCCGGATCAGCCTGTAAACGATCAGAAGTGCATCAGTCTTCTGAAAAGTCAAAACGGTGAAGTTTGAGTTGAGCAGTAGACAAGTTCGGGCGAACTTGTATGTTTCCATACAAGTTTGAGCGAATTTGTGAGGGAATGGTGTGTTCTGAGACAAGTTCGGGCGAACTTGTATATAAGGTTGACAGGTTATGCAAGTTCGGCCGAACTTGTGGAGTTTCCTGAGAAACTTGACAAGTTCGAGCGAACTTGTGGCATTTTGTTGAAGATCTTGACTCAAGTTCGGCCGAACTTGACCCCATGGGGTGCAAGTTCGAGCGAACTTGACTGCTGAGCTGTGTAGAAATCAGGAAATCTCGAGCGAACTTGATATTTTCGGGTCCAAAATCTTGCGTTTTCGCGTCGTTTGCTGAGGAAATCGAGTGTCCATCCCTCCAACCTTAAGCCACCGAGTAAAACTTAGGCCGGAGAGGTCTTTTTGGGGCGAACTTAGCCATTTTACAGAAACTCGGGCTAATCCGGGCGAACCGAAGGGTTCGAACGGGTTAGTCCAGCTTGTGCAAAGTGACGGTTTCGTCCTTGTGCTTCCGGATCTGAGGTTTCAGCTTGACAACGCCTCGTTCCACTCAAAAGTGAACGAAACATACATCATTAGTCCGAAAATGGTGTATAAATCAATGCTTTAAAGGTTTTACTCAGATCTAAGCATAGATCTGAGTGAAAAACATAAGTTTTAGGTAAAAAGATGAAGATTTTCGGAACAAAAGAGATTTGATGAAAACGAAGGCTGTGCCTTGTGCCAAAATCGTTGTAAACCTTTGGAAATCGTTGATAAACATTGTTGTAGTTGAAATCGGGTTGATTCTTACTTAGAACACGAGAATTTCGGGTTTTGGGAGCTCTGGGCGAACTTGCAGCAAGTCCAAATGAGAGAAATGAGCTGAGTATTTATAGGAGAAGGAAAAAGTGGAGCTGGTGGAGTCAAGTTCGGCCGAACTTGTACATAATTGTACAAGTTCGCGCGAACTTGTAGAGTCTTCAGAGAGATTGAGCTAAGTTCGGCCGAACTTGTGCATATGTGCACAAGTTCGAGCGAACTTGTGTAAAATATAGAAGAGGGTTTGGCCAGTCAAGTTCGGCCGAACTTGACCCAAATGTTGGGTTTTCTTCGTTTATTTCGCGTTAAGTGTTCGTTCAGCGATGTAATCGCGTTATATAGTTACGTTAAGCGTTAAAGCGAAGTAATAAGCGCATTAAACGGTCGTATTTACGTATAATCCATAATTACTCGAGGTTTGATAAATAAGCGATGAAGCATGCGGCTTGGTTCCCAAGTTTGTGAGAGTCGCGTTGCAGTTTAAGCGAGCAGATTGCCTTGGGAATTTCACGCAAGGTTGATAGTATTTAGCTTGTGCGAGATAAGCGTTGTGTTAGTGCGATGTAATGCGTTGTGATGTGATATAGTGCGAAAATATGCGATGTAGCGTAATAAGCGATGTAGTTTACCTTATGATCCGAATCTCTGGTGCTAGGCGTAATGAGAGCAGTGAGCTGCGAAGAGTTAACGAGTTGCAAAGATGCGGGTTGTTACATGTTTTTGGCTGCACATTCTTTTTGGCGAGCGCAGCCAGCGCAACACAGCAGCCAACACTACCAGTGCACCGCCGCAACGACAGTGGTAGCGGCGCAACGAGTGCAGCCAGCGCAACACCGCAGCTAATGCAACCAGCACAACACTGCAGCGGCAGTGGCAGTAACGCAGCGAGTGCAGCCAGCGAAACCGCAACGAATGCAGCCAGCGAACCGTAGCGGCATCGGTGTCGCGTATATCTTTAATGGAACAATTATATACAACTAATAATATAAGGTAAATACGAAAGTAGTAGGGAAAAATATACACTTCAAAATAACACACAAACAATGCGATACAACTAACAAGTTTCCGCTAAAAACAAACTTTAACACAAATAGACGAACACGCCTTAATCAACATATATCCCATTGGTGTGGTCAGTTCTTAAGTATGGGGTGCCATTAATGTTATCGTAGTTATCCAGTTCGATACCGACATAAAATGGTGGTAGATCATCAAAATGGTCATATTCTTCCTCGTCAACGACGTTATCAACACCAAGAATCCGTCGTTTACCTTGCAATACAATGTGGTGTGTTGGCTTGCTCGGGTCATTGACATAGAACACTTGTGTGACATGTCTAGCGAGAACGAATGGCTCAGATGCATAGCCATTACTTGTAAGGTCAACAAGTGTAAAACAATATTTGTCAACTCTAACACTTGTACGGTTATTGACCCACTTACATTTGAACACAGGAATAGTGAAATCATAATAGTCCAATTCCCAAATTTCTTGTATAACACCGTAATAAGATTTGTTGGCAATTTGTCTCATTATATTATGATCCACTCTATGGAATTCGGTCACTGATGCTATTATTGTAACTCCACTATTCTGCATTGTATTTTTAGCTCTTGATCTTTGGTGTAGAACGTATAACCGTTAATGTCATACCCTTGGTAAGATTTAACCGTAAAGTTTGGGCCCTGCCCTAACCTTTTCATTGTTTATCAATATTAGTTGCCATTACCTTGCTTTTCATCCACCTCGAAAACTCTTTATTATATTCGTTACATACCACATTTGTCCCTTACCTGGGTATGTCGCTCTTAATGAGTTCAAGTGCTCATCAACATATGGAGAAAGACATGTCATGTGTTTTAGGGCCACTAAATGTGCTAGTTGTAAATTATCGCGACTTGGCTTTTATGTTTTCATATCGACTACTCCTTTACCATCAAGCCGACCCGAATGGGTACTTTTAGGGACACCAACACTTTCCACACCTTCCAAATAGCCTGTAAAAAACAAAATATTATATTGTAAGTTAAATCTAATAACACTAATATATATATATATAATATATATATATATATATATAGTAATATATTATACTTGTTGTGATACAATTACCTTGGTAGAACTCAGTCACCTCTTCAGAAGTATATCCTTCGACATTTGGGTTTCTCACATAACCTTTTAAGAAACCCATATATATTTCAAAAGGGTATATGTATCGTAGGAATACAGGACCACAAGCCTTAATCTCTTGTACGATATGACATATTAGGTGAACCATTATATCAAAAAGTGACGGTGGAAAGTACATCTCTAGTTCACAAAGGGTAACAGTAATGTCCTTTTGCCATTCATCCAAATTTTCTGAATCAATAACCTTTGAGTTGATGTTGTTAAAAAACAAACAAAGCTTTGTGATTGTATGCCGTATGTTATCTGGTAACAGTCCACGAATAGCGATGGGAATCATATGTGTCATCAAAACATGACAATCATGAGACTTCATTCCAAGCAATTTACGGTCTTTCATCGACACCAACCTTTTAATGTTTGCCGAATAAGTTTATGGAACCTTGATATCATGTAAACATTTTCAAAACTTTTCTTTTTCAGCCTTTGACATAGTATAACAGGCAGGTGGCAGATATAAACGGTTTGTCTCTTTCAACGGGGGCAAGCTCCTTACGTATTCCCATTTTTTTGATGTCTTTACGAACATTAAGCCCATCTTTAGTTTTTCCTAGAATGTCTAACAATAAGCCCAACAAACTATCACACACATTTTTTTCAATATGCATAACATCTAGACAATGTCTAACATCTAAATGTTTCCAATAGGGTATGGCTCTTTTCTTAACACGAGTTCTTTTTCCCAACACAGTATTTAATTTTTCAACTCGTGAAAATGCATCAAATCGTTTCCTCACCGATCCAAGCTCGGTGCTTCCGTCAAACTCATTTGTTTTATTCCGAAAAATGTGACCAGCCGGAAGGAATCTTCGATGTCCCATACCTTTTTTTTGCAATTTTTTTAACCATATCGAACCTGTCTCATCTTCACAAACAGGGCAAGCTTTCTTACCCTTTGTACTGTATCCCGACAAATTACCGTATGCTGGAAAATCACTTAGAGTGCAAAAAACCATGGCCCACAACTGAAATCGTTCTTTCATATAAGCATCATACATATCAACACCTGAATTCCATAGAGTTTTTAAGTCATCAACCAAAGGAGACAAATACACATCAATATCATTGCCTGGTTGTTTTGGACCCTGAATTAACAACGACATCATAATGTACTTTCATTTCATGCATAACCACGGTGGAAGATTGTAGATGCATAAAAGAACCGGCCACGTACTATGGCGACTGCTCATGTTCGCAAAATGATTGATCCCGTCTGAACTAAGCCCAAACCGTATATTTCTAATCTCTTTTCCAAATTCTGGATACATGTCATCAATGTTTGTCCACTGTGGTGAATCCGCCACATGTCTTTGTTTTCCATCAGTTACACGCTCATCCGAATGCCAACGTAGTAATTTTGCTTCTTTTTCGTTTGAAAATAATCTTTTAAGTCTTTGTATAATGGGGAGATACCACAACATTTTAGCCGGTGGTGCATTTTTTGTCACATCATCGTCATATTCATCTGACTCTTTTTTACGTTTATACCTCGATGTATGGCAGATAACATTCATCTTAGATCTTCGAACTCCTTTCTATACAACATACAATCATTTGGACAAGCATGAATTCTTTCAACTTC
Organism: Scalesia atractyloides; assembly: GCA_947069175.1. NCBI lineage: Eukaryota > Viridiplantae > Streptophyta > Magnoliopsida > Asterales > Asteraceae > Scalesia > Scalesia atractyloides. The sequence goes on along the minus strand of CAMTDV010000019.1, from coordinate 85,868,369 downwards.
CAATCCTATTGGACACATAAGTTTTTTCACTTGGAATGTCGAAATTGGTAACTCACTGCCTTCCGGAAGCATGTCATGCAAAAGCTCTAATAGAGTTGTGAAACTTTTATCACTCCGCCCGTTTTTCGACTTAATGCTACACAACTTCAGCACAGCATCAAGCTTTTAAAATTTTTACAACGGGTATATAATGGTTTTTCTGCCTCTTCATATATGTGTTGTAATTTTTCTTGCTCATCATCACTAATATTAGTCTCGATATCATGTAACATTTCCTTTAAATTGTCATTGGGGTCATTTGAATTTGATTGGTCATTACCAGCATCAAGGTATGAATTGTTGGTCTCTCTGTTCTCATTAACGTGTGAGTTGATCGACGACGCGCTATGATCAAGTAGTGACTCTCCATGCATTGACCAACAAGTGTATTTAGGCATAAACCATTTTTCACCAACTGAAACTCTATGTCTCTAAGATCTTCAAAGCTTATAAAATTATTACAAACCGTACAAGGACAACAGATGATCCCACCTTTTTTATTCACCCGATTAGCTTCGGCAGCCTTAAGAAAACTTTTAACACCCTCCATGTATATTGATGAAGCATGTGAAGTCTTGTATATCCAGTAAGCACGATCCATCTGATATTAAAATAAACACACAAATGATTGAATTTCATATCTTAAAGTTAAACTCAATGAAGATTTCAAGAAACTTGAATAATTCCACCATAGCTACATATAACAATTTATATTCAGTTAAAACATAATTAATGAAATATTAAATCAAAACATATAATCAATAAAATTACCTTTAATTGGGATGGCAGATTGAGGGCTTAGGGTTTTTATGAGATTGTAATGGGTTAAATTAAGTTGCAGGTATCAAGAATAAGAAGTTAAGAAGAACGTGGTATTTTTTGGTGGTATTTGCAAGTTAGAGCCGCAAAAAAATCAATTTTATGATATATTTTGGTGCTTTTACAAACTTCACCCTCATAAAATCAATTTATTTTGGTGGTATTTGCAAGTTTGAGCCTCAAAAAAATCAATTTTATAGTATATTTTGGTGCTTTTAAAAACTTCACCCTCAAAAATCAATTTAATGGTTTTGTATAACTTCTAAACATTTAATGGTGCTTTGTAATCTATTTTTTGGTGGTGTGGTAATCTTGTTATTTGATGCTTTCTATTATAAGACAACACCAAAAGATTGAATTTCACACCATCAAAAAGTTGGTTTTGTACTAGTGATTCCCAGTTCGTTGCAACTCACGAAGCAGCTATGAAGTACCTAGTTTCTTTTAATTTACTTATCGAAGGTTCTTTTTCTATTATATATATAAAAATAATATTTGTAAAAAGGTGAGCCGGTGAGACTAAGTCCTCAACACGGCAACGACGTTTCGGTCATCACCTTAAGTGATACTTCCTTCTAAGATATTATACTATATTTTAGATGATATATATCTTTCTATTCTGTTAGATAATACATTATTTGCATATAATATACTTAGCTTATGGTATGATATCATCTATTACCAACATCCTCAGATATTAATATATCTTAAATAATATTCAGGCAAATTGAGATAAATAGTATCAACGAGAAAGAATTTAACGGTGTCAATTCACCGGAAGCGAAAATAGTGGAAGACATAAAAGAAAATGCAATCTTATGGATAAAAAGCAGATCGAATCGTGAAGTGGATATGGGGAAGATGGGTGAACTTTAATATTAGCAATATAATTTTGACTCGATTAGTTTGGGCGAAAAGCACAGTTAGATTGTCTAAACGGGTTCGGGTCAGATGTAATTTATATTCAAACCCTTGTAGGTTTACGGGTCAGGTTCGGGTCAACCTGGTCGGGTTGGCGGGTTGACCCGTTTAACACATTTATACTATATTATATTTTTTTACAATATATTTTATCTCATAAATTAAATGGGGCGTGTATTTTATGTCATGATTATAACTTAAAAGGAAAATTAACATAGCTTTTATAATTTAAATATGATATTATTATATACATTTGTGTTTTTAAGTAATTTTTAATTTTATTTTAATATATTAGTTTTAGAAAAAAAATTAAAAAATTCGGGTTAAACGGGTCGTGTTCGGGTCAACCTACAAAACTTCGGGTCGTGTTCAGGTTCATATATATGATATGATTTTCGGGTTCGTGTCGGGTTCGGGTTCGTGTAAAATTTTCGGGTTCGGGTAGGGTTGAACCCGCCAACCCGCGAACACGACCCGTTTAGCACCCCTAGTATCGATGCATAGAACTTCAATGCATAACTAATTATAGCGTAACCTATATTGTAACTTTGTAATCATCCAAAATAAATATTAACAACCAACCTTACAAGTAATAAGGCATGCGATCAGTTTTACGAGTAGCTTAAAGTTTGTTTAAAACGATTCTCGCTTTATATTTTCTCGATGAAATTCAAAGTGACTATGTCAACTCCTTAACGTTCATTATGTTTACCGTTGTCACGTGTTTAGGCGATGTTTAGCCGACACGCCTAGGCGACCCACTTTTATTCTACTTAATGTTCATCGTGTCTTCCGTCACTACGTGGTTAGCCGCACCCGCACTTCATTGCGACTTAGCCGACATGTCGCACTGCGCTTCGCCCGCAGCGAAGCGCGGGGTACAATTACTAGTTTAATATAAACACTAAAGAATATGTAAAAGAAAACAGAAAAAAAAACCCTAAAGACAATATTATTTGAACCTTCAGCCACTAAATTTGACCATTTAAATTCAAACAAATAACATCAATATTAATATCAATATTTGACCAAGTAATCAAACTACACCTCATTTGTCAATCCAGAAAACAATAATAAAAACCCATCATATTCTCATTTCAATGCTTATTACTGTACACCAACTCCATTGAGTTTCTTTTTTGCAACACCATGTTAATGGTACCCAAAAAATCAAATTTATTTTTCATCTTGGTGATCATCCTAAATTTGATCACCCTTTGTATGTCTCAAGATATACAGTCCCCTACATGCGACGGAAACGCGAATTTCACTATAAACAGTACGTACCAAAATAATCTTGATGACGCTTTATCGTCCTTGACGTCTGATACCAGCATCAGACACGGGTTCTACAACCGGTCCGTTGGTCAAGCCCCCGATCAAGTCAATGCAATAGGGCTATGTAGAGGCGACGTTGAGCCAGCCGAATGTCGGAGTTGCATAAACGAAGCTAGTACAAGACTACGAGAGATCTGCCCTAATCAAAAGGGTGCAGTTGGTTGGTATGACAACTGTATGTTAAGGTACTCTAATGTGACCATTTTGGGAACTGATCCAGACATTAGGGTTACACGGATCTTGCCTAACCCTAATAACGCGTCCAACGTGGACCAGTTTAACCAAGGACTCAACAGGCTGTTGAATCAACTTAGAAACGATGCTTCAAGTGGCGGATCTCTTCGTAAATATGCAGCGAACAGCACGGATGGACCGGGGTTTACTACCATTTACGGGTACATGCAGTGCACACCGGATTTATCAGAAGATCAGTGTTATAATTGCTTGGATAGTGCAGTTAGGTTTATTCCAGAAGGTCGTCGTGGAGCAAGAATTTACTATCCTAGTTGCATTTTTCGATACGAAGATTACAGATTCCTTAATGCTACCGTGGAGCTTGTACCGCCATCGCCACCACCAACACAGTCATCTCCACCACCACCTCCACCGTCACCTTCAGGTAAACATGTGCTAGATACACTTGACTTGTACTATGCTACAAGAATCTGTATACCTTCACTAATATTTTGTGAGATTTTCAGGCAGCAGCAGTAGTAACACTGCAGTTATTATAGTCATCGCAGTCGTTGCAACCCTAAGTCTTGTGATATTTGTGGTGATTTTCGTTTGTGTGTTCATGAGAAGAAAAAGAAAGCAGGAAGTACGTCCACCAGAGAATTTAGGTGTGCGTTCTTTGTTTGGTTTATGATACTTTTTTGATACAAATTAACCTTTTCGAGTTCTTACTATTTGTGACGATGATTTTAGTTTATGAGGGGGGAGACACCAACGAAATTAGTACAGCTGAATCGTTGCAATATAGCTTCGGTATAATTAAAGCAGCAACAAATGATTTCTCAGAGAACAATAAGCTCGGTCAAGGTGGTTTTGGTTTGGTTTATAAGGTAAACAAGACACTAGAAATTAAGTTATCATAAGCGAAACGGTTTTATTAAGGATTGATAGTTTGATACGGAGACCAGTAACATATTTGAACCTAAAACTTTCAGGGTAAGTTACAAGATGGACAAGAAATAGCTGTGAAGAGGTTGTCGAGGGATTCGGGGCAAGGGGAACAAGAATTCAAGAATGAGGTTTTGTTACTCGCGAGGCTGCAACACAGGAACCTGGTCCGGCTTCTAGGATTTAGCCTAGAGGGATCCGAACGACTTTTGATGTATGAGTTTGTACAAAATGCAAGTCTAGATAAATTTATATTCGGTAAGTTGACTCTCCATAAAAGTATTCTATAGAAAGAATAATGATGAATTTGTATAAATATTCTTTTGATAATATGCTAATTGTTGATGTTAAATGTTTAGATCCAACAAAGCGTGCGGTTCTTGATTGGGAAAGAAGATACAAAATTTTAGGAGGTGTTGCGAAGGGCCTTTTGTATCTACACGAGGATTCACGACTAAAGATAATTCATCGAGACCTAAAAGCTAGTAACATTTTGTTGGATTCTCAAATGATTCCGAAAATCGCAGATTTTGGTATGGCAAGGTTGTTTACACCCGAAGAAACCCAAGCTAACACTAGTCGAATCGTTGGAACATAGTAAGTCTCCCTAAAAAATGGATATTTTGCTTTTTGTAATCATGTGAGTTATTCTATAGCAATGTCGTACCATGTGTAGTAATTGACAAGTATTTTGTTGGTACTAGTGGATACATGGCACCTGAGTACGCAATGCATGGTCAGTTTTCAGTAAAATCAGACGTTTTCAGTTTTGGTGTATTGGTTCTTGAAATTGTAACGGGGCAGAAGAACCACACTTTCCAGAACGGGGTGGTGATTGAAGATCTTCTTAGTCATGTAATTTTTTTTATTTACTTTATGTTCCAATCTATAATTTTCAGTTTACAACTTTACATTGAATTCCCATGTTGCAATTTCTTGTTTCTAGGCATGGAAAAGTTGGAGCGACGGGACGACCTCAAGTTTAATTGATCCTGCATTGATAGACGGATCTAATTCCCTACGTGATATGATTCGATGCATCCACATTGGTCTATTATGTGTTCAAGAAGATTTAAATGAGCGACCAACTATGGCTTCAGTTGTTCTCATGCTTAGTAGTTTATCTTTAGCCCTCCCGGTCCCTTCAGAGCCTGCCTTTTTTGTGCACACGAACACGAATCCTGGAAAACCCTTGTTCGAAGAGTACACTTCAAGTACTAGTCATCCTAATTAGTTGAAAAGTAAATCAAGATCTATTTCTATGAACGACCTACACTCCCCAATAGATAAATTGTGGTGGTTATTCTTTGGGACCGAAGTTATATTTAGTATTTGGTATTGAGACAAATATTCATGTTCTGTGGGTTATATCTTTAATATCTGTATATATGTTTGGAATGTATATCTTTTAGTTGTGGCATTTCCTATAACTTTTATTCATCCTTGTTTTAGTTTTAATAGTTTCTGTTTAGTTTACCTAATGGGCTAAAACCGAGTTTCACATCCAAATTAGTCATTAAAAAATATCCAAACAAGTCCAGGAAGCAATGGCCGGGTTGACCCGCTGCAATTTTGTTTTCTTTCCTCTAAGAATCAATCGCTAGGGTTAATATATAAATCAGCTAGTATTAGCTAGATTCAAAATAATATATTCTTGCAGCAACATTTACATTTAGGGAAGATAATGTTCAAGAATTTAACCAACAATACACATAAAAAAGGAAGAGTATGACAGAAAACTTACGAGAGATGAATGGCAACGGAAGAAGCTTGCAAACTAACAAACCTAGACGCTATTGCCGATCTGCTATTGGAGATAAGAGCGAACGAACTTGCAACTATCATGACATTGGTATTAGTTGTTTTTATACACATTCTCTTTAATTTCACTGTTTACATCTTCATTCCTTCACCTATTCATGGTTAAAAACTATGTTAACGGATGATCTTAGGCTGACATAACTATGGCATATATGACACGACACAATGACCTGTGGGGCTAGACAAGAACACCACATAATAACTAACCGTGTCAATTTTTCCAAGCATGAACACAAACCTATTTAGAAACATGTTAACATGTAAGACCCTCAAACCGAACACCTGACTGTCAGGTCACATCACAATGTATTGTTTAAAAATAAGTCTTTTCTCAAAAATACACAGTGGAAATTCCAATTAAAAACAATACAAGATTACTTAAAACTCAAAATGTTATTTAGTCTCTAATAAATCAAATGCCTACCACGCTATCACACGTAATCTCATCCGCCAGCCAAGAGCAGCATTGACTCGAATCAAACACCTATTTAGCCTCCAATATACATGAAAAAGGCAGTTACGCTAAGTGAGTTCTAATAGTTTGTTAAAGAATTTAAAACACGTTGTATAAACTTTATTTTAAAACCATCATTGTATTGTATTAAAATACGTTAACATGAATTTAAAGTTCAACAACTCCGACCCGTCTCCCAAAACAACACGCAACACCACCCATAACTTAAATCCAATAACCCTACAAGTAATCCTTTTCGATGTGGATCAGATTGTCACACCATGCTCGTAGCGTAAGCGCATGTGTGTGCCCATAAAAGGTTCTCATTGTATTCGATAGTGTAAACATTATATATGATAAAAATAAACCACGATGCCATTGACAAATGTTATATAAAATCACGACACAAGATTTAAGTATATTGTTTACAACACATCCAAATGTAATAAGTTCACAAAATGACTTTCAACAAAATATAGTTTTGTAATTCAAGGTTTTGGCTCCTATATCCCTGCACGAAGGCGGTATATAAAAGACAAACCCTTCAAAATATGGCATCGCTGCTCGTTTCTTCTTCATTCTTGATTTCGAACAAACGTGGCCTCTGTTCATGTTCGTTCATTTAACTAAACGAACGAACGAAATTTCTTGTCCGTGCTCGTTTGTTTAATAAACGAACGAACGAACACAAACGAACTTTCCGCCGAACGTTTCACGAATTGTTCACTGACGTTTGGTTCATCTGTTTAATAAAAAGTTTTTGCACCTATAACAAAGGTGTTAATCTTGGAAGTTGGATCTTCATTTTTTTAAAACCTTAAGGATGTAAAATACATTTGAGTTTAAAGATTCTTAATCTTGTTATTTACCTGCAAGTTCAGGTTTTATTGGGATTCTCTGTTCTTGTTGGTGCTAGTGCATGGGTGGATCTACTTGTAAGTCCCCAATATTTGTTGTTATATGTTTCATGTTGTTAACAGATGAATATAAAAATTGCAACTTTTTCATCAAAGATGTGGTCGCAAGAAAATGCTTGATTATTTTTAAAATATGTGAAGTACCCTCCAATAAACATAATCATGATTGTAATTTCAAAACTTCCCAAGAATAGAATATAATCAATTTGTTGAAAAATACAGGGAATGATAGCGGGTCATGCCTACTATTTCCTTGAAGACGTGTATCCGAAAATGACTGGACGACGACCCCTGAAAACCCCGTTATTTATCAAGACACTGTTTGCTGATGAAACTGTGGCAGTAGCGCATCCAGCAGAAGTGAGATTTGCAGCCCCACCTGTCGAAGAAATCAGAAGATGATCGGATCAATGGAAGTTATAAGAGAGTTTCATGTAGAAATCTTTTTTCTAGATGTGGAAGGGTAGTTAAATGCATATAATTTGATGATTTGTAAAGGAATTGTGGGAAATTAGTATGATATATGGATGGTATGATTCTTTATCACCAGCTTCTTGCCGATAAATGTTCCAGTTTTGTCACTGTAGAATACAACTCCATGTACTGAGACCAACCCGATTATAGTATAAGGTCTGGTCTTCAGGTTGCAAATTTTAACATTTTCGGTTATCAGACAGTCTGGGCCAAAACTGAGAAGAACTTGGCCCAGACTGATCGCGGGTTCAAGTTCAGTCTGGTTCTCTTGGGGCCGGCCTGATTTCTACCCAACGCACACCACTAATTTTGACCGGGTGGTGGAGCAAGGATAAATGTGTATGTACCAATTATTCTATTTATTAAGTAAAAAACACAACTCAACTATTAAGTAAAAAACACAACTCAACTAGTTGGGCCTTAAAAATACTTTCATATTTAAAAAAACTACCAAAAAAAAATGATATTTTAAAGTGACACTTCCTTAAAAGCGGTTTTTAATAGAAAATATAAATATGATCTCTTCATAATGAAAGATTTTTGATTGATCATAAATATTGGTGACATTACATGTTAAGATTTAAATCAGAATAGTAATAGTAATTTAAATCAGAATAGTAATTTAAATCAGAACAATGAGCCTTCAAATATGTGTATCTTACAAACACCATATTTTGACATATGGGTTTTTTTTTTTATTAATATTTAAGCAACGCAAAGTACAAAAGTGCAGAACATATAATGTAAACCGCGAGCATTGAATCAAGGGTCTCGGTCCCTATATTCAACTCTCCACAGCCTTGGGCTAATGTTTTACCTTTTCCCGACTTGATGGCATGTGACGGAGTGGCTCGATATAGTGATGTCATATTTGAAGTGTATATTGAAACTTTCATGATGAAGTTGCCTCTACTTCTACTTCTACTTGATGAAATAAGAAGTAATAATTCTACAAGTTTCTAATGAATACTATAATTTCAAATAAAGTAATCGCGTCCTCGGATGTTATCTCAAGCTTATCTTGTATTCGCACTAATAAGATTCTCAATATCCGTCATGTCGTATTATAAACATAAAAAATATCGGATTTTGCTATCACGTGATTTTGAGAAATAAGTTTCCTATTCTTCGAAAATGAGTGGTAATAGAAAAATAACATAAGATGATCAGATTAAAAACCCACGACATGTGATATAAATGTTATAATATTAACGTCAAAATGTTTAATGAAAGATGGTGATAATTTATATTTTCGGATGCAGATATTAAAGAAGAGGATCTGAGGCGCAATGGTAGCGCGTCGGACTCTACATCAAATTCAAACATATGAAAGAAAAAAAGTTTTAAAAATAATGAGTTTTGCTTTTTTTTTTTCAAATGGTTGTTGATAGTAAAAATATTTATTTACCAAAATGGATACTTCAAAAATATTTACCAAAACATGAACCTAGTTTCATAATTAATATGAACTGGTATTAAGTCCCATGTGTTGCGACGGGGGCGTACAACCATGACAAATAGCATTAATGCCACACCACCGCTAGCGACTACCAACAACAAAGTTTGTGTGTGTTAACGCGAATTAGACCAAAACATAAAACATAGAAAATAATAATTAAGTCTATTTAGGACCCGCACGTTGCAACAAATCTGGCAAACGGAAAAAATAGACAACGTAAAAACTTTGAATCACACATGCACCGTTGTGCCATGTTAACTTGCAAAATTCAGAGTGTAGCGTAAAACAAAACGTAAAAACGTCGAACTATACACGTATGTTGCGCTGTGTTAACTTGTAAAATTTAGAATGAAACGTAAAATGAAAATTTTGAGAAGTATATAAAGTATAGAGAACAAAGTTGAAAGTAAAAAAGTTGTGAGGTTAAAATGAAAAAGATGAAAACTTTTGGGTTGAAAGTAAAAAAATCAAGAAGTTTTGGGTTAAAAGTGTGATATCAAAATTATTTTTTGAAAATCCCTCAAATCATAGGATACAACACCTTTACGCACTAATATGTTGCTAATAATTTATAACTAGCAATAACAACCGTGCACGTTATGGCGCGGTACATCGCAAACATCAAACGGATTAGTCCAAACGTTATGTGATACGTTAAGCACATGAAAACACGCGTTTCGACGTATCCGATTCAACTCAATGTAACCTATATAAGCATTGTAATTGGATCAAACATAAAGTAAATCAAATATATATCGTACAATCATAACGTATTATGTATTATATGTGACCTGATTCATATAACCAAGAGATGAATTAGAGGTTTAGTGAAAATGGAAAAAAAAAAAGAAAACCACAATTTAACTCCACTCACTTACAAACAAAATTTACAAAACATCACCTAAATCGTTTCCCAAAAAAAAAATTACGTCGAAACGTACACCAACTCAAGTTAAACCGAAATGTACATAAAAATATGCAGATAAAAATGTTGTTTTAAACGAAAATGTATTATATTTGACCTGACTCGTTTCCAGAAAAAGTTTATGTCGACACGTAGAGCAAATCGAATTAATACCGGCACGTACATAATAATACGCACATGAAAAAAAATAGTTTTTCATAAGTAAAGGATGTATAACGGTAAACTCGAAACACATTATTAGTACAAAACTTAATAGGTTAATAACGTTCGTAAAATTGTGCCAAGTAGCACTAATATTAAACCACTGTCAGCGAACACCAACATCAGAAGAACTTGTAAAAATAAAATAAATAAAAAGGTAAAAAAAATAACCCGAACAAAAACATACGTAAAACCGTTGAACCAAGCACGCCCGTTGTGTCGTGTTAATGCGATGAAATTAGACAGAAACGTAAAACGTAGAAAAGAATAACTAAGTTGATCTAAGATCCGCGCGTTGCGACGAACTCGTCAAATGGAGAAAAATAGATGTGTTGCGACTGGCCTGTCAAACAGGAAAAAACAAACAAAAACGTTGAACCCCACACGCACATTGCTGCGTGTTAACTCGCAAAATTTAGAACGTAACATGAAATGAAAAACTTGCGAAAAATGAAAAGTATGGCGACCTGAAAATTAAAAAGTGTCGAGGTTAAATTGAAAAATTGAAAAGCTGAAAAGTTTAGGGTTAAAACTAAAAGTCAAAAGGATTAAAAGTGAAAATGCAAAAAAAAAAAATTAAAAAACTCCACATCCACATGTTACAACCACGTAAAGCAACTAAATGTTGTTAATTTATAGTTTTTATATGTTAATTAATACTTAACATATATTAATAAAACACTAAAAATATGTTAATAAAAATCGAAAAATAAAACAAAAGCAGAAGTAATTGACACGGTCAGCCTCGAAATATGACCAATAAAAGTCAAACAAATAACTTGAATTCCCATTACCAAAATTTGACCAAGTAATCAAACTACGACTCTTTTGTCAATCTAGAAAATAATACTAAAACCAACATATTCTCATATCAATGCTATTACTGTAATCCAAGCTCCATCGAGTTTCAGTTTTACAACACATCATGTTAATGGTACCCAAAAACTCGTATTTCATTTTTGTCTTGGTGATCATCCTAAATTTGATCACCCTTTCTGTGTCTAAAGATGCGATTAAGTTCCCTAGAATATGCGACAGTAACGCGAATTTCACTATAAACAGTACGTACCAAAATAATCTTGATGACGCTTTGTCGTCTTTGACGTCTGATACCAGCATCAGATACGGGTTCTACAGCCGGTCTGTTGGTCAAACCCCTGATCAAGCCAACGTGATCGCGCTATGTAGAGGTGACGTTGAGCCAGCCGACTGTCGGGGGTGCATAAATATAGCTAGTGCAAGAATACGAGATACTTGCCCAAACCAAAAGGGTGCAGTTGGTTGGTATATTGATACGTGTATGATAAAGTACTCTAATGTGACCATTTTGGGAACTGATCCAGACACTAGTCGTAATCGCAGATTGATTAACACTAGTAACGCGACCAATGTGGACCAGTTTAACCTAGCGCTCAACCAGCTGTTGGATCAACTTAGAACTGAAGCTTCAAGTGGTGGATCACTTCGTAAATACGCAACAAACAGCACGAATGGACCTGGGACGACAAGGATCTTCGGGTACATGCAGTGTACACCGGACTTATCAGAAAATCAGTGTTATAGTTGCTTAGATAGTGCAGCTGATGCTATTGATAAAGGTCGCCGTGGAGCAAGGGTTTATTATCCTAGTTGCATTGTTAGATATGAAAGTTCAAGGTTTCTTAATGATACGGTAGATCTTGCACCACCGTCCCCGCCGCCAACACAGTCATCCCCACCACCATCACCTTCAGGTAAACATCTGTTAGATACACTTGACTTGTACTATGCTACATGAACTTCATTAATACTTTATGAGACTTTCAGGCAGCAGTAATAACACTGCAATTATTGTAGTCATCGCCGTCATTGCAACTCTTAGTCTTGTGATATTTGTGGTGATTTTCGTTTGTGTGTTCATGAGAAAAAAAAGAAAGCAGGAAGTACGTCCACCAGAGAATTTAGGTATATGTTCTTTGTTTAGTTTATCTTACTTTCTTGATACAAATTTATGTTTTCGAATTCTTAAAAATGTCCATGACAATAACTCTAGTTTATGAGAAAGGAGATGCCAACGAAATTAGTACAGCTGAATCGTTGCAATATAGCTTCAGTATAATTAAAGCAGCAACAAATGATTTCTCAGACAACAATAAGCTCGGTCAAGGTGGTTTTGGTCTGGTTTATAAGGTAAACAAGACACTAGAAATTAAGTTATCATATGTGAAACTGCTTTATTAAGGATTACGAAGACCAATAACGTCTTTGGACCGACAATTTTTAGGGTAAGTTACAAAACGGACAAGAAATAGCAGTGAAGAGGTTGTCGAGGGATTCGGGGCAAGGGGAACAAGAATTCAAGAATGAGGTTTTGTTACTTGCGAGGCTGCAACACACCGGAACTTGGTTCGGCTTCTAGGATTTAGCCTAGAAGGGTCCGAACGACTTCTGATGTATGAGTTTGTACAAAATGCAAGTCTAGATAAATTTATCTTCGGTAAGTTGATTCACCACAAAAGTATTATATAGAAAGAATAATGATGCATTCGTATAAATATTCTTTAGATAATATGCTAATTGTTGATGTTAAATGATTAGATCCAACAATGCGTGCGGTTCTTGATTGGGAAAGAAGATACAAAATTTTAGGAGGTGTTGCGAAGGGCCTTTTGTATCTACACGAGGATTCACGACTAAAGATAATTCATCGAGACCTAAAAGCTAGTAACATTTTGTTGGATTCTCAAATGATTCCGAAAATCGCAGATTTTGGTATGGCAAGGTTGTTCACACCCGAAGAAACCCAAGCTAACACTAGTCGAATCGTTGGGACATAGTAAGTCTCCTTACAAAAAAGTAGATATTTTGCTTTTCATAATCATGTGACTCATTCAATAGCATTGTCGTACCATGTGTAGTAATTGACAAGTATTTTTTGGTACTAGTGGATACATGGCACCTGAGTATGCATTGCATGGTCAGTTTTCAGTAAAATCAGACGTGTTCAGTTTTGGTGTATTGGTACTTGAAATTGTAACGGGGCAGAAGAATCACACGTTCCAGAATGGGGTGGCGATTGAAGATCTTCTTAGTCATGTAATTTTTTTTATTTACTTTATGTTCCAATCTATAATTTTCAGTTTATAACTTTACATTGAATTCCCATGTTGCAATTTCTTGTTTCTAGGCATGGAAAAGTTGGAGCGACGGGACGACCTCAAGTTTAATTGATCCTGCATTGATAGACGGATCCAATTCCCTACGTGATATGATTCGATGCATCCACATTGGTCTATTATGTGTTCAAGAAGATTTAAATGAGCGACCAACTATGGCTTCAGTTGTTCTCATGCTTAGTAGCTTATCTTTAACCCTCCCGGTCCCTTCAGAGCCTGCCTTTTTTGTGCACACGAAAACGAACACGAATCCTGGAAAACCCTTGTTCGAAGAGTACACTTCAAGTACTAGTCATCCTAATTAGTTGAAAAGTAAATCAACATCTTCACAACAGTCTTTAGCAAGTGTTTCAATGAGCGACCTAAACTCCCGATAGATGAATTGATATGGTGTTATGGTTATTCTTTGGGACCGAATGTAACGCTCTGCATTTTTTACTTTCTTTATTTAGAAAGTGTAATCGTATTTCTATTTTTGGAAACTTGTATTCGTATTCATTCCTAACTTTGTAATCCGAAGCTTTGACCATAATGAAACTCCATACTTTATACATACATGTTATACATATAATCAATAACTAAATACGTGTTTACTTGCAAACCGATGCTTATTGTACGTACAACTACTCATACATGCATTCACGATGTAACATCCGTCAAAAACGGATTTACCAAACCCGCTCCGTTTATCAACCGAACAGTCAGTCAAATTTTTCGTTGCGAATTAAATGCCCAAAATAATTTTAAACGATCCGTAATCAATTATTATGCGAGGATATATATTTAGTTTTTGAAAAACTGATAAAAATAACAAAATAAAAATGTTTTACCCATGCCGGGTTTCGAACTCGGGTCTGTATCCGGTTCAACCAAAGACTTATCCCTCAGCCAAACAACCACTCCGCTGCTTTGATTTTATGGTAATATCAAGAAACAATTAATTCAAATATTCAAGTTAGCAAGTTGAATTCAATCAATTTCCGCCCAATCAGCAGTCGTCGGAAATCCCGACGACTTCGCCGTTTATTTACATTTCCGCTCATAATAACCGAAGACTTAACTCCCTCGACGGTTATAACCGACGTCTGAACCCGCGACATCAGCCATAACCGCCGGAGAACGGCTGACTACGAATATAGACCGAATTTAGACCCCATTCATCTCAATGCTACCCTATAAATACACCCTCAACTCGCCAGAAGTTTTTCACACTCAAATCGCACCCTTTCTCGGCGAAAAATCACTCGCCGGAAATATTTGATACATCGCCGGAAAACCGTATCATTAACCTTCGAGCTTTACTGAACCCCCTAAACCTTTACCGAAGTCACCCACACCCTTTGTAAGCTTTCGGAGGACTCTCTGCTGCAAGATACTGTCGCCGGAAAAAAGATTGCTGTCGCCGGAGTTCTGCCGGAAAACAGAGTAAAACCAGCCGGTACTTCTCACGCCTAAATTCCTTTCTTTTTACTTTTATCTCGACTGAAATTGATCATAAAACGCTAAAGGAACATGAATCAACATTCGAATCCGTCAGTCGTCACTTCCGGTGAAAACCAGTGAAGAAGACGACGTTACGGTAATGGTTTAGTATAATTAAAATCAAGTTATTTAACGGGTTAGACACACAGTCCAGCGGTGGACTGTGTGCACTTTTAAAGCTAAGGTCACGAGTTCGAGTATTGTCCCTCACACGCCGCCTTGATAAAAATCCCTTTTTTCGCAAAACTGAACCGGAGTGTTTTGGGTATATGTTAAGTATATTGATAACTGAGTTTATAATCAAGTGTGACACACAGTCCAGCGGTGGAGTGTGTGTCCGCTAACCCACAGGTCCCGGGTTCGAGACCTGTGGAGCGCACCGGTTTCGTGATTTAATCTGTTTTTTTTTAAATAAAAGGATTTCTGTTTAACTCTAATTAATATATATATATATAATTAAAATCGGATATATGACGGGTTAGACACGTAGCTCAGTTGGTAGAGCTGCGTGCACGCGTACGGGAGGTCTCGGGTTCGAGCCTCACCCGGCGCACAACAATATGCCTTCGAACCGGTCAACGCTGGTCAAAGTCAACGGTCAAAGTTACTGTAGCAAAAATAAAATATTTTTTTTTTATTATTTTTTATTTAATTATTTTATTTAAAAATCAATTAAAAATACTTAAAAATAACATTTTTAAGGTTAGAAAATAGCCTCAAACTCACAAAAATACACCCAACAATCCTACTAAAATAGATTAATAAAACCCGTTTACTTACCAAACCGTAATGCGATTTATCTAGGTTTAATCTCACTTGTGGTTAAAACCACTTCGCGTGCAATCAACGTCATCAACCGAACGCACCCAATGTGAGTGAATTCTTACAAACTCCCCTTTTTATTCATGTTTTGGGGTGTATCATGTGTCGCTTAAACTAATTCTCTTATGCAAATTCGTGCTATACCATTATATGAACTAAATTAGAATGTAACTATTGTTTGGTTGTGATGTATTACATATTGTCAAAGTTGTATGCAAATTATTTAGGCCCATCAGTTCCTCATGGGAGACGAGAACAACGCGTGCCTTAAAACTCATTTATTAGGCCCATCAGTTCCTCGTGTGAGACGAGAACAACGCGTGCCTCAAAACTCATACATTAGGCCCATCAGTTCGTAAGAACAACGCGTGCCTCAAAACTCATTTATTAGGCCCATCAGTTCCTCGTGTGAGACGAGAACAACGCGTGCCTCAAAACTCATACATTAGGCCCATCAGTTCGTAAGAACAACGCGTGCCTCAAAACTCATTCATTAGGCCCATCAGTTCCTCGTGGGAGACGAGTCGAACAACGCGTGCCTCAAAACAATCATTTGGTGTTTGTATGTTCAATATTCAATATTATGTGTTGTGTGAATAAATTTACATCTACATTTACTCATATGAGGTATGCACATTATTTATAATCAATTGGATAAACTCGTTCAAATGTTTTTCCATAGGATTCACTCGCCAACATTATGTTGATCCAAAAACCTTTTTACACATGATACAGGTGAACAGGTTGAAGCAAGGAAAACATAGGATATGTCTTAGAAGAGAACCAAGAAGCTTAGACTGATAGTTAGAACATGTTGTATCAATTATTGTAAATTTCCATTAAATTGTATTAATGAATATGAAACATATAATAAATGTCATGAGCTTTGATGATAACCCAATTATGCCCCGATCACCTTTTCCGCTGCGGGTCGGGGTGTGACACACGAGACACGAATTATACTAACATACGCGTTCCATACTTGAAAACATGTTAAATAGTGAAATTATAACATAGAATGATGAGCAAACCAAAGTTCAGGGGCTAATTTGAAAATAAGGGAAACTGGTTAGGCTAAATGAGGTGTGGCGCTACGCGAAGCCTCTCCCCATTTAGCTTGGTGGGGCGCCAAGCCCCCCAATCCGCAGAAAGTTGTTTCTAGTTCATGCATTGGTCACCTTTGCCTTCCCCAATCACCACACAACCTTCTTTAACACAGAATGTCACACCCTAACCGATGGCGGAAACATCGGGGCGGGACGAAAGAGATTGCTCATTGCTCATAAATACTAATTGTGACAATATTTAATTTAAACCTAATTTCATTTCATACGTAAATTGTCATACAATACAAGGGAAATTCAAATACAATAATAGCAAAAGACAAAATTTGATACAACAATTATAAACCTAACGTCTATGTGTGTATCTAGTCATCAACACTACTCCATTTTCATGGCATCATCTTCATTAATTACATGTTTAAAACACGAATTCAATGCAAAAGCAAAGGCGAGTACACAAGTTTGGTGAATACATAGCATAGGTATAAATTATAAGCAAAGTATATACTAATCATGCAATACTAGATCAAACCCCGAGTTTCCACAAAAAGTTTACGAGATCGAGCTTCCCTCGTCGCAAGAGTGACAAGACTAAAATGAGTATGATAATCTTAACGTAACCCCGACGGGTGGTGTGCTACTCCTATAACGCTATATATGTCAAGTTGGGCTAGCTAAGTTAATGATCGAGCATATATAATTCTAGCATGTATCTAAGCATAACAAACATCATGTATTAAGGATTGAGTATGTAAAAGCATGAATTTGTGATGAGTGTATTTTGATAAGTAAACATGTTACAACCTAAAAGTGAGAAAGCGGTAAATGGGTCGGGTGTACTCACGGTTTTGCTAAAGTGTTCCACTTAGATAAATCTCGCTAGCTTGTTGTGATTAGGGTTTGGCACCTTGTCCTTCTACAAGAAGAACATAGGCATGAGTATGAGTTTTAACGGAAGATTTGGATTATCGAGCATGATTACGGGAATAAGAGTAAAGTATTATGGTATGAAAATAATCACTAAGGTATAGCACTTGTTCTTGACACTATAATAACCCGAATGGGTTTGATGTGATTTCATAGGTTCGAGACCTATTAGAATCGTGACAAGGAACTACACACTTTAGCGATAAAACTTATTAACATGATAGATGATTATTTAGTCATTATCAAGGGTTCGGTTTTGATATATTATATAGTCCATAGAATTATATATAGATATATAGTCATGTAGGAGGTGGGAAGATGAACCATCCACTTTGGAACCTCTTGGTGTCATGTAAGTCAAGTAGGAGGTGGGAGGATTAATCATCCACTTTGGAACCTCGATTGGATTCACCACTACACAAGTGTCATAGACACAAGGAGGATCATGAACATAGAATTACATAAAATACATAAAATAAAGAATTCTTCACTAAAGCTTCATATCAACCGAGTAAGCAACCTAGGGTCGTGCATCCCGTACATCCTTCGTCGGGGACGTGGCGTAGCCTTGTTACTCTATGAAGGTCGAATAGGCCTTAGTGGTATAGGAAATCATCAAGTGTTGTGTGAACTTTTATGTAGGATAGCCCAAGTGTGACACCTCGAAAATTTCATCTAATAAAATTCCAACACGTGTCCCGAAATCTTTGGTTGCCACGTGCTAAACGAGAGGGACAAAAATCGCCAACATGTTATTTTATAATCTTTGAGTGGTGAGTATTAAAGTCGAGGGGTTAAATGTGTCAACATGCTAAATCTATGCCTCTGAGTGACCTTTTAACGAACCCGGAGCTTAATGATGTTCGGTTATACTCCCGAGAGTGCTAACAGGGGCCATATTGAATAAAACATGCTTTTATGTCGAAATATGGGAGTTTGGAGAAGTTCATGGGCCAAAATGGAAATTTTGTGTTCTGACACCTCAGGCGCCACGCGCCAAGGACTGGGTGTCCCTGGGCGATGCGCGGGAGAGGTCACTTCGCAGAAACAGCATGCCAGCTGCTGATCTGCATGCTTGTCCACCTCTAAACCCACCTGCATTCTCACAGCTCAAAACCATGGCCTCAATTCCGGTTTTGGACACCTCCTAGCACACTTGGAGTGATCGCTAGTGTTCCCATAACACTTGTCTCAATCCTAGATCACCCACTTCAAGTGTAAATAGGGGAGTTCATCAACCCCATTTCTTGCACCTCTCAAAATCTCTTCTCTCTATCACTCACTTGGAAGGCTCCTAATCTTCAAGGAGCAATCCCCTGAGTTTCTTAAGTCATCCTTGGTTCATTTGTAAGTGTTCCAATCCTTTCTTTTCATTCTTATTAGGCTTTAAGCCAAAGTCAAAGTGTTGACGTAAAAATGCTTTGACTTTGAGCTAAGACCATTACGGTCCAGCCATTGTTCGGTACGAACGTGACTACGTGATCGTAATTAGGTAGGTGTTAATCCCTCAAGAGGGCGCCTCCTGATTACCACGTTTGCTTGGTCAATTGACGGGTCCTATTAATAAAAAAAGTCAAACTGGGTCAGTTTTAAAAATAAATTCATATATGATAATGTAGGTGTTATAAAATACATTTTGATACTTTAATAACTTGGTAATAAGTATTGGAACATGTATAAACATGTTCAGCCCGTCAAGTCCAGGTCTAAGGTCGGTTCGCAACCGAAAGTCGCAAAAGTTGACTTGTGCTTTGACTTTCAGTTCTGACCCGATTTAGCAACCTTAGCTTTTGATTCTAAGTTGCATTGTCACCATGTTTAGTTGTAGTATAATCCTATGGAGTTATATCACATGGTTCATAGTAATCCAAGCATTTTGCAAGTATCCGTTAAATATGCCTAAAACGCCTTTTTAACACATAAAATGGTTTAAACATAATTTTGACATCAAAACTCAATACCTACTGATGTAATATCATTATTAGGACTATTTGGGATATTCATTCAGGTTGCAAACTAAGTTTAAGCTATAGTTTGCCCACTATGCCTTTAAATGACGATATTGCCCTTTCGGCACTTTAAATGGATTATAAACTTTTTTATGAATCAAAACATCATACTTACTGATGCAATATATATCTTAACATATTTTGGTCATTCAAACCTGGTCACAACAGCAGCTTTACTTGAATATCTTTTAAATCGTCATTTAACGACTTAATCGCCATTTCGGCACATAATGTGGTTTAAAACCATATTGGAGCATTGAGACTTGATACCTACTGATTTCAAAACATATTTTAAGATTATTAACAGTGTGTACATGTCCCAAACTCAGATTCCCAAATAAGTTATCAATTATATGTGAAATGACCAAATTACCCTTTCGGGACATAGTTTGGTCTTAAACTATAAACCACGCATATAATTGATGTTCTATTGATATAACACCATAAAATAGGTATTTTTAGAGACTGTTTATTGTAATAACATCAGTTTACATATAAGCCCGTTTATTACATTTTAGAAATGACGAAAACGCCCTTTAAGGCATAGTTTGCTTTTAAAACCATAACGGGCCATCATATCAATAACCTACTATTATAATAACATATTTTAAACTTAATAGCATATGGAACTTGTATAGGACTCACCATGTTACCCAGTTTCGCTTATATGCGTACGGTTAAGCCTACGTGACTAGTTTGCGCAACTTAACCGAAAACGGGTTTAACCATATAAAAATATTCTCAAATTCCAGAATGTAAAATGGTAACCCGTATTATACAAGTCCTAGTACTTGTCGGGTCCAAAATACATTCTTTTTCGGTCATCGCTTAATCTAGCGTTTTCATACCGTTATCTTTATTTTAAGTTAGCAGGTCTAAGTCAATGACTAAATAAAGACCCGCTAACTAACTAGTCGGTTAATAATACCATCTATTTCAGACTAGAGACTTCCGGTAGATTGTCGCCAAGCTAGTTTATTTTGATTACGGCTGTGCTTTGTTTATTTTCTTATTATTTAGAAGATTTTGCAAACCAGGTAAATACTTTAACTTATTTTCCCTTATACGGGCTTGGGATACGGTATAATAATACCGCATGGTTGGATATGGGATCAAAGATCAATGAGTCGGGAATTCAAATAATCCATTTTAATTCGTATTGCTTAATATTAAACATTTGGGGGTTAAAACGACCGTGTCCTGGATATCCACGGCTCATTTAATTGCAAACGGCCACGACCTAAGCACGGGGTGTAGGCATACACCCGTCAGATGCTAAAATAAAGTATTACCCAATAGGGGTGCACCTATTAAAGGTGTTAAAGTGGCGTGTCGATTAATCAGGATCCCGACATAATTTTCGAGCTCTAAATGTATTATTAGCATGTAAAACTGATAACATGAAATTATTTATCCCAAGTTATTTATAAAACAAAGTACCACTGTGTACACTAAATGTTTTCGAAATGTTTTCAAAATGAGTCGGTTAAATGTATTTACCAGTGAAAACTGACCTATTTTCAAAAGACTAAGCGCAGGTGACAAGTATACGTAAATAGGCTGGAAGTACGCGGCGAAGCTTAAGAGGAATTGCAACCCTTTGCTTAGAAGGATTTAGTCTGTCAAGTTTCATTTTGTATTCACATTTCGATCCGCCTGTGGATCTAGTTACAAGCGTTGTATTTATTATTTTGAACTTTGAACATTCAAACGTTTATAATAGTAACTATCCAGACTTCCGCTGTGTATTATTGTATTGTTTGGTAATGATGATATCAACTTACGTCACGATATTCCCCAACCGGGCCCACCGGGTTACACGTGGAAATTAGGGGTGTGACACCAAGCTAACCTTGTAGTCTCACTAAGATCAAGTTCAAGACTTGGCAACACTTGTGAGCTAAAAGCTCTTTGAAAACAGAAAGTTTAGGGTGTCTAAACAGCCCTTAGTTCATGTAAACAAACTTGGTTAGGAGCTTAAGAACACAAGGTTGTATAAGGTAAAACATAAGTTTATAAAAGTTTGAAGTCAAACAGAAAGTTTGGAGCCCTTTAGGTGAATATCCAAGTTTGGATTCTCCATGGAGAACCCGTGGACTCAAACCTAGGGTTAATCCAAGTATGTAGGAAGAAGAATCAAGTAAAACAAGCAAGATTTGAGCAAGTTATGCTCACTTTAGTGAAGGAGGTACAATCTGCCCGAATTCTAATGTTGCAAGAATTCTTGGAGTGATTTGAGAGTATTTTAGGAAGGACTAGAGAGTTGTGAAAGTGGAAAACGGCTTGGAGGATGCTTGGTATTTATAATGGATGAATTAGGGTTGATAGGAGGTGATTAAAGGAGGTTTAGAGGTGATTGGGTGAGAGATTAGTGTGTGGATCCGTGCATAAACGCGAGCCAAGAAGCATTCTGCCCGCCCAAAGGGTCTTACGGACCGTAAGGGTATCCCCTGAGGTCCGCAAGGACCAAGGCCGGGACAAAATTTTGAATTTTGTTGTTTTGTTCAAGTGTGACCGGTTTAAAGGTTGATTTGTGATATTTTATGATACAATAAGGTGTCCTAGGCATATATAACATGTCATGATGTATATGTATGTATAAATTTAACGAGATCGAGTATAAACATCACGTATAATGCATGTATAAAGTATCAACGTCACGTATTTGCAAATATTTCATGTTTTCGAGTATGAGCATCATGTATGAGTATGTATGATTGTGTATAACAAGTATTGAGATAAAAGTATGATCCATTATGATTCAAGTCTCGATTACAAAGGTAACAACGAAAATGCGAATACGAGATACAAAGGTTTCCAAAAATAGAAATACAAGACTAGCTTTCTAAACATGGAAAGTATAGAAATGCGGGGCGTTACAGTCTCCCCTCCTTTAGGAAATGTCGTCCCGAAATTTAGGAAGATGCAACGAAAAGATGCGGATACTTAGTCTTTATATCACTCTCGAGTTCCCAAGTAAATTTAGTGCCACGTTTTCCTTCCCATCAAACCTTGACGGTGGGGATTCGACTGCGCCTTAGTTGCTTGATTCCTCGGTCCATGATTTCGACCGATTTTTCCATGAAGTGCAATGTGTCGTTAATTTGAAGATCTTCGAGTGGAACTTGAAGTCCTTCTGCAGCTAGACATTTCTTTAGGTTTGAAACATGAAATACCGGATGAACATTGTTGAGCGCTTGAGGTAGGTCCAGTCGATATGCTACCTTGCCATTCCTTTCGAGAATCTTGAAAGGACCTATGTAGTGAGGAGCGAGTTTGCCTTTCTTACCAAAATGAACAACACCCTTCCAAGGGGATACCTTGAGAAGTACCTGATCACCAACATTAAATTCCAAAAGGTTTGCGTCTATCGTCTGCGTAACTCTTTTGACGACTTCGAGCTTTGAGGAGGTTATCACGGATTTGTAAGATCTTGTCCGTCGTCTCTTGTATTAATTCAATTTCGTGCCAACAAATAGGCAAATAACACTTACGACCATACAATGCTTCAAATGGAGCCATTTGAATACTGGCGTGATAACTATTATTGTACGAGAATTCTACCAACGGTAAGTGCGAATCCTAATTGTCGCTAAAATCGATTACGCAAGAACGAAGCATATCTTCCAAAGTTTGGATTGTACGCTCGGTTTGACCATCAGACTCAGGATGAAAAGCGGTGCTCCTGTGCGAGCATGTTAGAACCCATGAAAACACATACAAACTTAGTGTCCAAACGAGTATTTAGACATGATATATTTTCGTGTACATATACTTTTTATATACTTAATTCCGAATTCACACTCTCCACAAACTCAAATGCTCACACACGTTCGTTTCTCCCATGTAGGGTAACTTCGGTGTTCATATCTCAACAACTCGTCAACTCCAGGAACCATTGGGTGTCAGCCCAATGGCCACCAGCCCGCATTCTAACCCGGAGGTGGCGGGTTCGAGTCTTGCTCGTTCCCAATGCCCCTTTGGTAGCGGATTTACCCCCAGACTCAGGCTTGCTGGGTGGCGGTCTGCGAGGTGGGATCACCTCGGCGGTTGGGAGGACCGTGGAATATCCCCCCCTCGTCAACTCCCGGTTAATCAGAAAGCTTTGCAAAACCGTGAGTGTACATGACCCTTTTACTTCGTCACTTTGGGTGCAATACATATACATTATCAAACTCACACAATCACATACTTTATGCTTATAACACAAACAAACAATCCAACATACATGCTTAACACGTTATGCTAGAACTCGTACATGCTAGAATACTTATTTGCTTTATACCTGTCATTACCTTCGTACGAGCCTCCCTTAACATGTATAACGCTATAGGATTAACGCACCGCCTGTATTCTTGAGGTCATGTTAAGTTAAACAAAACGGTCTTATCGTTGCTACGATAAGATTAGTTAGCGGGAATCTTTGGGTTGACATTTATAAGTTGCATGCTAGTATTGCTATTTTAGTTCCTAATCGCGATTATGTCATGTGGATTCATTTAAATTGCTTATACAAATGCTAGTAATCAAACTTGTATGCTCATCAACACTTTATGTGTTGACATGTACTTTAATACGTATTGCAGGAAATTGATGATAATGAACGAAATCTAGTAGGATGACTAGAAACCCATTCAAATTTTAGTAATATTGTTATAATTTGCTTCTTGTTCAAATTGTTGTATTTGTTTCAAACGACGTACTTCTAATCTTAGAAATGAAAAGAAATCTCGTTTATTAAATATTGTCACAAATAGTGTTTGAAGTCTCTTCCAATCTATTTCGTCCCGCCCCGATGTTCCCATCATCGGTTGGGGTGTGATACCGAAGTTTTATTTAATATTTGGTATTGAGAATATTCATGTTTTGAACTATGGCTTGTATCATTAATTTTTGACTATATGTTTGGAATGCATATATTTTAGTTGTGGCATTTCCTGTAACTTTTATGGATCCCTATTATAATTTTACTAGTTTTTGTTTAGTTTACCTAATGGGAAAAAATGAGGTTCGCGTCCAAACTAGTCATTAAAACTAAACCAAACAAGTCCAGGAAATAACGACCAGTCAAACCGGGTTGACCCAACTGCAATTTTGTTTTCTTTCATCTAAGAATCAATCACTAGGGTTAACTAAAGGTTTTATCAAAATCAGCTGGTGTATAATATATTCTTGCAACAACATTTACATTTAGGCGAGATAATCAAGAATTTAACCAACAATACACATAGAAAACCAAGAGTATGATAGAAAACTTATGAGAGACAAATGGCAACGGGAACGAAGGTCTGCAAACTGGCAATGAGCGCTATCGACGACTATTATCGGAGATAACAGCAAACGAACTTACAATCGTCACGACATTGGTGTTATGGTTTTTTATACACATTCTCTTTAATTTCCTTTTTTACATATTTATTCCTTCACTTATTCATGGTTAAACCTTATGTTAACGGATAATACTTACGCTGGCATAACTACATCATATACGATACAATAAGACACAATGACCTGAGGGGCTCGACAGGAACAAGACACAATTACTAACCGTGCCAATTTTTCCAAGCACGAATACAAACCTATTTAGAAACATGTTAACATATAAGACCCTCAAACCAAGCACCTTACCGTCGGGTCACAACACAATGTATTGTTTAAAAATAAGTCTTTTCTTAAAAATACACAGTGGAAATTCCAATTAAAAACAATACAAGATTGATTAAAACTAGCCTCTAAACCACGCTATCACGCGTAATCTCATCAGCCAACCAAGAGCAATATCAACTCGAATTAAACACCTATTTAGCCTCTAATATCCATGAAAAGACAGCTACGCTAAGTGAGTTCTAATAGCTTAAGTTGAAGAATTTAAAACACGTTATAAAAACTTTATTTTAAAACAACATTGTGTTAAAATACATTAGCATCAATTAAAAGTTCAACAACTCCGACTCGTCAAAACAACACGCAACACCACCCATAACTTAAATACAATAATTCTACAACTAATCCTTTTCGATGTGGGCCAGATTACCTAAGAACCAAAGGATAACCCTCAATGCGTCTTAATTCATAGGCCAATTAACCAAACCAACCCGTATCTAGGACATAAAAATTAATGGCCTAGAAGACTCGTTCATCGTTAATTAGTACGCTTACCCGTTAAAACTAGTTCCCAAAGTATACAAGATATTCCTTAGAATAATCTCAATTATAACTTAACCTAGTTCGGCAACTACACAATTCGACATTGTTTGACAACTACGTAATAAAACATCATTCGACACCCGCATAATTTATCATCATTCGTTAATTGCACAAATAAACATTGTTTACCTCCATCTAACTAACACAAAAAATAAGCACATAAGATGGGAGCTGTCACACCCTGATCCGTGGTGGATTATCGCCCGATGCATGAGAATTGTTCATAGCTCATGACAACTACTAAAAAGTTAAATATTGTTTATATCAAAATTAAACAATGTCACATAATCAAATAAATAATCAAATGATTCAAACAAAATCTAAAATATAAACATGACATAGAATCCAATTTATTGTCTAAGGCATATCCCTATCCCTATGTACCCTCATCACTTCAACCTGATCACCTGTATCATGTGTAAAATAGTTTTGGGTTAACATAAGTTGGTGAGTAAATCTAATATTTAAATAAAATAGTTTTTGTGTAAATATAGTAAAAGGTTTAACATTCAGTTCAATGTTAAATAAGTGATCAAACAACACCAATAGTAAATAAACCACAAACCAACCAATGTGATAATGTGATGATGCGAAACTGCGATAAATGCGAGACTCAAGCCCACCAACGAGCGAATCTTATGTTGTGGCGATACCAAGCTCCAACCCATGGTAATGGGGAACCGGTTAGCCTATGGATCCATGTGCGTGAATGATTAGTGACACAAAACATTAAATGGTTAGTCAAATAAGTACAATTACCACATAATCACATAAGTTTTTTCATGTATTTGAATAATGAAATAAGTGATACTATGATATATGTGACACATGACACACCCCAAATCATTTAAAGTGTAAAAAAGGTGAATTAGGAAGATCTACTCGGGGGTTACGTAGTTTGATTCCTTGAAATATGTACGAAGAATGAGAAAACTCCAAATGACGAAACTATCCTTAAAACATAAAATACAAAAGTATAAGACCACAAATAACACTTAACAAAACTACAAACAACAATTTGGGGACTTTTGTGAAACCTAAAATATATTTATAAATTTCATCATGAATAATTATGCAATTGAACCGGTTAGTTTTATTGGCAAAGTACATTTCTTGTTTCATTATAGTTTCCTAGATCTTTGAAAGATCCAGATGAGATCAGCCATCTTCATCTCTTGGAAGGTTAGGAGCTTTCATAATTATATACCCTTACGAATAATTAAATTGATTCCTTTTATTATAAAAATAATTACTTAATTGTTTTATTATAAAAAATAGATCCACAACTTTATATTTTAAAAAGAAAAATTTTAGTTAATATTTAGGAATATTGGATTTTAATAATCTCAACAATTCACTATTGGCCGCCAACAGTCCCAACTTAAAAAATAACCGCTGTCAGTCCCAACTATTGACATATTGGCCACCAATGGATCCTAACTAACAGAACCATAACGCGTTAGTCTCCGGTCATCAGAAAACCGTTTTTTGGCCAGGAAAAGGTTTCTAAAGGCCCTGATCTAAGGTTAAAAGAGGTTTGGGACGAAGATGTTAAGTTTTCCGGCCAAAAAGAAGTTTTCCGGCGAAAAAATGAGTT
>CAMTDV010000019.1:84778091-85185723 GCA_947069175.1 Scalesia atractyloides | reverse complement strand
TCATAAACTTTTTCAGTTAACATTCAGCTTTTTTATTTTTTCTTTCTTTTTAATAAAGAACAAAAAATATGACCATTTAGCCCTTTATTAAATAAAAGGAAGGAAAAAGACAAAAAAAACTGGATGTTAACTGAAAATCGACCAGATATTGCTTTTGAATGAAAATGGCAATTAAATTGAAATCACATGGACCCAGATTCAAAAATGTTTGAGTTTTGAACTAAAGTGACGAAAATAACAAAACCTCAGGGACAGTTTACTCTAAAAATAAAATAACTTATATCTTTTGTAAGGAATATCTTAATAATGTTTATTTTCACTTTTTAGACAAAATGAAATAATTTGACACGACTATTACCCGTCACCTACTTTTATATTGTTTGGTTAAACGTGATGAAATTAAAGAGTAAAACAAAATGAGAAAAAAATATCCTCTTGAAGGTTCTAATAATGCAGAAAAATTAAAATTGAGTGAAACTTGATCAAATACAGCATCATTTTCTTGGGAATCTTCTTTTGGAACGTCCATAATCCACAAACTCATCGTCAATCAACATCCTTCCATGTGTTCAAATGGTTAACTTTAGAAACCTCGTTTTAACGTATTAGCTAAAATGTTACAAAATGTAATGATTGAGTGAGCAAAAAAAATATATATATATTTTCATTTCCTTTGGTTATAAACATTTATGTTATTCAATATTATTATGTTATAAATCAAAAGGTAAAAGTGATTTTCATATCATTTAATAAAATAAATAGTTTACTATATGACAACAATAAATAGTTTACTATATGACAACATGGTGGGTCAAGTGGGAAAGAATAGTGGCATCTAAGAAACACGAGGCTTGGGGTAGGAGAATATAGAGAATGAAATTCGTTCTTACTAAAGTGGTGGTATTATAGATGAAAGTTATTCAATCACTCTATTATAATTCCAGAAGAGTTTCATCATTCTTAGTCAAAAATACAAATAATGGAGTATTCAAGACAATTATGGGGTGGACAAGAATTTCACGTAATGGATTAATGTGTAGCAAAGTGGGAATGGGAGACAAGGTGATGTTTTGGGTCGACAGATGGGTAGACATGGCCCTTTGTTGTGCCGGCGAAACAACAGATCGCTTATTGGTAATGGGGCAAGTGAAACAGCAGATCACTTATTGATAACAGATGTTATGGAGAAAGAACACTCCATATGGTGTATGCATTAACACTGTGGAGTATTTGGAAAGCAAAGAATGAGAAAGTCTGGCACAAGCTTGTTGAAGAGATAAAAGAGACTTTTTTTGATTGGTTACTACATACGTCAAAGTTCAAAGAAATTGAATGGCGTGAATGGGAGAAAATTTGATATACAAAATGTAATTGTTAGTAAAAAAACGTAGTGGTTATTTAATTCTTGTTTTTCGTATGATGTAATCGGGTTCTATAGCGTCTTTTGTTGGAATCCAATTGTTTAAGTAGTAAAAGTCTTCGTTGTCTTTCAAAAAGTAAGAAGAAGAAAATATCTTTTAATAAGGTCTGGTCTATTCACACACGCAAAATCTATTTACACACCAAAACTATAGGCAAAGCGGGCGATTCATTGTAAAGTCAAAAGACAAGGACTGAGTCTGTCAGTCCTTGTCTGTTGACCCTAGTGTGAAACGCCCCGCTATGATCAAAGCGGGGCGCTTTGGGCTGCCAAACTTATTTAGTGGAATGGGTTAGGTTTTGGTGAAAAAATGGGTTGTTGGTTGATTGTTTTTGTTGTATTTGGTTTTGTTGTTTTTTTGAAAACTTGTAGATTTTTGTTTTATGTTTACAAAACATTTATATTAAAGTTGAAATAAGCGCAATCAATCGTTTTATTTCTTACAAACGTATATAATTTAAAGTTGTTTGTTTAAATGTTATCCGATTTAATTTTCAAAGAATTACACGAACATGTTTAATTAAAACACCGTACGATATGTCACGAATTAGACGTATGAAATAAGCGCAAACAATCCACACAAGCATACGTAAAAGATCAACTGTATATATACATAAAAAGTCAGTTTGTACATACAAAACAAAACAAAATGTCTAGTACAGAAAAAAACAATAAAAAGTAAATCTACTGATCCTCCGGCTGATCCTCCAGCGTGAGACGGTGGCAGTGGAATCTCCGGCAGTCCCAAATGTGCACTGATAGCCCTGAGCGTCTGGATAATCCACGTATGCTGTCGCTCAGACCGTCAGAGTCGCCGATCGAAGTCCCTCGCCACCGCCTGCGCAGCTGGAGGTAGGTCGGCGATGACGTGCTGTGGGTACTGCGGCGGATGTGGAGGCGGTGACAGCGTGGTGGCGCGTCACCCTGAGCCTGCTGAGGGGGTCATGCTGAGGTGGTGGCGGCGACGGTGGCAGACCCAGAGCCTCAAGCTGAGCCAGGTAAGCCGCAGCCTGAACATCCGGAGGCGCAAGTATGCCCTCCCTGACCTCAATAATAATGGGGATCACCTCTGGCAACGGCGGCTCCGGCTCCCAAATAACACCCTCGCGGCTCCGAAAACCGGTAACCAACGTCGAACTGGTGAAGTATACCCATGGACGACGCTGACGCCCGACCTAATGAAGTCGACGGAATGGCCGGGTCAGAAGCGGATCTGTCTCGGGCACGAGCCCTAAAGAGCGGGCGATCACAGTGACGTAGCAACGGCCAAAAAGCTTGCCGCGCTCCCGCTTATGATAAGCAGAAGCATAGTAGTCCGCCAGGCAGTGAGCCAGGGCGCACGGGTGAGGCCGCAGCAGGCAGTACAGGAAAAAAAGGTCCCCCAAGTTAACCTTGTCCCGGCTGTGAAACCGGGGCACGATCGAGGACGCAATAATGCGATGCAGGTATCTGTACAGGGGGTCTCTGATGGTGGAGGCCTTTTGCGAGAATTTCCCAAAGGGAACCCTCGCAATAAGCCTCCAGAAACTAATAAGGGTCTGCCTGTCCAAGGCTCTGACCCCCTGCGTATATAAGTCTGTATCTAGCTCGGGCTCGGTGTATAAACCTGCATGGACAGAGAACTCCCGAAGACTCATCTCAAACACCTGGTTGGCCAGGCGGAAGGTAACCTCGTGCTGAGGATGGGCCGGGTTCTCCACGTAATTCGCCAGATGCGGCTGGAATACAAAAGACGCGATAAACTCGACCGTAAGCTCACGGTACGAGTCCTCCGACGCCCCATGGAACAAGCGCGCCCACGGAGTATCCATCCCAATGATATCCCTCACCCTAACGGCCTCCCCGACTGTCTCCAAGAGGCCCCAATCAATCCCCACATGCGCCCCTATCTCCATGACGCACAACTTCGCGCATCTCTCATGCCTATCGTCCCTTTCCGGGAACGCGAGATACTCGTGGTTCGGTGTTGGATCGAAACCGACCTGATCAACGTCGAAATCCATATCATCCATACCCGTATCTGCGTGTTAAAAAAACAAACAATAACTATAACAATTAATAAACAAATAACAAAACATACTAATAATAATTAAACATTAAACAAACAATAATTAAACTATAACTAATAAACTAAAAAAAATAAAAAAAATACCCAAAGCGGGGCGCTTAGGGCGAAACGCCGCGCTTCGCCTCGTTCAATTTGAAGACAGCGACGGCAGTCGCCGGAAAACACCCCAAACCGATTCGAACAACATAAACACAACGAAATAAATAGAATGTATGAGTAGGGTACTAAGGAACTTACCTAACGAGAGTCGAATCGTCGGAAATGGCCTTGAAACGAGATCAAACGAGTCGAGTGTGTGAAAATCGCACCTTTTGTGTGTGTTTTTTTATATGTTTTGTGGTGGGGGAGATCTGCTGCGTTTTGGGTTAAAACGTGGTTCCAAAGCGCCCCGCTTTGACCTAAGCGGCGCGTTCCCTTTTAAAAAATTTCACTTTTAACCCAAAACGCATGTGTTTTGGGTTAAAAGTGAAACATTTTTAAAATGGAACGCCCCGCTTAGGTCAAAGCGGGGCGCTTTGGCCTTTTTTATTTTTTTATTTTGATTTTAATCCAAAAACGCACCTATACATGTCGTATTATGACGTAATTTGCCATTTTATGTATTTTTGGGGACTTTGTGGTATATACCTCAATTTACGGATAAGTTCGGTCATCTCGGGTGTTGTATTCACGATTTTGTTTGATTCTCTTTTGATTTCACTTGTAGTCCCACAGGCGGTATTGCATGTATGCGCGCCATACGGGATCAGATTTTATAGCATTTTGTCGTTAAAAGTTGTATTATAATGTTTACTATCTGTATTATTCGTTGTTTTCGCGTAATTAAACAAACATAAACGTACTTTTGGATTACAAATGGATTAACACGATTATTTTTACACCCATTTAACCTACATCTTGAACATATGGCGTTACATTAAGGTCCGGGGGTTTGTACGTAAACATTTCGTACGAGATGATCTGCTCCCTATATAATGTATGCCAAGCTGCTGCGCTTTCTGATCTGTTCGCTGTCCACAAAGGGTTTGGGGGTGGCATTGGATACCATCCTCCAAGCTCTACATGGATGAAATGCCAATTGTCGACGAATACAACTACAACCACCTGGTGAGGATGCTCGGATTTGTCTGGCCCGCCCAATAGAGGGAAAATTGTATTGCTCCCATGATTGTCGAATGTGTCACACCCCGACCCGCAGCGGAATAAGAGTCGGGGCATAATTGGGTTATCACCAAAGCTCATGATGTTTACTAATATGTTTCATATTTATTAAATTCAAATTACATCTCAAATGTTCAAGTCAAATTCATACAATACAAGGAAAGGAAAATTTAAATAAAACAATCCAAAGTCTAAACTGGTTTATTCTTCTAGGCCGTCCTATATGTTTCTTGCTTCAACTTGATAACCTGTATCATGTGTAAAAATGGGGAATTTTGGGTCAACAAAAGTTGGCGAGTGAACCTTGTTCGAAAACATTTATTATTGATTTCTTGTTATATTTAATATGGAAAAATTGTGCACTAATCATATGTGAGCAAATGTAGATAAACATACTATGACAAAACAATAACAATAACAATCCAACTTGCATGAGTATGTAATATGAATGACAATGTATATGCTGGCAACGTCTCGTTCACGCTCATAGGTAATGGGGAACGGACGGCCTATGATGATGTATGTGCGATCAAGGCTCAATCAAACGGAGCCGATCGTATGTTGGCAACGCCTCGTTCACGCTCATAGGTAATGGGGAACAGCTCACGCTCATAGGTAATGGGGAGCGGCGGCCTATGATAATGTATGTACTGAAACTGATAAATTTAATCTAAACATAACCACACAAACAATTGATATATATTGGCAACTCATTTGGTCATGAATATGATGGATGCACAAGTGTTTAATTGAAATAAATAAATAGCGACACATGATACACTCCAAAATGTGATTAAAACGGGGAATTGGTAGAGATTCACTCACATTGGGTGCGTTCTCTTGATGATGTTGGATGCGCACGAGTTTAGAGAGTTGAACGACGAGGAATAACTAACCTAGATAATAACGAAAAGGTACGGTAAATAAGTGGATTTTATTAACAAATTTTAATTGAATTTTTAGGTTTATTTTTGTGAGTTTAAGGTCTCTTTCTAACTTTAAAAATGTTTTTTAAGTATTTTTAATTGATTTTTAATTTAAATAATTAAATAAAAATATAAAAAAATGTGGACTTTTTGGTTGACCGTTGACCGTTGACTTTGACTGTTGACTGTTGACCGGTTCGGTCGTGTATATGTATGCGCTGGGTGAGGCTCGAACCCGTGACCTCCCGTACGCGTGCACGCAGCTCTACCAACTGAGCTACGTGTATAACCCGAAATATTTCTGTTTTTAATTATATTTATACACTATTTAATTTAATCAGAATTCTTTCATTTTAAAAAGGTTTCAATTATATCGAACCGTTGTTTATAACAGGTCTCGAACCCGGTACCTGTGATTCCACGTTGCACACAGTCCACCGCTGAACTGTGTGTCTAACCTGGTTAATATGCTGGTTTTTATTATACTTAACATCTTTCAGTGAGTTACCCGGTTCGGTTTTTAAAAAGAGCATTTTTATTTCAGAGAGTGAGGTTGGGTCAGGGATCGAACTCGAGATGTGTGATAGTTGTTTGCACACAGTCCACCGCTGGACTGTGTGTCTAACCCGGTTATATATCTTGATTTAATTATACTTATACATTAGTTCGACTTCATCTTCTTCGTTCAAAAACACAGACAACGATTATTCAACTGTTCTTGTCAAATTCGATTAACGAACTTATAAGTGATCGAAATGTGATGAAATAGAGAGAGTTTTGGAAATGAATGTACCGAACAGATGTCTTTCTCAGAACTCCGGCAAGGATCGTCGGCTCTGTTTCGTGAACTCCGACTGATCGGATCAATTAACAGTTTTGATCGGTTAGTTGTGAAATTGAATTACTAAACAATGTTTATCAGGAGGTTTAGATGATCATACCGATTCACAGCGTGATTCTGGAAATTCCAAAGATTTTCCGGCGAAAGCAGAATATTCCGGCAACGTCGTCTGGGATTGATTCTGGGTGACGGATTAATGTTAGTAATGGTCTAACAATGGATTGAAACAGAAAGAGTCGAGGTATTTACCGTTTTGATGTGAGTCTCGGTTTTCCGGCGAAAGTCCGGTGATGGCAGAATATTTCCGACGAGTGAAATTGCTTCGAGAAATGGTGTGATTTTGAGCGAAAAGATTACCAGAGGCTTGGGTGTGTATTTATAGGAAAGAATTTCGATGAATTGGGTCCGATTTCTGTCTTGATTCGTTGGTCAGCTTTTCTCCGGCGGTTATGACTGATGTCGCGGGATTAGACATCGGTTATAACCGACGTTGAGATTAATACATCCGTTAAGTCAATAGAAACCGTCAATAATTGGCGAAGTCGTCGGGATTTCCGGCGACTGCGAAATGGGCGCGCTGTTGACTGAAATTGATTTCGAGTTTTGTTATATGTATTAATTGTTTCGATATATCATCAAATAACACAAGTGGCGGAGTGGTGGGATGAGTGTGAGTTAAGTCTTGAGGTTTCATCCGGCTGACCCGGGTTCGAAACCCGGCAGCCGGTTTCTTTTTTTATTTATTTTATTTTCACTTTTTATCAATTATAGTTTATGAATTCTAAATTGTTTATTAATTATGTATCGTTTAAAATTAAAATAAGTCATAAATACGCAACGAAATTTTTTTTATAACTTGATATTCGATTGCAAACGAAGCGGGTTTGGAAACCCGTTTTTGGACGGATGTTACAGAATGTGTGAAAAATCACACCGTATCGTTGGGCAATAAGAAACCCCGTCTCTGGCATTGTCATGTAATTTTCGATTGGGGCTCGTCCCACCCCCTCGAAATGAATCCGTCTGACTAACGCCTCATAATGTCCTATATTTTCCGGATGGAAAGCCTGCCTCCAAAGCGCTACATCATACGTAACTCCTTTGTAAGTTGTTTCCGGATAGTCAAATACTTTGATTGTTTACTTCCTAACCCAACAGCTACCGATCGAAATCCACAATGACCATCTGGTCTCACGTCCTTTATTCTCACGATGTATGGATGGATCACTTTAGGAATCTGAGATGCGTAGTTGCGGATCGCTATATCCGTCTTAGGACCGAGCTTGATCATCGGGAAATTAGGGTGTTCGTTGAGCGGTTGGGTTTTCTTTTGTCTTCCAGAGTCTTGGGATGATACATACGAGCTGTGACGGGGGAGATCGTACGAGGCAAGTTTCTTCCGACGGAATATACGAGCTTTTTCTGGCAGCTTCAACCTTTCTTTCTTCCTGCGTTTTCAATGTTGGGCGACCGTGAGTTTTCTTCAAAACAATGGGTGGTTTTTTATTACTGTTGCTTGGATTGAGGATTTGCTGAAACTTTTCAAAGAAGCTCCTTTTCACTTGAGGAGGTGTTGGATCGATCTGTTTTTTCAATTTTTCAAATTCCGTGTCTACATCGATATCCTCTATATTTTTCCTTGCCGGCTTGAGGTCAAGCTTCTTCCGGAACACGTCTATCGAATTGATACGGATTTGCTGACCAATGGACGAAAACAAAACTTAGGTGGCAATATAAAAAACGGCAAAAGGTTAAAAATATTAATTGCCGTTATTTTCCAACTTTTCCAAGCGACAGACACATGGCAAACCACAACTGGTAAAAAATTGGCAACCACAGCTTGAACCGTAGGCTCTCAACCCGTATTCCTTACGTTTTACCTCCATATTCAAAAGCTCAATCGCAAGTATTGAAACCTTTCTAAGAATATTTTCAAGCATGGGATGATCCTTGTGGTGGTTCATCACTTTTCGAAGGCTTGTTCAAAGCTACTTCTAATCTCGGCGTATTGTATGTCAACAACGTGATCAACATACAATACAAATTTATCCAGTGTGTTGCAATGACTTGGAAAGAGACTTTTTAGTCTTGCATGCATGCCCTCAACCCTGTTGGTCGTAGTTTGGTGAAAGTTAATAGTTTTGCTAGTCCAGCAAGATACAAACTTTTCACGGTATGGATCCAAACAGGAATTCCTCAAATAATCAAAAACCTCTGAAATTAAAAAACATAAATAGTGAGTTTTTGTTATTATATAAAAACGTAAATAGTCGGTTAAACATAATTATGTAAGAAATACTCACGTTCACGGCCATCTTCTTTCAGCTGTGCTTCAAGGTTTTCCAAGTTATACCTGTATATTTCTCGGTCGTAGATTCGCACAATATCCAAAATGAACGTACAAATTCTTTCCACTGCTTGTCAAAGAATTTCTTCTTGCTATTCTTGTTAATATTTTGTTGAATATGGAACCGACAAAGATACTTCTGCGCTTTTGGAAAAACTTGTTCACACGCGTTAATTAGCGCAAACTCCCTATCTGTTAAAATCACGCACGGCTCCATACAACATGCCAACATAGACTTGATCCTCTGCAGCACCCATAGGTAGTTCTCTAGCTTCTTGGTGGAAATTACCGCACCAGCAGCCGTAAACGATTTGTTTGTCGACGTCATTCCTACGACTTGAACAAACGGCAGGTTGTACATGTTCGTTTTGTAGGTGGCGTCAATCATTAGCACATGCGGGAAGGAACAGCACATAGTGAATGATTTTTTGTGAACAAAGAAGACATCTTCAACTGCGTTTGATATCTCGTTCGTGCGCATGTAATAAGTGTAATCTTTTTCACGAAGAATGTTTTCAAGTTTTTGCATCGGAGACTTACTGACATTTTTTCTGACATTGATCTTTTGAACAGCGTTGTGTATATCTTTCGGAATAAGCTTTCTATCCGGATTGTTTTTCGTCAGCGTTCGCCGTATACTACGGTTGGGAATATCTTGCTCGGCCAGATGCTCAACCATCAATTTATCATCCGAAAAAAGCCTCCTCGCATACGCGTGACCTTCTAGGTTTTTGATAGGAGTGTGGTTGTGCTTCGCCTTCGTCACCTCGATCTTCCAAACCTTACCGTTTGATTCCGAAAACCCGATCATCTCGAACGGGCAGCCTATTTTCTTGCTACCCGTTTTCCTCTGTGTAGCTATACTCTTATGCTCCCCACCAAGAGTGCATTGAAACAAAATCTTGTAATTCTCTCCTCTTTTATTCGACCTCTTGATCACAATGAGGTAACCATTGTCTTTTGCCGTGTCTTGTACCCAACGCACCAGCTCTTTATGTGACGAAAACTTCTGCGTTGTATCAAACGAAAATGTAACCGGGTAACAACCTTCCTCGTCAACTGACACATCCTCCTGCTCTCCATCGTCACCGAGTTCCGAATAGACTTGATGTTCAAAGCTCTGCTCACAACCGTGACCAAAGTCGGGATAGTTTGGAAGACCGTACGAATATTACCTGAGGATACGCTTCGCCTCCGTATCCGAAATTCGAATAACCTTGTTGTGCGTACGGGTCCTCCACAGGGATATTCGAATCCAGCTCCACCGTGTTATCCCGATAACAAATGCCAGATACAACCTCCTCCTCCCCCCTCAAGTTGGACAAGACCGGTTTCTCATACGTATCGGAAATAACGGTCCCCTCGTAAGAATCAGGAACAACTGACTCGTTAGAATATTCACCGAAAAGATAAATGCTTAACCACGACATCGTAACCGAGCGTTGTTTTGAAGAAACACAAGTAACACAGAAAAAACCCACGTATGTCTAGAAACAATATAATGAGTTTTAGAAATCGAATGCGTTAACTCTTCTCCCGGCAAGCTTTAAAGGCAAATATTTGGGCGAAGCGCCGCGCTTGGGCCAAAGCGCGGCGCTTAGGGATCACGGGACAACATCGTACCAGGTCAAACCTCGTATCACCTTTATGTCACTCAGACATCAGTCGCTTCACCTTTTGTCTGGTAAAGTAACCCTAAACGCCCCGCTTTGCCTAAATCAAGGCGCTTTGAGGTGTGCAAATAAGTTGATACGTGTGTGAGTAGCAAGATACTTTAATATACTTTAATAATGAAGAAAAATTAAAACCGAATGAAACTCATAATACAACATCATTTTCTTGGGAATCTTCTTTTGGAATCGTCCATAATCCATAAATTCTTCGTCAATCAACATCCTTTCATGTGCTCAAATAGTTAAAACTTTTGAAGCCTCATTTTTAACGTATTGGCTCAAATGTTACAAAAATTTAATGATTGAGCGAGAAAATAAAAATAAATAAAAAATATATTTTCATTTCCTTTAGTTATAGATATTTATGTTGTTCAGTACTATGTTCTAAATCAAAAGGTAAAAATGATTTTCATATCATTTAATAAAATAAATAGTTTACTATATGATAACATTGATTACTTTGATTTTCATAGTAATGAAATAAATAGTTTACTGTATGATAACATTGATTACTTGTAAATGAAAGTTTTTTATAAGTAAATTAATATTGTTGGAATTACCTTTGTTAGAAAAAACAAGATTTGGATATTCCGAATAAAAACAGGATAGATGAAATGATGGGTGTGCATCCAATTTCAATGTTTTATTTCAGTTTGTGTTTATGTAAATCAAATCTACGAAAAAGTATATTTTTAGCTATTTGTGGTGAGTGTGAAATACATGTTGAAAGTATATTTTTAGCTATTTGTGGTGAGTGTGAAATAAATGTTGCCCACAGTCCACGTAAACATTTCTCCATTGTTTACGATAGTCCACTTTCCACGTATACATTTTTTTAACGGTGATTTTTTTATTAGCCTACCACACTCTTCACAATCAAGAACTCTATTGTCTCACTCTGGTCAGACTATATTGTCTTAACCGCATCCACGTTGGCTTCAGAGTCTGGCTTGGGCGTTTCCCCAGAAAACCATACCGCCGACTGCCACTTGAAAGTCGTGTCACCACAAGAGGAGAATCTCTGGCGTAACACACGATGAGACAAAAACCGGGTGGGCTTAAGATAGAGCATGACACCTCTGCAAGGAAGCTAGACTCTCTACCTATCATTGTCTTTGTCTTGTCCACCAAAGTGACACAAGTGAGGATTGAACTTGGGTCTACATTGGAGAACCCAAATCTCCTGACACGTATACATTTTATTTAGAGTATGTTATATAAAGGGTCTCTTGTTTATAGGATAGGTCTTTTTTACTTTTGAAAGAATATACTTCTTTTTACATCAGTGGCGAATCTAAAAAATTCTTATAAAGACAATGTTTCAAAAATAAAAGAGTAACAAAATCAAAAAAACGTCAAATTTTTTGAAAATTTACACGCTTAAGGACCAATGGAGGTTATCCCTTGTTACAAGGTAGGTTCGCCCCTGTTTACAAGTATCATATATTTTTTTTCTTTGAATGCACAACAAAGTCCAGTTACCTGGTAAACCCATAGGCAAAAAGGTTACTCACGTCGGGATCGCAGATATCATCGCTGTTCTTTTTTTGAACGGCAGATATCATCACTGTTGATTAGGCTCGTCACCAACTTTAGAGGAAACTCACTACATAAAAGTTTACTGTGGTAAATCGCTGGCTTCCACATGTCATTTTATCATGAACACGATTCCTACCGTCGACAAATGTTATAAAAAGTGATAAGGGACAGTTAGAACACCATCCCTTAGGTAGTTACATACATGTGTCAAATATTACATACATATATATTATAATGTTATTATTATTACTTGTTCCGTCTTTAAGCCGTAAAATAAATAAACGTGAGTAATATTGGATTTATAAAAAGTTTTATTTACGTTTTTTATGTATGTTACCAAAAAAAATTCTCACCACACATTTTCAATTCATACTTGTTACCAAAAGTTTCCAATTAAAAAAAGAACAAAACAACTTGTAGAGTGTCGACACCAAAATTGTCCAATGAAAAAAGAGAGCCAAATACAATTATTAGTTTCTTGTAGGAGCGACTCAATAAGTTTTGATCTGAATCAGTGTGTGATAATTTTAGTTTCTAACTTGTTCACTATAAAAAAAATTGTTAACTTTCTCAGTTTAATTGTTAAGTAAGAAAAAAAGACATAACATAAGATAATTTAACTCTCAAAATTTCTGTTAGAATCGTATGTGTTTTTATTCCTTTAAAAATCATATAAATATATATATATATATATATATATATATATATATATATATATATATATATATATCATATTCACATGTGGTAGAATCAAATAAGTGGTAGAATCAAATAAAAAAAATCATAACAATAATAAGAAAGGAGCCCTGATCTTAGAATCCACTCTTATAACCACCGTCATCTGCATCTTGGGCAACCGAAACCACCATCGCTCGTCAACGACGACCATCGCCAAACCACTATTCTTGTTAATCTTCAC
The DNA here is from genome assembly GCA_947069175.1 of Scalesia atractyloides. NCBI lineage: Eukaryota > Viridiplantae > Streptophyta > Magnoliopsida > Asterales > Asteraceae > Scalesia > Scalesia atractyloides. The sequence continues at coordinate 85,172,829 of CAMTDV010000019.1, read as the reverse complement.
CACACATCCATCTCCAATCCTCATTCCAGCTACTTTCTTGATCTTAGAATTCGCTCTTATAACCACCGTGATTTGCATCTTCGGCAACCGAAATCACCATCGCAAAACCACTATTCTTGTAAATCTTCACCACATATCCCTTTCCAATTCTTATTCCAACTTTCTTGGAGTTTTGTGTTGTGGGCTTGAATTTTGATGATAAGGTAGTAGGGGACCAATTGTGATTATGGTTATTGGTTGATGTTGGGGGATATTGTAAGAGCTAGTGCAAAGGTGGCCCTACACCTTGACCTAATGTTGTGATTGATGATTGGTGTGAGGAGGTAAATACTAGTGATACGGTGGTGGTTTGACAATTGACTATATTCAATAATATGTAACAAGGTTATATTTATATAACACTTTCTACAAAACTTCAACAACATGAGCATATGAATAAGACATGTTCGGCAAGTCGTCACGAAGATCCATAGTCAACATCGACGCTCTAACCCTTGTTGGTCGAGTATGACAAACGTCCACCGCTATTGCCGGTGATATCGTGGTGGTGGCGGTAGTTCGTTCCGCCACTCTAAGCCACTTAGCTTGCATGTATTCTTGTTTTCTCCACGGCCCCAAATGCATTTTCTTCTCCCTCATGCATCTTTTCGCACAAACACTCAATATTTTGATAATAGTCTGTAACCTGTCAGACTTCCCGACGAATACTTCAGGAAGTTTGCAAACCAGACTGTTATAATCATCACTCCCTTTTTTCATCTCAAATTGACCACGTAACTCCAACTCAATGATCACCCTCATCACACCTTTCTTACGGTTGGAGTTATCGATAACATCCAAAAATGTGTGTTCTCCTGGATCACAAATCAAAAGATATTTTAGAATATTGAAGATTGATTTGAGGTTTGGATTGAACAGAGATGATAACAAGATTTTAGGATTTTTTTTCTATTTATAGTGTAGTTAGAAAAATCATAAACGTTTATAGATATTTTTTAAAACTACTTTGGTTTCTAGCCAACAAGTGATTAGGACTACAAAAAAAAACTAAAAATTTACTTTTAATTTTCTCAAAAATTAAAGAATTATAATTTCAATTAAAAAAAACGCTTCTCAAGATTTTCTTTTTAGCAAAATGCCAAAATCGTTGTTGAGGTTTAGTCATTTTTGCTTGTTCCCTTAAAAATGATTTTTTTTGTGCATTTTCGTCATTTAGGTTTGTGTTTTATTGTCATTTTCGTTCTTCAGTTTGACAATTTATTACAACTTTCGTTCCTCGATATTTTGCCCTTAGGGATGAAAATGGAAAGAATCAAACTTTTTGAAAGAAAATGGCACCTCAATGACGAAAGTCGCAAAAGTGGTCAAACCTCAAGAACGAAAATGACTTTTTTTTTTCTGATAATTCATTTAAAATATAATTTAGCTTCCCCTTAACAAATTCTTTTGATGACTGTTTTTATATTCCGATATAAATTTTATTAAAACAAATCTTACCCGAAGGAAGATCCGACGAGCTCTTCCATTTGGACTTGCAAATGGCCGAATCAAAACCCGAATTTCGCAGGCGGGTACAAATTTCACCCATCTTGCAACTACGACAACCACCGGAAACCGGTCTCAAGCAAGAACATACATGCCCGGCCTCCTCAATCTCCCCTAGTGCTTCTTTCGTAGCATTTCGGATTTTCGCTTCTAAACTTGTCGTCCTGTACATCGTTGTCTGTCACACAAAAAAAAACCATATATCATTAACAATAACCTTAAAAAAAATAAAAGAGATAACTGTCATTTACTTGGTTTGTCCATTTATGTCAGTTCAAGCAAAATTTCAAATTTGTACCAATTCCGTCCCTGTCATTCTTGAAACATGTCAGTTCCGATCTGTTACGCCAGTTCCATCCCTTTGGTTAATTGGTTAGTCCAAGTATGACAGCAGGTTTTAACAGATGTTAATGTTTTGGACGGAACTGGTATGTTTCTAGAATGTCAGGAACGGATGGAAATGATATAAATTTAAAATTCGGCATGGACTTCCATAACTAGACAAACGGAACGAAAATGACAATTAACTCAATAAAAACATTGTATCAACTTCAAGACACATAATTCCAATCAACTAATAAAACTTACATGTAAATTCTCACGTTGGGTCTCCCAGAATTTAACCTTGTCATCAAAATCTTCAGCTTTTTCACATACGTCGTCGTTTTCGATATCTTGCTGAATGTCGTACACGTCATTTTCTAACGATGATAACACGGTTGCTTCTTCCTCAAGAAACCCGAATATCGAACCAGATAATTGAACCGGTGGCTGAAAATGATCACGGTGGCTGTCTCCGCCTCCGGTGTCGTCTTTTGGCGACAGGACACGGTGGCTCATCGGAATTTGGGTGGTGTTTCTGCCCATTGCGACGGGACACGGTGGTTTAATTAATGTTTTTTTTTGTTGTTGTGGCTTGTGAGATTAATTTTGGGAAATTGGTTTTTTTATAGGGTGAGAAAATCCACGTGGAAAATTACTATTTGATGGTAGGAAGGTGAGGGTCAAAGATGATGGGTTGGATCCACGTAAGTTTGAGTCAAGATACAGAGTGCTGTAGACATGCTTCACAAGTTCAAAGATTTTTATATTGTAGTTTTAAGAAGGTACAAAGAAGCCCCTTGAGGTTTTAAATCTTATTTTATTCACAAATACAAAGAAGCCCCTTTATTTTTATTTTGAGTTAGGGTCAAAGATAATGGGTTGGATCCCTATGTAAAACTACTAAGCACGGTTTCGGTCAAAGATAATGGGTTGGATCCCTATGTTAAACTACTAAGTACGGTTTAAAAAAAACATAAAACTAAATCTGCAGCCTTAGCTAATTGGGTTTGTTCACTTGGCAAAGGCTCTTATCTCTTTGTAGGAGATTTTGGGTTCAATTCCAAGCAAGGTTGATTTATTTGTAAATATAGGAGTTTGAGGGAGCAACATTAGTCATTCAAAAAAAAAAAAAATCCGCAGGATTAGTTGGGTTGGTTGGACAATTTTGATTGTTCATGTTGTTTAAATTTTCTGATTGCGACTTCTTCCATGTAGAAATAGGCCTCCACCAAGGGTCCGCGTTGAGCCATTTTCTTTTTGCGGTTGTGCTGGACGAGTTGTCAAAGTCGATCCAGGAGGCACTTTCGTGACGCATGCTTTTTGCTGACAATATTGTGCTAATTGCAAAAGGTAAACAACACCTTAATGTGAGGCGAGTTGCTTTAGAAAGAAAAGGCTTAAAGATTAGTCGTTCTAAAACCGGGTACATGCATTGTGACTTCAGGGGTGTAGACGACGATGTCGACACACAGGTCGCCATCGAAGGTCAAGGGGTTCCGATGTCGACCAAGTTCAAGCATCTAGGTTCTTTTGTCTAGAGTAACAGTGACATAGATTGTGATGTAACACACGGAGTTCATGCATGATGGTATAGGTGGAAGGAAGCTTCAGAGGTACTGTGCGACAAGAATTTCCCAGTTAGATTAAAACGGACTTTTAGAAGAGGGTGCCGATGTGTCTTATGTGGTTTTACGGCCTAAGGTTGTCCTAATATTGTGTTTACTTTACATGTGTTTTTTTTCTTATCTCTCTCTCTACATGTCTATATGTTATATATGTTGATATTGTATCCCTTCACCACTATTTAGGTATTATTGATGTTTCTATGTTGACAGATATATCTATTTATTATGTTCACACATTGTTTCTCTGTTTGTTGTTGTTTTGAGTTCGGGGGTCTCTCTTGAAGTGACTTCTCAATCTCTAAGGTTTAAGGAAAGTCTTGTCTACATCTCATCCTCCTTAAACACTAAGTCGGGGGGGTCTTTCTTGAAGCAACTTCTCAATTTCTAAGGATTAGGGACAGTCTTGTCTACATCTCATCCTCCTTAAACACTATAAATACTATTTGTTACGAGTGAGATTTATTGGGTTCAGTTTTTGTTGTTGGTAGTGATGGTGTTGTATTTAGGATTAAGTTTTTGGAGTGGTGGTGTTGTATTTAGGATTAAGTTTTTGGAAATAAAATAATTTCCATGAATGATAAAAAAATACTGATAAAAGTAAGTGGTTATTGGGTTTACATATACCGGTTCAATCTTAAAAATCGTGAGTGGAACTATATAAAATCACTTTTCAAGATTGAACACTTCTCGTCCTCTATACTATTTAGATTATTTATTTATTATTATTATTATTTTTTTTGCATATTGTCAAATACAATCATCCAAATTCAAATTAACTTTGTTAAATTTACTTCACGAATGTACTATATACATGTGTAAACTACATATTTGGAAATAAAAAAGGTAAAATAATAAACATAATCAATCAATTTAGCTTACATATGTTTCAAGTTATAAACCGTGAACCAACTCATATAAATTTCAAGCTAACCGAACCATCTGTTTTGTTTCACATTAGATGATTACATCGGTTTCAACAGTTTATGAATATCTGTAATCCTCTTTACTATTTCGATTTTTGGTATAGTGTCACGAAAACAAATGGACAAATTTGCAAATTCCAAAATACTACAAGGACCGTTTGGTAACTTCTTATAAATAATTTAGAAAGTATATCCTATCTTATAGGGAGTTACCTTATATTCCATCAATTTTGTCGCATGCAGCCAGTGCCACGCACGTGGGCCTAGATGACAGGCTGGAAGGATTAATATGATGTAATCCTGACCGTTGAAAAATGAGTGCTACGTTTATCAAATGAGGTGGGCTCCATGGGCTCACCTACTACAATTAATCATAAATGGATTGGATATGCGGCGTAAGGCCCATGGGTTTTGCAAATTGGGTATCTTAATTGACTATATTGCCCTTGTCAGTTTCATTTGCATGGTCATTTTAGATGGACATCAATTATTTAGCAAATGAACCATCATTTTGTTCCTCCATTTTAAGAAAGTTATGTTGGTTTCACATGTGATTTTTGATACGAAAAGGAAAAAGAATAGTGTACATAAATTTGATTTTGAAAACTTATTGGTTTTTATTGATAAATCTTTTGATTTTTTATTGAGTCCTTAATCTTTAATCTTTAGTTTGTTTGGTAAAGTAGTTGTTGACTGGTGGTTAAAAGCTGGTGGCTGAAGGCTAGTAGCTGGTAGCTATAGCTTTTTAGATATATTTAAGTATTTGGTAGAGTAACTGTAGCTTTAAATAAAATGTATAAAATGACCAAAATAGACATAATTAATAAAATCTATTTAGGTGTTTGGCAGAATAGCCTAAGCTTTAGAGGTTAAAATAGTCATTTTTCCTAAAACCTTGTAGCTCCTTCTAAACGCTAATAGTAGGCGCGTTTAACCAAAAGCTTCAAGCTCCTAACCTAAAAGCTTCAAGCTCCTTCAACCAAACAAGACTTTTTATTAAGTAGGAGATTTTTCTTAAAAGTTTTTAAAAGCTCCATACCAAACATACTCTTGGTAAGGTTTTCATTATATCTAAAAGTCCAAAGATTTATCATGTAAAATAAAGAAGAGTTAATGCATGAATACAATAAAATGTTTAGTGAGTGTTCTATTTGTAAAATTTTCTAGAGAAATAAGAATTTTTCATGTTTGATGGATAAAATGGGAAAGACTTTTTAGGTACAAGTAACAATACATACTTTACATGTTAACTTAACATGATATTTTAATAAATGATAACCACAAAGTATCAAATAAAAATACTCTCAATATGATATTTCATTGACCCCATACAATAAGCACATATGTTAACTAGAAAATATCAAATAAAATCAATACAAAACCAAACTGGTATCACCCAATCATATAAATTTTGAAGAAAACGGTAAACAATATGAGCTGATATATATGGGAGGAAGACATACGGAGCACATATATATATATATACACACACATACAAACTACAAAACAAAACATGGGGAGGAAATTAAGACTTTTTAGTTGTTTATGTTTTAATTAGCACCTTTTTTTATGTAAATTCGGGTTAATCGAGTTTGCCCAGTTAACCTTTTCTTTTAACACAATTACCTAATCAAATACTACTTTCGGGTTTCATCTTGTTCAGGATCAGGTTAATCGGGTAACACCATAATCAGGTTCGGGTTACTATTATTTGGGTTAGTTTGCTGGTTTTGTAAAAAAACCCACCCCTAATATATATTTTTTAACTCATATTGTGCAAAAATAAAAGTTTAAAATTGCAATATAGACCACAAAATGAACATCCTAATATCCTATACACATATTCACACCCAAAATAAGTTTAAGAACATCAACGTCGATCATGTTAGCATATCTTCATCGTCTCGATAAAGTTTAAATCAATCAAATAAATGAATAAACTAGTACAATTTACATATAGCATATGATAACTTGTGATCTTTTGTATTTATATAATATTTTAACCATTGTGGGTTAACGTTAACAATAAAGGGGCCCTTTGTTCCCTAATCCCCATATACTAAAGATTATTCTGATTGTCTGGTAGCAAGAAAATTATTAGTCTAGATATTTTTGTGTTTCAACTTCAAGGGCTTCTGCCTATTAAGCCGTCTGATATACTCTAACACTTATAGGTGTTAATCCTAATTGACATCCGTTAATACTTGTTATATCGTTCCTGGAGGGTGTTAAGAAGCATTAAAATCTTCAAGTGTTAAGATGTTAACCAGGAGAGAGAGAAGGGAGAGAGAATCAAGCATTGGAAAATTTACAAACACACAACATGCTATATGTACATATATTTTAATTAATTTAATGCGCGTTAATGGGGGTTAAACAATTTCCTTGGTGTGAGGTGAAGTGAAAGAAGGTCAAGTGAATGATGTGACGCCTACGTGTAGTTTAGGGGCGTGAAAGTATACCATATGGCCTTAGGAACTTGAACTTATACAAGAGGAAGTGGACCTCATCTTTATTGAACTATAATTGATTTCTCGTGTTGCGGGGTCATTTTTTAACGTAATTTAAGCAAACTGAGCCTTTTTGTATAAGTGCTAAACAATCAAAAGGTAAACTAACGAAAAAAGTCTGTAAAAATAAGCACGAAAAATGTATTATATTTGACATTACTCATCAAATGTAAAGTAATTCCAATTTAGAGTATTTGGGCCCTGTTATATGTGAATATGTAATTCGAACCGATTCGTTGATTCAACTTCAAATAATTCGGTTCACAAGTTTGAATCCAATTCTAAAACATAATCTGAAAGGTGGTTCGAATAAGGACCCGCTTCAATTATTCGAACCCAAAGTTTATTATTCGGATTTGGTTCAGTTCAGGCTTGTTTGGCTAAGCTTATTTAACTCAAAAAGGACTTTTAGTGAAAATGACTTATTGACTTATGACTTTTTGAAAAAGAGTTTTTAAAAAAGTGTTTGGATTAGCTTATGGGGTAGGAAAGCCAATAAGTACATAAGTTGTTTTATAAAAAGTGTTTGGCTTAGCTTTTACTTGTAAATTACTAAAAAGCTTTAAAAAGCTCCAAAAAACCATGAAATTCTAACTTTTCAAAACTGATTTTTCCTCCTATTGAAAAGTTGTTTTGAAAAGTCATTTTCAATTACTCAAACAATATTTTGACTTATTTGCTTTTTAAAAGAGCCAATAAGTCAATAAATTGATTAAAAAGCTTAGCTTCGATTTTCATGTTTCTTTGTCGCGTTCGAATAATTAACAAGGAAATAATAATTTTCAAGCTTAACACGGAACAATAATTTTCAAGCCTCAAGTTGATAATTGGACTTTAGCAGTGAGACTCGGCCCATCTTAAAAATCGGGCTTAACTATTAACCTGCTTGGGTAAAGGCCCATGAGTAATTGGGTATTATGATTTATGAGATTAATAGTTAACATTCTGTTTAGGAGAAAATAATTTAAAAGCTTAAATGATTATGGTTCTACTAAAAGCTTCCATCATCATGTCAAAAAAAAGTCAATATTGCTGGCTAACGAAACGGCTTGAAGGCATGATCTCATGACGATTGAAGACTCGACCTTAGACATAGGCCCCGAACAGGTGGATTTACATGTGAGATTCTTTGTCGTTCAGAAAAAAAAAACATTATGTCATAATCTTTAATAATGATTCTAAGTGAATATTCGAACATATATCCGCTCAAAATAATGCCAACAAAACCAATTGACTGTTCCACATTCTTTTCATTTGACATAAATTGACAAAGGACACTTGCTATGAAAATCTATTTGAGAATAATATTCTTATTGATATTGATAACATTAAATATATAATAATTCGCCTAGCCAAATAACAATCGGACAAGTTACAACATTATCAAATTGTCCATAATGATATAACATTGCTTGCCACTACCATTGCCTTTATTGGGTGCAAACTTTATTTCAAATTCAAATTGCCATATTGGTAAAAATGAAAGATAAGGATATTAATCTTATCAAGCTTTTGGTTCTCTTGTCGAAATTGGTATTAGAGTGAAACTTCATTTGGACTTAGACCGTGTCTTATGATGCGTGAAGGAGAGGGCGTGAGGGTGATGTGGCGCGTGAGCCACACAAGTGTTGGAAAATTAGTGAATGATATTTAGTTAATTTATAATTGAGTGAAATTATAATTACTAATTAAACTCTTCATATCGGGTGAAACTCTTGAGTAGAGTTTTATTGATGACATTTGATGATGTTTATTAGAGTTTAAGTCTATAATGATGAGACTCTTAACTCTTCATATAGTGAAACTCTTGAGTAGAGTTTTATTGATGACATCTGATGAGTTTTATTAGAGTTCAAGTACATAATTATTGAGAGTCTTAACTCATGAAACACTCTTGAATACTTAGAAGACTATGCGTCTCTTATGTAAAGGACACTAGAGAAATACAAGAGATATGATACTAGGAAAATTCATGAATACATGGAGAGTTCTTAGAAAAGATGAAATACTTGAAGACCCATGTGTTGGGTACTTGAGATATATGTTTTCTCTATACGATTTCATCCCATTCGTATCATAATTTTCCACAAGTTCTAACACTATAATTTTATCTGGTGTAACCTCGGGCGCGTGACCATCTCCGGCAGTACAGACTGCTTCGGCTGTTGTACCCTGGGAGACAGACGCGTCGTCTTGGGTAGATGCGTGAAATCTGTTTTAAGGTAAGCGTGTTAAACATGTGCCTCAACCAAAATCGTCAACGTTTTAGTGTGTTCTTTGTTGCAGTCAAGGAGTATTTTTCAAGACTCAAGATGATGAATACTCGAGTCTAAGATGCTATCAAGTGCGTGTGAAGGACCCACCAGAGATGCGACTTGAATCAAAATTGGTATATATAATTATGTTTTATTTTCTTTTTAATTAGTTATTGCAACCGGTATTGTACTATAATATTTTCTACTGATAACGAGAGTCTCGTTATTATATATTTTGTAATTATATTTTATAAAAAAGGTGAACCTAGTTTCTACAGCAAGCACAATCACCTAGTGTGCGTGAGGCGATTTGTGTGAAGGAGCTAACGATCGTGAACAATGCAAAACCAATTATGTTTTAACATACTAGATATTATTAAAATGGTTAAAATGTTAAATACAACGTTGAGAAGGCTAAGTGAGTGAGTGAGTGAGATTATGACATAGGTTGAATGAGTGAGTATCACGGCAATGTTGATATGTGGATGGAGTGTCGCGATTTCACAAAGAAACGGTATTTAAGTTGGATCAAATGGATCTATGTTAGCACGAATCGAAAGTCTTGCTGATATTGAGAAAGTCACATAGTGTGATCTTCTATATTTTTTTAACGGCGAGACTTCTATATAAATATAGAAACGAGCCAGCAAGAAGCTGAAAAACCCGCACAATTACACAATCATATCCCTTATATTGAAATCACTCCACCTTTCCCAATTGAGATTATAATATTTAGATCTACTTTTCACCCAAATGAACAAGTTTTCCTTGATTGTCTCTACAGTCTTGAGCATTGGAACTTGATGATTGTTTGAACACAAGCTCGTTTCTGGCTTTCCAAACCTCCCATATTGTAGCAAGGAATGCTGCTTCAATCAGCTTTTTCCAATTATTCGACCCATTCAAGGCTGCGAAAAAATCCCACAGCCCACTGATGTTATTAGCTATCTCGTACCCGGAAGCTTGAGCCATGTCATAACATGCCACCAAACAACACGCGCTGGTAAGCATTGAATCAGGCAATGATCTGCCGTTTCATCTTCATCCCCACACGTAGAGCACATCTTTCTATCCGGAAGGACCCCCCGTTTCCATAGCTCGACGCCAACTGGGATTTTCCCCATCGACGCCCTCCAACCAAAAATGACTGACTTTAGGCGGGACCCACTTATTCCAATGTTTCCACTCGTTACTAGAATACCTCGCCTCCGCTATGTGTTCTCGGATAGTCTTGGTTGAAAATTCCTGCTTCTCTCCCCTTTCCCAATACCAATTATCATCCCCTCTCCAAAATTCACAGTATTTAGGAGTTGCATAAGGTTACTCAGCTCCTCCCATTCAGCAGCGGACGACGGATCCCGAACCCACTTCCAAGCCCACCGGGCTGCGCTACCCACTCTCGTTACACATTCCCCAACCGTGGCCCATTTATGAGAGGAAATATAAAAAAGGCTGGGAAAATATCTTTAAGACATCCCTCGACAATCCAACGATCCACCCAAAAAAGAATCTTGTTCCCCGAACCCACCGTTGCTTTTAAATATTGCTGGATAGGAATATTTAAAGCAGAGAACTCCTTTTCCACAGCTCCTATATCCTTCCACACACCCGCATATTTTTTCTTGAACGGAACCGAAAGAAAAGACTTTGGGTTAAAGTGTATAGCTTTAATCACTTTAACCCAAGGGGCTGAAGGATTTTCCTTGAACTTCCACCACCATTTGGCGAGGAGGGCCAAGTTAGAAGTTTTAGTTTCCCCTATCCCGAGCCCTCCTTGCCTTTTTAAGGCCGTAAGACGATCCCAAGCAACCCATCTAATCTTGCCTTTGCCTCCTTTATCACCCCAAACAAAACTCCTCCTGATTCGCTCAAGAAAGTATATGGGTAAGGCTCCTAAGACGGCTTTAACAAGGGTGACTCTTCCGGCGAACGAAAGTTGTTTGGCCTTCCAACTCGAGAGTTTGGAATTAAACTTGTCAACAATCGGCTTCCAGTGTTTAACCCTTTTCATGTTAGCCCCGATAGGTAGCCCCAAAAAAGAGAAAGGAAGGGACCCGACTTTGCAATTAATGTTCTTTGCTGCCATCTCAACATCTTCCTGATTAACCCCCACTCCGAAGAGACTACTTTTGGACAGATTCACCTTCAATCCCGAGCATAAGTAGAAACATCTAAGAATCCGATGTAGATTCTTGATATTTTCTTCGGACCATTCACCCAAGAAAACTACATCACCAGAGTAGAAAAAATGAGAAACAATAGGGCCCTTATTTGGAAGCTAGACCCCTTTAAAAACTCCTAAGTCCACCGCTCTTTTCATAACAAGTTCCAACGCCTCTAGAACCAAGATAAAGAGAAATGGGGATAACGGATCCCCTTGTCTAAGCCCCCTGGTCAAATGAAATTCCGACGTTGGAGACCCATTTACTAAAACCGAGGACCAACCCGATTCGAGACACATCCCAATCCATTTCCTCCAAACATTAGGAAACCCCATATCTTTCATATTCGCTAAGAGGAACTTCCAATTCACAGAATCATAGGCCTTTTGGAAGTCAACTTTGAAGATGAAAATTTCTATTTTGTTTGTTTTAGCCCATGAGATCACTTCACTCACCATTAAAGGCCCATCCAGAATCGAGCAACCTTCCACAAAACCGGATTGACTAGGCGAGACAAGATTCCCAACCACCAGTTTTAGCCGATTGGTTAGGACTTTAGCCACCACTTTACACAACTCCAATTAGAGAGATTGGTCTAAAATCTTTCACTCCCTTCGGGTCCTGGACCTTTGGGATAAGAGAAATGAAAGAAGAGTTACATCCCTTAGGGAGCGCCGAGTTAGAATGAAACTGTTCCAGCAATTCCCAGAAAAAGGGCTCCACCATACCCCAGAACCGCTTGATAAATTTGAAGGTGAAACCATCGGGACTCCAAACGGCCCGTTTAATTTCCTCTTTAGAGAATTTCGCCACCAATCCAGCCGATTGCAACTCCGAGAGCTGCTGAAACCCCCGATCGTTGAAACTCAGCCTCTTCTTATGCGGCTCCGTGAATTGCTTTTGAACGCTGCAGCCACTTTCTTCTTGATTAGCTTTGGTTCGGAGATTTGCTTACCATTGAACCAGAGGGAGGAAATTCTGCTGAAAGCTTTCCTGTAATTAACCCAATTGAGTCTCGCTTTTTCTCGGAGCTCTTCAACTTTCTCCATTTTGAAACGCCTGATATGCAACCTACACAAAGCTCTCTTCTCTTTCTCTTCGTTCTGAAGAGGCCTTAATTCCGCAACAAGATCTAACGACTCCGCAGTGGAAGTCGCTTCAATTAAAGCTGCATCTTCCCTGAGTTTGTCCTCCTTTCTCCAGGTTTTAACCTCGTCTTTGAGCTTCCAAAAAAGATTAGCGATAGACCTCCCCTTGTTCCCCCCTGATTGAATAGACTTTGCAGTCCGTTTCACAATATCCTCAAGACCTGGTTTGAGCAGCCATGTAGTGTAAAATCTAAAGGGAGGAGCTCCAAAGTCCATGGTAGAGCGTTGGAGGAGGAGAGGCGAATGATCAGAGAGGTATCTTGGCAGAGCTTCGAATCTATTGATTATTGGTCAAGATGATTAGATATGAAGCCAATCGTTAAATGGAACAAGATGATATAGCCTGCGGATCAAGAAGAGGATTGTTAGTTGTAATTTAAATTCTCACGAAATAAAGGTTTTAATCTTAACATATAAGCTTGTGATATTATCCAACTGGTTTTTAATGGTCTCATTGCAACAAAAAAAAAAACAAAAACAAAAACAAAAACAAATTAATCAACCTATAATCGAATTAACCGACAAAACTGAACCAAATTAAAAACCAATGGGTCGGTTAATTGTTTTTCTCAAAAACAAAAGTAGCGGGCCGGTTATGGTTATCAATGTTTCCATACCCGCATAACCGAACCGAACCGATATGTAGTAAAATCTTTGTCGGATTTTAGACTTTTCACCATTTTTTTTCAATATTTGATGTTGTTGGTTGAACGCTTGTTAGAATTTTTAGGTTATATCATAATTTTTGGTTAAACATTTGTTTGAATATATTGATTATATTATATCGTTTTGTTTTATTTGAATGTTTCGTGGTAACTAATATCAATGTCATTGATTATATGTATCTTTTAATACTATGTAATATACTAATATATAGAAATATGTAATAACAATTTATTCCATGGTCAAAATATTTTTAGTTTTTCTAGCTACGTCTTAGTTCATGGTTAACTGACCCATAACCGATCCGCTATAACCTTTAATACCGATTAACATAATTCGTCATAACAAACCGGTTATGGTTATGTTATGTTATTCATTAGCCGACATTGCGATTATAGTTATGGCTATGGTTAGTTTGGGGTCAAAACCAATCCATGCACGCCCTTAGGTCTCAACATATGTGTTAAACCGGATGATGTGTAGACTATAAGTCTGATAATTTTTTTAACGATCAACGAATAAAAACTCGGCTATCTAGAATAACCCAATGACGAAAGATAACCCAATGACAAAAGGACACAAGAGGCTAATGGGTTTCTTTTCTTCTTAATGGGCTTGATGCATCAATAGGACCATGTTTTTTTTCTTAATGGGCTTAATGCAACAAGTGATGAAATCATGAAATTACTATTGAATAATTGAGTATGACCAATGTTTTTTTAATTTTGTATTTAAGTTATCAATGATATTATATTATAGATTACGCGATATAATTAGATATTGTGACTTAGAGATAGAACCAAAAGCGTAAATACACGATTTTGATTATTAAAGAGCAAATGGTCTAGCGGTATCAAGGTGTGTAGGAAAGACGTCTCTTCCTATATAATGAAAGGTTTAAGTTTCATCCTAAACAAAGATGTAGGTTTGTAAATAAATATAGACTTTAGAGAGGGTGTGTGTTAGTCGTTAAAAAACACGATTTTGAAGCTACTAACTTTAATTCTTCAACATGTGCAAGGCCAATGCATTGAAAGGATATGACTTCGCTCACACTCATTTTCACTATATAGTTATCACATGTATGTGTCCTCGACGTTATCATATTCAATAATCATAATTATAACATGTGTAGTGGTGAACGAAGATAATGCCACCCCGTGGATATTATTCGTCAATTTGGCGATCCAGACATCAATGCGGCATCATGGGGCATTTGTTTAAAATGATGTAGTGGTATAATGGCCAATAATGCTTCTACAATTATTACCCTATTATTATTTTTGTTTTTTTAATTAAAACTAATGTTTAAAATGGGTGTATGACATGATTGGCCAAAAGAATATCACTAGCGTTTGATTTGGAACGCCCCAAGCAAAATTGAAAAAACCCTAAGGGTGGTAAAGGGGCATTATGGGGCGTTTTTTTTTGAGGAAAAACGCCAAAAAATCCCACTACAGTGGTCTTATGAGTTTTTTATTTGTGTGTGCTAGTACTTGCTTAAGACTAAATCAACGTAACAAATACATTGGATTAGAACATCATCAGTTGGTGGGTCAAAGCTAAAGATCTAACACAAGCTCGAACACGACACGAGCCTGAAAAACATATCAAACACGTAAACCTAAAATCAGTGGCGGATCCAGGAATTTTTTCCAAGGGGTTCACTTTTTCAAATGTTCCAATATCATATGTCCGAACATAAAAAAACGGGTCGGTTCGACAGTTTGGGTCGGGTAAGGTTTATCACATAATAAAAATATGATACAACAATGAAAAAAAATTCGTAATGATAAATTTAAAAACACATATAGAATGGCCTTTACAAACAAACAAACATACAAAAAAATGTCTTCTTTTTGTATATCTAAAAAGATTATAGAGAAAGCCCCATTGTCGTTCTTCAAAAGAAAAGAAATACTTAAATAATCACATCCTTCATCACAGATTTAGTTACTTTTCACATTCTTATATATCTGTTATTAATAGATAGGCATGTGTTGTTAACTGCTTATGACTTGGTGATGGTATTTATTTCTAAAGCAAATGATTTTTTTTAAAGGTGAGTGTGTGGGGATGGGGTGGAAGGTGTAAAGATATGGGTTAAAAGTTTTGGGGATACTAGAATGGAGAATAGCACATCCTTCTTACTCTTTTTTTTTTATTCATCTCGTAACCATAAAATGATGATATTTGGCATTTTTATTTTCTTTTGATTTAACCATTAGTTTATCTTGTAGTTAAGAGGGTAAGCAGGAGAATTAAACAGCTTTAAATGCAGTTTAATTACCACATATTTTCTTTTGATTTAACCACTAGTTTATCGTGTAGTTAGAGGGTAAGCATGAGCATTAAACAGTTTTAAATGCAGTTGGCAATGGCATGCCACATATTTTCACTGATATTGATAGAATTTTAAGTCAACAAATTGGAAGAAGTTAAAAATGAAAAAAAGAATTTTAAGTCATCAAATTGGAAGTTAAAAATGAAAAAACACGCTTTACAAGACTCGAACTAGAGACGTCAACGATATTCGGTGGGCGCTTTACCATTTGACCACTAAATTGATTTGATTATAAGGTTCCACAACAAAATAAACAAAATATTAAGGGGTTCCTTACATATTTTCTATATAACTTAACACTATAAATTACGAACCGAACGGGTTCCTAGGAACCCTCAACACTATAAATTACGAACCGAACGGGTTCCTAGGAACCCTCAACACTATAAATTACGAACCGAACGGGTTCTTAGGAACCCCCTTGTTAGCCATAGATCCGCCCCTGTTTTCAATATCAATTATCAGAATTACAACTTTACAACCAAAATAGAAATAGAAATGTATATAAAACAATTATTTAGAGCATAAAATATGTGTCTTTGTATAAAGTAGGAGGTTAATTGGAAAGTTTGTATAAAGTTGGAGTGTTAAATTGAATGTTCATATGGCATAAGTAAGCGTAGGAAGGAGCCAACAGAAAACCACCCGGGACTAGAGATGGGCAAAATCGGGTATCATTATTACCCGTTCTGCTTGGATGTCATTGGAACCGGGTATGGTGTGGAACCGGGTCCGGTTCCTACCCGGGTTCACAGCCAAGAATATGGAACCGGGTACGGGTATTATGGAACCGGGTATGGTGTGGAACCGGGTATGGTGCGGAACCGGTTCCTGATAGTGTTCAGAACCGGTTCCTGACAGTAAAAATCTGACTTTTACTGTTCAGAACCGGTTCTGAACAGTAAAAAACCTGACTTTTACTGTTCAGAACCGGTTCCTGACAGTAAAAGCTGACTTTTACTGTTTAGAACCGGTTCCTGATAAAATGTTACCGGTGGAACCGGTTCCTGATTAAAAAATCGTTTTTTTTTATATAAACCCCTTCCTACTTACCGGTTCCTGATAAACGTTATCGTTGGTGTTTTAATAAAGTTTTTGTAATGTTTCTTTCTATTGTGTTTGTTATGTTTGATTTTTATTATTAGTTACATTGATAAATAAAAATAGTAACAATAATCGATTAAAATTAAAAAACAAATTAATCGGTTACAATATATAAAAAAAATTAACCGGTTACAAAAAAAAATAAAAAATTACTCAGACCGGTTCTAGTAAGATTTTATTTCTTTGATCGTTTACTAGCGGCAGGTGCAACACTTTCCGACGAGTTTCTCTTAGGTACGGGTACCTCGGTACAATCGTCGTCCGAATCGTTAGTCTCCACTTCTTCGTCCTCCTCTTCGTCAACAATTTTATGCTCTAACTCAACTTCATCTTCTAGACTAGTTTTATGTTGAACACGATCAACGGCATCCAAATGGTCCTTTAAGCATATTGCCATCTCTAGCGATTCCGGAGTTAGTCTTGTTCTTCTAATTGACAAAACCCTGCCACTAAGAGAAAACACACTTTCCGAAGCTACCGTGGAAGCTTGGACCGTTAGTATATCACGAGCCATGGTGGCTAGAATCGGGTATTCGGATTCTTTCGATTTTCACCATGCCAAAACATCAAATTTCCTATACTCCTCGGTGGTCATAGTAAGCGAATACTGATTTTTTTTATATCTCCCAAGTTCACTTGTTGGTTCACTACCCCTTTGTTGTCTAGCGGTCTCGTCTCTAACGACATTCAACATGGTTATAAGTGGATCCCCGCTTGTTTCATCGTTAGAGGCCGTGGACCGAGACTCAAACAAATTTGTATGATTTTTTTCATCAATATTTTTTAAATAATGATCATAAAGTTTGGCCATCATTGAATATTTTTTTTGTTTTTGCTTTTAAAGTTGGATCCTCCTCATGCATATCCAACTTGTCATAAATTTCATCAATTAAAGCTTCAACACCCGGTACGTTTAAAGCTGGATTTAAAGCAGCGGCACATAGAAAAACGGGTGGTAGTTCTAAAAAATATTTTTAAAATTTTTGAATCATTGGTCTCGTCATATTCCTTAACATGTCATTAGAATTTTCAAACTTTTTAAAATTAGTTGTTATCATACAATTGGTCCACAACTTTAGAACTAGTAGGATAATAAACACCGGAAATCAAAGTCGTTGTAGTTTTAAAAACTTGTAAAAAAGTACTTAGGTTATTAATATTTTCCCAAGCCGTGTCGGGAAAGAGGACGACAAGGTACTCATCACTTAAAGTTGTATGAAAAGATTTTAAAGTGCCCATTTGCTTTATAGCCATTTCAAACATATGACAAGTTGAATTCCAACGAGTCGGTATATCCCAATTCGGTCTAATAATTTTTTGGTTGACATCTTTACAAAGTTTTTTATATTCTTGATATCTTCTTTTCCACTTTTGAAAACATATTGGAGCATAGCTTTAAATGCTATAATAAAATCCGATACAAATTGATCTTTTAAACCGGTTTGCACTACTAAGTTAATAATATGTGCAACACATCGTGTGTGAAAAAAAACACCATCAAGTATTGGTTTGTACTTCAACTTTAATTTTTCAATCGCCGTTGTGTTGTTTGAAGCGTTATCAAAGGATATTGAAAAAATTTTATCTTCTAAACCATATTTAATTATTGTGCCATTCATAATTTTATAAATATTTTCTCCCGTATGAGGAGAAGGAAACTCGTCAAACGCAATCGTACGCTTCATCATTTGCCATGTATCGGGATCAACCCAATGAGCGGTGACACATATGTACGATTCCGGTAAACCATGTGGAGCCGACCACACATCACTAGTTAGGTTTACACTAGTTTTTAAATTCTTAAAAAAACAATTAAATCTTTTTTTGCATTTTCCCATAAACTTAAACAAAGACGTTTTAAAGTGCGACGACTTACATGTTTATAGCGAGGTTGTAGCGTCTCCCGAATAAGATTTGTAAGATCGGGGTCGTCGAAGTGTCCAAACGGCAACGCTTTTTGTATCACCAACTTCGCCATCCGATCGCGAGCTAATTTTTGCTCATAACGAAAAATGGTACCATCTTTGGAAAGTGGAACTTGACTGGATGTCATTTCCTTTAAAACTTTGCAATACTTATTAATATGCTTCGTTAACGTTGAGTTTGATTCCTTGGCTAATAACGATCCACAATGTTTACATTGAGTTTTTTGCGAGCCGTCACTCATCTCGACCAACTCCCAATTGCTCCAAACTTCCTTACTGCGATTATGAGACATTGTTCCAACCACATATGGAACCGAATATTCTTGAGGAACATTGTTAACGGATTGGGAATTTGCGTTTTTGGAACTCTTTGAGGCCATTTGTTGATTAGAATGTGAAAAAGAACAAGAAAGAAATGTAACAAGAAGAATAGATATGAGAAATTGTGTGCTAAACAATAGATTTCAAAAAAAAATATATAGAATCGGTTCTAACGGTCAGGAACCGGTTCCAACGGTAACTTTTTTAACGGCTATAACCGGTTCCAACGGTAACATTTTTAACGGCTATAACCGGTTCCAACGGTAATATTACAACGGTCAGGAACCGGTTCTACGTAGGAACCGGGTATGGGTAGGAACCGGGTACGGTTAGGAACCGGTTCCTACCCGATTCAAATGGTAAAATTGTGGAACCGGGTTGGAACCAACGGGTATTTTGAACCCGGAACCGGTTCTACTTACTGTCGGGTAGGAACTGGAACCGGTTCCAGTTCGGTTCCACCGGTTTGGGTTCGGAACCGGTTTTTATGCCCATCTCTACCCGGGACAGCATTGTTTTGTACTTTATTATATAACCATGGGCTGAGCTTTCCAAGTTCCTTAGCCCTTTTTCTATTCAAAATATCTTCAGTATTAAATATTTAAAAAATTCAAATTTAAAAACATGTTTATGAGAATTTTATAGCAAATGTTCATAGATATTAAAACTGGTTGAAAAAGTAAAGAAATTGACTATACATGTAAATTTTGTAAGAAAGACTATTTAACACATTTTTTCTAATACTTTTGATTGATAAAGATTTTTAATAATCAAACTATAATTCATTAATCGATTATCGATAATAATTTATGTTGGAAAATAAACTAATAACACTCTGAAGTTTCATTTTTTGTCAAGAACAAACTCAATAGTATTAATCATCATACATTTCTACCGGGTTGTGTTCACATGGATAATTACACGCAAAACAAGGAACGTATGTTCCTTGTGAGTGAAATCAATGTGGAAATTAAATATAAATCTGCATTGATTATGTTGACAACGAAAGTAGAAATTACGACTATCACTCATTTTTTTGAATGGCATATTCGTTTATACTCATTATGGGATTTGAACTTATGACCTCCCAAACTTAGATGATTCTAATAGCTTTACTTCTCCATCTAAATTACCACTATCGTAATATTTGGGAAAGTAAAAATTACGGTTATCACTAATTTAATTACCACTATTGTAATATTTTGGTTAGTTGATCATAATTTAAATTACATATTACCACTAACTTAAATTACATCATTAAATTCAATTCCCGTGATTTTTATAGAAAACTTTCTATTTTTTATGTTATTTCAAACCACTTAAATTACATCATTAAATTAAATTCCCGTGAGTTTTATAGAAAACTTTCTATTATTTATATTATTTCAAACCAAATACACCCATAGAGATAGTTACTATATGTTAAATATTTACTAAATTATCACTGCTCATTTAATAATCTTCTAGAGATAGGATTTTATTTTATTTTATTAGGATTTTATTTTATTTTAGGAAAACCTACAACCAAAGTTAACATTTAATAATCTTCTAGAGATAGGATTTTATTCTATTTTATTAGGATTTTATTTTATTTTTTAGGAAAACCTACAACCAAAGTTAAAGCAGCGGCCAACAGAGAATCACCAGCCACAATATTTTTAACTTTTTATTATTACAAAATTTCAATGGGCTGAACTTTCAATGCAAACCCAAACCCCTAACATATATATATACACACACAGAGAGACTTACATATCTACAAACACACCAAATAACAAAATACAACATTGGGAATTGTTATGGCTACTCTTGTATTACTTTTATCTGAGCTCCTGAAACACCATGATGCTGAACTTGGCTACACATCATCATCAACATCAACGTCTTCTGGTTTTTCTGGTGGTCCAACGGCGGCAGCTGGCGGTGGGTTGTCATGTGCTACGGCGAAAAGGGTCACCGGAAAATCATTGAGATCTGGGTTTGGAGGGTATCGCAGGGAGGAAGATCTTGTGGAAAATGAAGCTGAGTTGAGGGTTTGTGTTGAATTTGTTTGATTGTTTTAGGATGATGTTATGTTATCAATTCTTGTAGATTACGCAATGAAGTTAATACAATGGTTTTGTCGATTTTAAGAGGAATATAATACCCTTTTAGTTACGGTTGTCGGGTCTAACCGGAAGTAGCTTCTCTATTTCTATAGGACGGCAGAGCTAAGTAGCGCTGAGCATGGTACCCGTTCAATACCGAACCGGTACCAAAAGTACTGGTACTGAAAAACAGAGAAAAGTGGTATCGGTACCGAATACACCGGTTCGGTACCCGTGCATACCGGTGTTTTACCCATAAATACCGGTATTGGTGCTGAAAAACGAGGAAAATGGAAACCGGTACTGAATATACTTGGTACAATACCGGTACCTGGTACCAAATGCTCATCCTTAGAGCCAAGGTTGTTTACATTTACCCTCCTTAGAGCATTCACATCCAACCCCCTAAAAATATACATACAATCCATTAAAAAAAACTCCTATATCAATATATTTCCACTAAAAACAAATATTTTTTCCCTCTCTTTTTCAATTAAATAATATTTTTATACCTTCATCATTACATTTTCTCTCTCATCCACTCACAACCACTTTTAATATATACTAAAAAAAAGTACAGGGGGTGAACAATGCCCCCCAAATATACAGATGAATAGTAACATTTTCTCTCTCCTCCACCCACAACCATTTTTTATAATGTTTATATTATAAAGACCCCATTTACATATTTTGGTGGAAGGGATGTGAATCCTCTTAGACCCTTGTGAGATTTATTGAGTACGATGATGACGACAACACTTTGTTTGTTAGTTTTTTTTTTAATTAAGAGAATGGAGTTAATTAAGTCAACGTTTTTTTTGCAGTTCAAAAAAAAACTAAGTCAACGTTTTTGAGTTCGAGTCCTATTTTGTTGATGAAAATAGGTGTTATTGGTTTATTTCGGTTGATATTGGTTTGATTTAAGTAGTTAAAAACAGACCGAAAACCGAGTTAGAATAGGCCGGTTGTCGGCATCGATTGCGTAAACCGAGTAACCATTATTTAATATTAGATTCGGTTGAGCTAAATAAGATTATGTTAAAATTGTAAGTGAATTGGGCATATGATAAATCTTAAACAACCACTTGTCGAATTCATGTTTGTTCATATTTTATCGGTTTGGTTTTGTTTAATCAATTTGAAGCTGGCTTCTCACGAATGAAGTCATGGAAACTCACAATCTCCTACGGATGCGTTTGTCGTCACGAATGACCTTCCTCTCTTGCCCACATTTGTTCACCGTCACGTCTTTTTTGTTTTGTTTGTAACACCTAACTTTTTCCTCAAAATACTTGCACCTCTCAAGAATTAAGCTTTGAGAATTCCTCTTGACCATTAGGCCAAAGCCTAAGTGACATTACAAATGAGTTGTCAGGACATCCTCTCTCTTCCTTGAGGGTTGACGAACACCCTGGACATCCTCCTCTCTTCCTTGAGGGTTGACGAACACCATGCTTGGACACCATTTGAAGACGCTCTTATAGTCTTATGATATTTAAGCTAACACCGGTGACAAATCCAACATTTTTTGCTTGTGGGAGCCAAATTTGGATTGGATCCAAAAAAGAGTTGGAGCCAAATTTGAATTGGATCCAAAAAACGCTGGGTGCACGAACATACTCACTCGTTTTAACTGATTAGAAATAAAATTTAAACATTAATTAATAATCTAATAAATAACATAAAAAGCTTACTTTCTTAACTTTAAAGTTTTTAACATATTATATTATATAATATATACAAAAAAAACTTTCATATTCTATTTAACTCTATACAAATAAGCAAATGATACACAAAATTCGTAAACTAAATAGTTTTATACATGCTAGTATGTTATGAAACAATGTACGAAAATTACCATTTTGAATATAAAACAACTTTTATTCACATCTATACTATGTATTCAAACTTGTATACTCACAAACTTGTTAACTTTTACGTTAGTACATGTTGCAGAAAACTAGTGATAATGCATGAGGAATAATACTTGGGTGGACTAGAAACGCACCCAAACTTTAATTATCGTATTTTGCTTTATGTTATACAAGATTCCTTTCTATGACAATGTACCTTCGTTTGGTATTGAAATGAAATTTGAATTATTTAAATATTGTCACAATTGGCAAGCTATGAAGTCTCGAGCAATCATATTTTCGTCTCACTCTGATGTTTCCGCCATCGGTTGGGGTGTGACATTGATGATACCCGACCCGATTACCCGAAATCAGACACCCATTTACCTAAACTGTATACCCGAGCATTTTTAATTTATAATTTTACGTCTCTCCAACCTTTGTCTATTACTGCTTTATTCTAATTGGTTTGTAATGACCAAAGGCCAAATGATTTAATGGTAGCCCTATGGCTTTTCTTTATGTGAGGCTGTGAGTTGCAGTCTCACCTGATGCAATTTATTTTAGGATGAGCCATGAGGTTTTCCTATTTGTGGGTTTCCAATTTCCTTCCACGCGGGTAGTCCGTATCACCACGTTTTGTTCTTTGATTGGAAGGATAATTCATTTGTTAAGGTGAATCTGGATGTTCGAGCCTTTGCTAATGAAAAAATTGGTTTTTAGTAAACATGCCCAAAGTCAAATATTACCTCATAAATATACTAATAAACATTTTATTATTAGATATGATTTCAGTCAATTTAATAAATTATAATAAAATTTAAGTAATAAAAATGTAAATATGATTTTTTTATAACACTTAAGTTAGAAGTGTACTATATATCATCATCATACTCGGTAAATTTCGCTAATTGCAAAACTAAGATATGGTTTGAGCAGGATAAGATGTAAACAACCTTACCTCTCCCCGTAGGAATAGAGAGATTGTTTCTATTGAGACCCCAGCTCGATAGTAGTTTTGCATCAAGCCTTGGACATAAGGCAAATAACACTCAGCAATTGAGACAAATGTTGATTAGTGCGTGTATCCCCTTTGTCTTTCGGTTATCAACGCCACCGTATGATGCATGATTAACCCTCCCTGTCTTTTAACGTTAGTTTCACGAAATTAGTAAAATAATGTTAAAATTTGTGCAATTTCACTTTTGCCCCCTCAGTGCCGACACATATATACATTATATGTGCATACCGCAAGCGGGTCGGTAAGAGTGTGCTATATAATTAGAGTTAATTACACATATAGTACCTGGGTTTATTGAAGGTAACACCTTTGAGTACTAAATTATGTTTTTAACGGGTTTAGGTTCTATGGTTTCGATTTTGTAATACATTTGAGTATTAAGGATAATTGCCGTTAATTTTTTTGTTAATCAGTATAAAATACTAAAATACCCTTATAACTAGTATATATACAACTACCAAACGTCTATTATGAGAGAAAACGTTGTAGTAGGTACAACATTTATTTATTTTTATATAACTAATTTAAAAGAATCATGATAAATTTAATACTCATACATAATATCTTTAATATTATATAATACATACATCGTTTTTTATCTTTTGTTATATTCGAAACTACAAATTTTGATTACAACTATTGTTTAGTTTAGTTAATATTATATTATATTATTCTTTGTTTAGTTTATTTAATAATATACCATTTAAACATCATGTTATGTGTTAGGTTATGTTATATTTTGTTGTTTTATATTATTTGTTTAGTTTAGATAATATGACATCACATAATATAATGTAACTAGGATTTTCCAACCGCGCGTTGCGGCAGGGAATCTGCATACAAACCAAACGGTAAAAACCAGTATGAAACTACAAAATACAAATGTGCAAAACAACAAAAAAAACGAAATAAAATGCAACAAATGCAAGAAAAAAAGGTGACATGATACCAGTACCTATGATGTGTGTTGCCGGTTGCAACCCCATATATCGAAGATTACCAACTCGCAATAGCCACCATCACCGCAACTCGCGTTTGTGGCCGGCATGGTTCGTTATACATGAAGTTATGTTTTAATATTAACTATTACAGCAGCGGGGGCTGACCGATTTAAAAAAAAATAAATGGAAACATATCTAGTTTTTGTAAAAAAAATCGGTGTGTACCGGGTTGGTTTGTTTTCAAAATAAACATTAGCTTTTGTAAACAAAACTAACGAACTCTAGCTATTGAAGTGTAGTTTAAATTAAAATTAAAAAAAAAAACAATAAACAAACAAACCGACTCTAGCTATTGAACTGTAGTTTATGATGTAATATGGATGTCCTTAAAAGTAAAATTGATAATGTTTAGTGGTAAAACAAAAAAAACTAAAAAAAGTTTGTGGCTAAAAACAAAAATAAAAAAAGTCCATGTAGTTAATATGATGTATTTAATATGTATTATAATATAATATAATTTCATCTAAATTAAACAAATAATATAATATAATAATAATATATAATGAAGGGTTCAAATAAGAAGAAATTCTTTATAAGAAGAAAAAAAAAGAAATTTCAAACAATAGGAATAGTTCATTAGACTTCATTTAATATTTGTACTTAAGATAACAATAATGATATATTGGTAAACTTACATACACCATTAATTGGTAGTTTCATCTTTAATAACTAACTCTATTAAATATGTAACTTATTTTTAATATATATGTTTTTCTAAAAAAATTCATTTATAGTGTAGGATAAATACAAAGTGTGTAGGATAAATTACAAGTTGTGTAGGATAAATTTCAATATGTGTATGATAAATTTCGAAATGTGTAGGATAATTTTTGATGTGTGTATCCAAAAAATTTTAGCGTGGAAGATGATAGTCTTTATGGCTAACTAATTAGTCAAAAATAATAATAAATGAGATGAGAAAAAAATAATTTAATGTTTTACAATTGTACTCTTTTGTTCTTTTTCTTCTCAATAATTTTTTCTTGAACCTTCTCCATATAATGTAATATAATATAATATAGTATATATAACACAACATTAAATAACATAATATACTATTAAATACAAAAACAAAAAATCATAATAAAATTTGTTGGTTATAGAAGAGATAAATGTGTGGGTATATTTTATTTGAGATAATACAAACTATTAAATACAAAACAAAGAATCATAATAAAATTTGTTGGTTATAGAAGAGATAAACGTGTGGGTATATTATATTTGAGATAATACGCATGATTTTATATATATTACAATTTCTTTTGAAAATAGTTATATAAAAAAAGCTAAACATTGTTCTATTATAGTGTTTCTTCTCACAATAGATGTTTGGTAATTATATGTATATTAATAATTTATAGAAATATAATTATCAAATATTTTTTATGTAGCATAATTTATAATATTATTTTATACAAATATAATGAGTTTTTTTATATTTTAGAGTTAATTACATAGATAGTCCTTGTGGTTTATTAATGTAACACCTTTGAGTACTAACAAAAATTATATAATGGTATTTAAGTCATTTTACACTGATTTAACAGAAAAATTAACGGTAGTTAGCTTTAATACTTAAAAGTGTTACAAAATCGAAACATAAATCTAAACCTATTAAAATAATAAGTTAGTACTTAAAGATGTTATTTTAAACTAATAATAAGGACCATCCATGTAATTAACTCACACTGTATAAAAATGTTAAATGCATGGAATAACTAATAATACCAAATCTTTATTTGGTCAATGTATTTATTTATTATAAAACAACATCAGTTTTCATTAGGAATGGGGTCCCATGTGATGTTACAGGGAACAAAGACATTATTAAGTATTAACTACATAAAATATATTATTCTTTAAGTTATAGAAGATTGTAGCAATATCATACTCAATATAAAGAAATAAAATTCTCGGTTTTATGGCGTGACTTAAAAAATATTAATGTAAGAAAAAGTTATGACTGTTTTTTAATATTGCAGTAATTGGTTTAAAAATCAAAAATATATTTAGAGAATTATAGTTATACCATATGTTTTAAAGTTGTAATTATTTTAAGTCTTAAAATTTTACGAAATTACTGTTTTGTCCTCTTCATAATATATTATATAAAAAGTATTAATATATATATATATATATATATATTTCAATTTATGTATAAAAAACACATATTTCGATTTATTAGTTTATAATATATAATACACTTGTGTATTTTTAACTTAACTTTAAACATAACTAGTAGGATTAACACCCTTGAGAATGTGACAAAAATTCGATAGGTATCGATTCGTTACAGTACCTACACATGGTATAACAAGCGAAAAAGAAAACCAAAAAATAAATGATATCAGTTTGGTTCGTTAAAATAACAAACCATAAAAGCCACCAAAAACCAAAAAATAAACGATATCGGTTCTCTTTGTTAAAAAAACGAAATCTAAAAAAGCAGCCAATCGTTCAAACTTCTTTTAAATAATATTTTAACCAAGATAATTTTGAGCTTGGTGAGGCTTTTAAGTAAAAAAAATATAAGTTTATTTAGATAAGTAATTTTATATAAAATTCATATTGTTGATGATATAATCAATCTTTTTAAGTATAAAAACAAGTATATATTATTAAGTAGGAGAGAGACAAAAAAATAAAATAAAACAATAGATGATTCAATTAATGATACGTGTTGCTAATTGATTTTCTTTATTATGTTTTTTAAATACCACTGCACCAATTGTGTTTTAGTTTACAATTAAATACCACTGCATCAATTGTGTTTCACAACAATGGTTATTTGTGTTTGGAGGGAAAAAAAAGGAAAAAACTCGGCGTCCAGATGGGCTTAAATCCGAGTTACAGGGATGTGGGTCACACAAATTTACTAGAGTGCCAAACACTCAACTTGGTTTGAATAAATCCGAAGAACATATACATAACCATGCATTACAAAAAATTGACAATATGTGACATTCACTGATAAGTCGACACATTATTTGTGTGCAAGGTATACATAGCATATTTAATAGCATTTATCATTTTTTTTTAAACTTCACCCTTGAAATAAATTCACATGAAAAACATTTGACTCTCACACTATAAAAAGTTATATTAGCATTGAATGTTCATTTTTATTAGTTGGATCCAGGTAATATTTATTTTCCTTTTTTCTTATGGAATGTTTTACTTACCTATATCTCTCAAGTCTTTTACTTTGAATAATAACGAATTTTCATGTACTCTCTCTACTCTCTAAGGCTTGAATTTCTGTCAGACGGTTCTTCATTCGATTGATTTTAGGTGAGCATTTTCTATCTGAGAACTTCAAATCTCTTATAAGAATTAAATTTGCCTTACAAGTTTATTAGCATGGGCGAAACCATAATTCGTCATTATTTATTGTTACAACAACAACAACATAAGTTGTTCCCCGGTCACTCTAATTCATCACTTTTTATATATAAAACCTAAGTCTTTTTCTAAGAAAAACATAACAGGACTCAAAATTACTGTAAGTCGTTCATTTCATTTTTTTTTATAAATCAAAGATTTTTTCTTTAATCAAATAAAATATAAGTGGGACCCGGAACCATAATTCGTCCAGTTTTATACATAAACTATAAGTTTTTTAATAAAAATCTTAATAACTTCTGATTTCCACTATTTATTATAAAAATCTTAAATGTTTTTATTTATTTATGGGAATTCAGGAAGAACAATACTCCTACTGCCATGGATTCTTTTCGTCTGTATATGTAAGTTTTCTTCTTGAATCGTTAATTTTTTTTGGTGAACTTTATCTAAATTATTAAATCAATCGTGAACTTTATCTAAATTATTAAATTAAATTAAATTTTTATATAAAGTAAAATTACAAAGACCGAAAATAATCGTTGACCATCCTTGAAGTCCATGTTAAAGCCCGGTTTTAAGGCCCAAAACTAGAACCAGTGTTCATTAATTTTGATATTCACTATGTTACTTATGTTTTGTTTTATTATATCATACTTGTTTAGCGTTTAATTATAACATTTAAAATTTATCATAGTTACTAGGTTATACACCTATATTACATGTAATTGTTTATAAATTTGTTATATTAGAAAAATGAAAGTATATTATGGGTATGTTCGGTAGAGTAGCTGCTGGGCGGAAGCTGGTAGCTAGTGGCTAGGAGCTGAAGCTGGTAGCTAGTAACTGTAGCTTTTTAGATATATTTAGGTGTTTGGCAGAGTAGCTGGAGCTTTTAATAAAATGTATAAAATGACCAAAATGGACATTAAAAAGTTGGTGCATAATCTTTAGAGGTTAAAATAATGATTTTTTTCCCTAAAAGCTTGAGCTTCTTCTAAACGCTATTAGTAGGAACGTTTAACCAAAAACTTCAAACTTCTTCAACCAAACAAGGTTTTTTTGTTGAATAAAAGTTTTTTTTTAAACTTTAAAGCTAGAAGCTTTTAAAAGCTCCATACCAAATATACCCACCTAATGCATGATGTGATGGTGATGATGTTTTAAAAAATTATGAATGTTTAAATAAGTGGGATAAACTTAAAAGTCGAGAAAAGTGGCTTCTAAAAATACATAAGGTCCCTAAACATATGCCATAATTTACATATATATATATTTTAAATTTGATTCTTCAGGCTGCATTTTTACCTGTTCGACCATATGCTGAAACTGGGACTCTACCAAACTGCTGAAGCATTTGTTAGAGAGGCCGAAACCATAAACGCCGCCGCCGGTACGTTCCGCCGTTTCCCTTTCCGATCTCTTTTTTTTTGTTTTTTTCAATTTCAACTATATTGGTGCCAACTGTTAATGGATTCTCTCAAATTTTGAAGTTGAAAGTAATAATCTGACCGTAAATTTTAAATGTTACATTCTCCTTTGAACTTGGGGTTTTTAACAAGCATGATTGTTACTTTGAAGAAAATGTTTGTAATGGACTAATGGTAACTGTAAAATGGACTACATTTTAACTGAATTGTGTATTTCAATAGCTGGAACCCTCAATATACAGAAAACAAACTAGAAACAAACCTAACTCGGGCCGGTGGGCTAAACACCGTTATATATAGGTTTAGGATCGTGTGAGTGTGAGAAGTAATTGAGAAACTTGAGAAGTCTCTAAGCAAAAAAAAGCAATATCTTTTCTTGAAAAATCGGAGTTTTTTCTGTCAGGTTTATATATATTTTGGATATATACGTATATGTATAGTTGATAATACAAATGTGTATATTGCCAATCTTTAACGATACATATATGTATACACGTGTTTAAAATTGAAACATAAGTAGTGTACATTTGTGTTTGATAATTTACATATATGTACAAATGTGTATAAATCATTGTACATATATGTATATAAGGGAAGATTATGGTTCTACATATGTTTTTTCTAAGGGAAGCTTTTGCTCAGTGGTTGGGCAATGATGGTGACAAACCCACCGAGGGGGGTTTGATCCTGAGCCGCACCCCGGTTTTCATCCGGCAGTTACTTCAGCGAGGCAACTCGTGTGGAGGCAGTACGGTTTCCGGGGGAATGCCGTAACCAAGTCTGACCAACCCAGCGCGGGCCCGGTTAAGATAACATAGTATGGGTAGATCTTGGCTAGGGCCGCCGTTTAGGCGGTGTGACATTGGGTCACTCAAAAAGAAAGTCACCGTCAAAAAAAGTTGAAAAATAAGTATAGTACATATATGTTTCATACTATACACATATGCATAGTTTAAGAATTGATAGTATACATATATGTATATATTCGAATTAAAACCTTAGAAACGTGCGACTAAAAGTAAAAAAAAATAAAAAATTTTGGCTTAGAGAAAATATTTGGTTCAGAATGCTTCTCAAGTTTCTCAATTAGCAAGTGCTTCTCTCAGGATACCTACCCATACTTATATTATTGTATTGTTTTTTATTATTTATTTATGTCGGGTTCTCAACCGGTGCAGCCTATCTATCTCCCGGGATAGAGGAAAGGTTTGCACCCTCCCTGGACCCTGCTAGGCGCTTGCTATGGGTGGATTTTACCGGATACGTTTGTTTCTTTGTTACTATTTAATTATATCTGGACAATTTTTTCATGTAACTTATCAAAGATTGTCAAGTGATTTGAGCGTTTCTGTTATTTTCCAGGAGTTAATATACCCGATAGCTATTTAGGACAATTTTGGTCTCAGTTCTGGGACGCTCTTGATGACTCTTATGCTGGGATTAGGGCAGAATCCTCTGATCAGGTGACCATCAATCAGAACTTGAAGTTTATCGTTTTTGTCCTTGTGGCTGTGGATTAATGAATATTTTATGTCTTATGCAGGGTGCAGATCGGGGCCTAGCTCGGGCTCAGATTCGTGCTCACTCTCAGGCCCTTGCTGAAGCTCGGTCCCGTGGTCCGTCAATTGACCAGGTTCGGGCCCACCTCCATGAACACGCCCAAGCCCAAATCCATGCCCATGCCCAGGCCCATGTCTATGCCCATGCCCAAGCCCAAGTCCAAGTCCAAGCCCAATCCCATGTGCAAGTCCAAATCCAATCCCGAGCCCAAGCCCATGCCTATGGTTTGGGGCAAGCATCAGTGAATCATATTCAAATTTATGACATCTCAAGCCAGCCCATAGTGGGTCCTACATGGAATGGTGAACATGGTTTTCAACAAGGGTTGGTTCAAGAACCCTCAAGGTGATGTCTTCAAATATCTAATTATATTCTATTACCTTTTATTTATTTATTTTCCACATGTCTGAACTTAACATAATAACTTCTCCAGGCACAACACTGTTCGAGGTTCTCATCAGCCGCGCCGCAGGGTATGTTGCTGGTCGTGTTGACCCACATAACCTGTTCAATCCATTTTTAAGATTTTAATATATAGTAAAAGTGTCCATTGTGGGTACAAAAGCTTATATTATTACAATAAGAATCTAAATCTTTGAATAAAATGATCCGGGAGGTTACTATTTTTTTTAAATAGACTTTGGGTGAGTTTTTACCCGTTTGACATGTTTGTCTTTAGTTGTGTTTTTATATGACCCGTTTGAGATAAAACATAACCCAATCAACTCATATATAAATATGTGAGTCAGAATCGTAGAATCTTAAGTAGAAGTCTTAACTAAAACCTTACTTTTGTTACAGGGCAATAGATCTCGAGGTCAAAGAGGCAGAGCTAATGGTAGAAATCCAGCATAACATAGCGCTACAAGGATCATGAATAAAGCCACAAGCAGGCCTGGTAGTTTAAATTATTATTAGAAGTTTTTTAAATATCACCTTTCTTTGTTTTAAAGTTCTTGAAAGTAATACTTCTCTTTGTTTTATAACTCTTGAAAGTAATATTGTCATTTGTTTCACCCTTTAGACACATAAGTTTTGTTAGTAAAACTCTTGAGTGAATGTTCTGTTCTATTAGGTTCTAGTCTCGATCTCTAGGATGACTTCAAAGTACTCTTGAAGTTAGATAGCCATGGTTTAGGGGTATTGAGTTCTCCATGAACTTGTTCATGATATAGGTAACTTCATTTTAAAGATGTGGACTTTAATTTAGCGATTTTCCACCTTAATGTCCTTTTGTGAATGGATTTCATCCACATGAAGAATGAGATCCAAGTCAAAACTTGTGATCAATAATATGTTAACGACATAAAGTAGTTTCTCTACGTATGTCACCATCTCTATGGAAGATTTGTATAGAAAGTGGTTGAAGTTATGGTGTGGGTAGTCGATGCCAATCAATCATATCTGGTGAAATGAGATTTTGTAAAGCAAGTTTCCATATAGATCATGATTGACATCGCTCAAAATACCTCCTTAAGAAGAAAGACTTGTTCCATTTTGTTGGGTATGTTAGTTAAGAAAGAATGATTTAAGTTCAATTAAACTTAACAAGTCAATCTTGTAAAGGTGAACGCTCATGGTAGTTACGGTGCATGATGCTAGCATGACACCAACCGAGGATTGAGTTAATTTGGCTATTCACAAAACCACCAATATCTTATCAAAAAGGTGGTGTGCGCCACCATTAGACACCCCACCAACCGGTCCCACAACCAATTTGGAGGAGTTAAATCACGTGTCGTGTGGGAGGTGCTCAAGTTTGATCCTAAGACCCCCACTACATAACCGACAAGGGGACTTTCTATCGAAAGTTGACTCGTTTGATGGTTACTTTAAGTTCACCTTTATCAAATTGACGAGACGAGGTGGTGCTTTAGTTTCTATAGATGGAATGATGCACCTAGAATATTGGCTTTGTTATGTAAGCAATCTTCCCATGCTTTTTGCAAAAAGATGGAAGGGTGCAACCTTTCCATTTAGGTGTTTACATATGGTTAAGGTCCAATGGCTGCCCCGATGGCCTTACACGCTGCTTCGATGAGCAAGCCTTGTAATTCTAAGACTCAAACAACGAAAGACTTGATTACATATAAAGTATAATAATCACCAAGAAGAGAAAATATACAAGAAGCGATTCACATCTGGTTCAAGTAAAAGTTAGGCTTGTTTAATTTACACGTTTCCACACACGTCTCCCACATCCATGAGGGGCCAATAAGTTAAACAAGCCAACTTTTACTTGAACTAATGTGGGACTGTGGGAGACGTGTGTGGAAACGTTCAACTTCAAATGGCCGTAACTCTCACCAACCATTGATTACCTATTGTAATTGATGCTTTCAATATTATTGAATAACGAGAGAAATCCCACTTAAATTATCCAAGGATAGGGCTGCGTGGCCTTTGGCAGCTTTGGGAGGTTGAAGTTGGTGAGACACAAACATGAGACACCTTCTTTGGAGGGTGTTTGCAAAAATCGTGCCTAGTCTCCGATTAGTCGTCGATTAATCGCTAGTCGGAGGTTCACCGAGTAATTTTCATCTAATCGGCCAATTAATTGCTAGGCAGTCATTAGTGGTCAAATCCGGTCCTAATCGGCCAAAAATCAGTGGTAGTCTAGCGATTCCCGTAGTTAATCCTATCTACTTCAAAATACGGGTCGAATAAGGTGTTAAAACATGTCTACTTAAAAAAATACATATAAAATCCCAATTCGATCAATCTTTATAAATCTCGATTAATCGCTAGTTGACACCCCACCGGCTGACTAACGCCTAGCGATTTTACAATACTCGGAGGATCTTTATCTCTAGGCGTGTCACCACTCATCCACCTTCTTGGGGGGGGGTGTGGTGGGGGGTTATTTTGTTCTATTACTTAAGACCCAATATAACGTTTCGGTTATCTCCATTACAATATTTAACGTTTCAAGCTATTTTTACCTACTTAAGAGCGGATTTAATGTGTCTGGTTATTTCTCACCATCCGAGACCAAATTTAATTTTTTTAGTTACTTCCGTTACATAAGACTAGTCTTAATGTTTTAGTTATTTTTGTTTACTTAAGAAAGATTAAATGTTTTGGTTAATTGAACCTCCCATAAAAGGCCTCCTTTGTAATGTGTGAAATCTTTTTCAAGATAATATAAATCTATCCCTAATTGTGTTTGTTTAAACTTTTTCTAGAACCAAAAGGCATGTGGCCAAGCGATATCAAAGTGTGTGCCGAGCGGGTATCCCTCTCCATGTGGTTGAGTGTTCAAGTCCCATGGTTGATAAATGTGTGGATTTAGGAGGAGAATTAGAGGTGTGTGTTAGCCACAATGTTTTGAAAACCGGATCAAACCGAACTGGCCTGTCGGACCGGGAACTAGAGGTCTGACCGTCCTGTTCACCATATTGGACCGCTTTTGAGTCGAGGCCGGTTGGACCGGAAAACCGTCGGTTGAACCAGATTTTTTTAAGGGTTGAACCGTTTTTTTCTTAAAAATTTCCAATTTTAGCCTATTTATTTTAATTATATTTACGACGTCAACCCGGTTCTTACATTCGGTTCGACTGGCCCGGTAAGGGGATCGGTTCGACGTCAGGTCCGGTCCTAAAAACATCGGTTAGCCATTCAAAAAATATCTAGAACATATCAACCACACACCTTTCTAATGTGTGTGATATGAGGCATCTTGCACTATGTCTTGCATCGGTCAGAAACATACCCCCATGATATAGGTGGCAACTCTGTACACCACTCCATTTTCATATTTACAACTCTATTGATAGGAAACATATCTTTCCTAGACAACCTACTTGTGACCACATCCATGCACACCTTGCTTAGTTGTTTCATGTTCAATAGTGAGGTTCTATGTATTTGAAGGTCATTCTAGGATGCCAATGGTGCCTATATAGTGCTTTGCATTGATTCTTTTATCTAACTTCCATGAGGATGTAACAACCACAACTTATTCAACATTCAAATCTTATAAAGGATGTACAAGATCGTCATTGTTTCTTAAATTAATGGCAAAAATGTTTCTTTGTTTGCTTCATTTGGATTTTGCTTGTATATGTTTATGAGATATTTGTTGAATGGTTATGCCATCCAAATACGCCACACATGCCTATAAAGGATTAAAGGGACAAGTTGCAAACTCTTGTGTTATACTCGTGAATAGTCTCGGCCCATTTTAAAAAGCAGGCTTTAGTAATGGGCCACGAGCCCTTTTAGTAACTAGTGTTAGTAAGTTGGGCTTTGTAGTGGGCCTTGGCCCCTTTAGTAATAAAGATTGTTACTATTAGCAACCACTTTCTGTTGATAGGCGGCCGTGTTGTTGCTTGAATTAGATGAGCTAAACGGTAATGTCACGTGTATTGGCTGTTGTCAAATTGTAACTATCATATGTGCTTGAGTCACTTATTTGGCAATGCACTTTTAATGATTATCTCTTGTGACGGGTGGTAGAAAATTTAATTTACTAGGTAGGAAATCTGTATCTTACCATACACATTATCCGTTGATGCCAGTTTAACCTTTCTGTTGTAGGATGGCAGTGATCCATAACTTGGAGAACGATGTGGATATCTCGCATGACAGTATATTGACATTGGTAGAATGGTATTTATACATTATTACCAGATTCGCAGTACACATTAATCATAACAAAGGTATGTTTGCTCAGTAGTTATAGGTATTTTCAACTTTTTCTTATAGCCTTTTTTGTTTATTTACTTTATGATACTTCCAAAAAGAGGAACAATTTGACTCTCTTGTTAGGCTGGGCGTTGTGGCTTAACATGGAAGGGGTCTTTAAAGCGCCACATCACTGCCACGTAAGAACGGGGCTTTAACTAATCCACCATTTAGCTATCACGTTGTGGTTTAACTAGTATTTAAATAAAAGAAAAAAGGAAAAAAATATAAATGTGTGTGTGTTTGAGTGCCCCCCACCTTTTCCAATGGCTGGCGCCCGTTAATGGCTTAAGAGTTAGTGAGCCATCTTTAACACCCGAGTTTAACGCCCCCGGGGCGGCGTGCAAATCCGTTAAACGCTGATGTGGCTGGGGGCGTGAATACACAACATCCAGCCTTAGATGTGCTACTATTTATCTTAGATACCATACATTTGAAAAGGAAAAAAAACAGAGTATATTCTTTGACCTTTGAAGTCAAACATTCAACTTTCACTTCAGATATATTGCGGATCCTGTTAAACTGATTAGCAACACATTCCAACTAGATAAGGGGTCAAAATAAATAAATCTGTATTGTTTTGATTTGTAATGCTGGTCAATTAACTTGGATTTGAGTTTTATTCCGTTGGCAAGCGGTACCCATTTTGTAAATTAAGTGAGCAGATCATAGTACTTAATCCAACTAAGTTTGGTTGAAAAGATATTGTGATACATTTCTTATATTTTATAAAACTTGCTAGAAGAGCTAAAAAATATTAGCAATAATCCCAGAGAAGTAGAAAGAAATGCAAAAATTAAAAGTTTAAGACAACAACAAATTTCTTTTTCTACGATTCCCAGGCCCTCGGATTTACTTGGTAGAGAATCTATATCTTATCTTTTCATGTACATATCCGTTGACGCCAGTTTAATCTTTTGTTGTAGGATGTCAATGTTCCATGTTTTGGATAACGATGTTTATTCTTCGTACGACAATATATCGGCGTTGGTAGAAAGGTATTTAATACAGTAGTACGGTATCCATAGTACACATTAATCATGATAAAGGTATGTTTGCTCAGTAGCTAAGGTATTTTTAACTTTTTTTAATAGCCTTATTTGTTTGTTCACTTTATGACACACTTCTTAGTTCCAAAAAGAGGCACATTTTGACTCTCTTTATAGATATTTATCTTAGATACCATATGCTCAAAAAGGAAAAAGAAAACAGAGTGTACTCTTTGACCTTTGAAGTCAAACATTCAACTTTCACTACAGATATTGCGGAGCCGGTGAAACTGATTAGCAACACATGCCAACTAGATAAGAAGTCAATATAAATAGTTCTTGATTGTTTTGATTTGTAAGGGCTGTTTAGCAGCCTTTTAATGATTCCATTAAGTGTGTTTCGAGAAGGACACCTCTAAATCAGAAAGCAAACCTCTTATCCATTAAGTTTCAAATGATGCTAAATGAAAATTTAACCCCCTTTGTCCCTTCACCTGTGTTGATAACCCTCACCTGACCACTCACGCACCACCTCCTCGACCCACCACCACATCGCCGTACTCTTACTGGCTCAGCGCACTTACTGATTCAGAGTCTCTTACCTAGTCAGACCTCTTACTGGCTCAGCACTCTTACTGGCGTAGAGGTTGCCAAACAACCCCTAAAGCTAGTCAATTATCTTGGCTTTAATGTTTATTCCATTAGACCATTAGTGTCGAATTCAAGTTTTACCCCTTTTGGAACTACGTATATCATAGTGCTTCTTGTAAACCAACTTTCTTTAGTGCCTTTTGAATTTGCTTAACTTTCTCTTTCCCTATATATAATCTATACATACAACCCTTCAGTACATGCTCTTTCTTGTTACTTCTATTGGTATTGAGGTGTTCAAGTAGGCTAAGTCACTCGCATGACCTTGTAAACTAACGTATGTTGTTTGTAAGCAGCCTTCCCTTTATCCTTTTTCATCCTTACAATTTCCTGCTGTTAATTGTTATATGATGCATTTGATTTTGTTTCCTGAAAAAAACTGCTATGCTAAGCTTTATGACACATAGTCATTATTTGTAACACTTTTCTAATTGAATTCTATATATAGTTATATTTACTACTAAGCCATCTATATTATTTACGACTTACGAGTTCACAGAGATCACATATTTTTCTGCCTGTTTCTAACAGTGCTTTAATTCCTTGCCCAAAGGTTTTTGTTTGTACCAAATAATAGGCAGCTTGTATTTTGCTCCTTTTCTGTAAGTTAATTTTTTTGAATTGAAGTTAATATATCAAACTATCCCACCATAGCAAAAGAAATGTTGAGGTTCTCTACCATATATTAAATTGATCAAAGATAACACTCAAATCTAGTGTATATGAGTAAGAAGCAGGCTTGTCGCCGTTTTCATAAACTTGATTGTTCTCAACTGGCAGCACCTCTCCCTCTTTGACTCCGAGTCTATTATTCTGCAAGAAAAGTAAAGTTTCAACCAGACTAATGACGAAAAAGTTCTATGGTTCTTCGAAAGTGGATACATGTTATTAACATGCATTTTCTCTCAGATTCATAGCATTTTACTACCATTAGTAATATAGTTGAAACATGTGCTTTTTGTAAGAGATTAATAGACGCGGAGACAAAACATGGAGTAGTACTGCATGCTAGCAGTGTCACCAAGAACATTAAGGCATATGAATTTCCTTGTAGTCGATATCCGTTAGACTTGAGTGCTATTTTTCCGTAGTTTAATATGCGGTAGAGATCCTTGACATTTGTTTTCTCACAGTATAGGTAGTTCAATTTTTTTTAAGTAGTTTAATATGCAGTAGAGATCTTTCTGATGTTCGATTACTAGTAGTCATTAGAATGGACCTTTAAAAAAGGCACATGATACAATTAGTACCACCCACTTTCTTAGTCTGTATAACTTGGTTTTGGTCCGGTCGTTGATTCCAAAGCTAAACCTTACCTTTGAATAGTGTTTCTTCATTAAATTTGAGCAGTTACTCTTTTGCATTTTGTTGTTTCAAGATGCACTGTAAATTCTTTCTCATGTGAAGAAAATGATACTCGTAGCCATTGTACCATTGTTAATTGTGTTGGAGTTCAAGGTATTTCTTTTCAGTTTTCTGCATACTAACTTATTTTTAATGGTATTTCTACTGTGCATACAAATTGTGAAAATAAGAAATTTGTTTTTATTCAAGCAAAATAATAGAAAGTCTTCAAGCATCTTCTTCCAATGCACAACTAAGATGTAGATCTGGTTTTGTGCATTATTTTTTACATATGGTTAGAGATGAAGGTATTCAACCTTTTAACTTGTTAATGAGTTGATTTATAAGTTATGTTTCTATCTGTAAAAGGTCACATAGTCTAGACAAAAAGAGAGTAAATTGCCAAAATCGTCTCCGAGTTTTGGGCATATCTGTCATTTTCATCCAAAACAACTTTTTTCTTACAATATAGTCCTTCACTTTTGGGATTTTTTGCCATTTTCATCAAAACATCTAATTTGCTTTATTTTTTCTATCAAACATTTGGATGAAAATGGCAAAAAATCCCAAATCTCGGGGACGATTTTGACAAAAAAGTCAGACGTTTGGATGAAAATGGCAAAAAATCCATAAAGTGAAGGGCAATATGGTACAAAAAAGTTGTTTTGGATGAAAATGGCAAACATGCTCAAACCTCAGGGACGATTTTGGCAATTTACTCCAAAAAAAATTAGCTAAAAGGAAACAAGTCAGAAGTCATCGAAAGACGAAAGTGTATTTTTATGGTGTACAATTTTCTAAATCGCTTTAAGCAAAAAGAAAGTAAGATTTACTTTGTAATACTAATATAGTTCTGCAATCTTGTTTAGTTCACTTGTTTCCTACAAAAAAAAGTAAAGGATTTTGGATGGTAAATGTTTCGGGTCAACCCAATCTAAGCTGCACGCCTGCACCAAAAATGCTGACCCATTTGATCAGTAACCCATACCATCTGACGTGCCTATATTTCAATGCTCTTTTAGTTTTTGTGCGTTTTCTTCATAAATCTATTAATTTTATTTTTCGAAGAAAATTTATATTTTTAATTTCGTTTTTTGCAGAACAGGTATAACTTGGAATGCCAGCATACGCGATCCAGTGCAAGTGTTATATACGAGTCTAATTGTTTAAACCAATGTAGCGCAAATATCAAACCTGCATTTAACACTTTAGGATGAGATTCTTTTCATTGACCTTTGATTTTGTTGAGCACAAGAACTAATAATAAAAGAGCTATAAGCCTAAAATGTCACTTTTTGAAAGGTGTAGAGCTTTATATGTTCCTTTGTTTTTATAAAATCAATGTTTTTTTAAGCACTGTTTAAATATCTAATGTGTTTTTATAATAGTGGCAAAGGGTGAAATTACATCTGCGGTCGCCTTCATCGTTGCTGCCACTTGGTGGTCATAAAAGCGAATATGACGCGTGAACCTGTTTTTGACATATTGTTGATTTAAAACGATAAATTCCAAACATAACCCATGTTGGTCAAAACTCACTTTGATCGATCAGGTTTGATAATATTAAAGCGATACGTTTTGACCAGAGCCTGTTTGACCGGTTATCCAAGCAGACTCGTTTTGCAAGCTATCAGATGATACAACACCTTGGTGAGCCTATAGAAGCCACAGAAGGTTCAAAGTAGTTTTGTTGTGACCAAACCACCAACCAAGGAGTCCCTACTAGGAACCAGCTTTTGGTTACAAAACTGAACCACAAAGGCCTTTAAACCCTTTAGTATCATTTATGAAGCTCCGGCATAAAAAATATTCAACATTGCAAACTCGAAAGATATCAGCTAGTACCATTGTTATCGATAACAACAGAAACTTCCGACACTAAAAAACCCAACTTGGAATAGTAACGTTTTACAAAAAATAATACAAATTTGTATATTTCTCACATTAGTTTTGATCATTTCCATAGTTCTTCCATTGGGTTGGGATCCCACGTTCACGAGAAAGTTCACTAAACTGTCTCATTTGTTGAACCACCAGCATAAAACAAAGTTTTC
This sequence comes from Scalesia atractyloides, assembly GCA_947069175.1. Taxonomy (NCBI): domain Eukaryota; kingdom Viridiplantae; phylum Streptophyta; class Magnoliopsida; order Asterales; family Asteraceae; genus Scalesia; species Scalesia atractyloides. The sequence goes on along the minus strand of CAMTDV010000019.1, from coordinate 85,131,962 downwards.
TATACCAAAAAGATTTAATTTATCTTAATCTTCCTACACTTTTTTTTGAACGACAAAAAATGACGTGTCAACCACCGTGACACCGGGCGCTGTGGCCAAGGTCGACTACTCGCCGCCGTCAGCCCCTGGCTCTCCAAGATGCAACCCGACCTCCACCCGTCCGAAGGCACGACAGTGGAATAATCGGTAAAACCTCGCCTCCGATCCAAGACGAACCGACGTCACTCGTATTCACCCTTCACCTGGATGCCGCATAAAATAATAGGGAGAGTAATTCTTTCCCCAACCACTCCACCGCTACTTCATTGGCTAATCTTCCTAAACTAGTAAATAAAAATCTTTTTAGAACACCTGTCACTTTTAATGATCCACCCACAGGACAAACGGAGTACTTCGAGAGTAACCCGAGTCGTCCACCACCAATTCCGGGAAAACCCGATAACCCACCCGTCCGTAGGCACGACGGTACAATTACTGGTAAAACCCGTTTGGCTCAAGGATCGAACCTAGGTCTCCTATTACTGTCCACCAGTGTCTCAAATCCATTTTGCACCAAGTGAGAATTGAACTTGAGTCTTCCAAGAAAAACTCAAATCCTCCTACCACTTGACTAGAGGTTATTGACACTTATCTCTTAAAATAATTAAATAATATATTAAACAATAATTAACTCACCTTTTTTTCTATTTATATCTTCAATTAAATTAAATAAATCTAATATCTGACATTACAAAATAAGGGTGGGAGTTGGCTACAAAGTCCATTTTTCCTAGAAAGTGTAAAAAGTCATAAACACCATAATGTCAACCATAAAACACACTCAAAACCCACAAATAACACAGTGAAGATTATTAAAACGCCATATTTGTGGGTTTTGTGTTGTCTTTTGGATGATAAGGCTTTGATTATCGAATGACTAACATTAGTATGTTTTATGTTGATTATCATGTTGTGTTTTATATTCATAGTTCTAAGATAGTGTGTTTGAAGTTTTCATGGACCGTTAGGGTTAGGATATTGTGTTTTGGTGATCTTCATTCTGTTATTAATGAGTTTTGAGTGTGTTTTATGGCTGAAATTGTGGTGTTTTATAACTTTGTACATTTGTAGGAAAAATAGACTTTCTAGCCGAACCCCACCCACAAAATAATATTAAATAATTTATAATATATAACCCTCCATTTTTTAATGAATTACACCAACACAAACAACAATGGGCCCTTGCGGTAATAGGAGGGAAACATGTACTTAATTTTCTACAAAGAATTACAAAATATATACTCTTACAAACTTTCATATACACCCGATAAAACAAAAAAATATCAAATATGCCTTTATAAAATGTTAAAATATCAAATATACCCAATTTTTAAAAACAATCTAATAAATAACATTTTATCCTTATCTTTTAACTTCAAGTTTTCATATATACTCATCTTTAACTTCATATTTTTATATAACACAGGTTAAGCTTAAATTTATTTTTACTCACTTTAATTTTTAATAAACCATAGTATTCTTCATATATAATATTTAAACTAAATAAATTAAGTTAGGAATAAGTAAATATAATATTTGAAGTTAAAAATCATATGTGAGATCTCAAAGTTTTAAAAGAATAAAGGGTAGAATTGTTGTTTATTAAATTGTTTAGAATTGTTGTTTATTAAATTGTTTTAAGGAATTGGATATATATGACATTTCAACTACTTTGTAAATGTATATATATGATATTTGTAATTTTGCAAGGGTACGTATGATATTTTGTAAGTTTGTAGGAGTATATATGAAATTACCCATACTTTTTATTATTAGTTATAAATATAAATATTTATGGATATGTGTTAGTTTCTCGTGTCTTCTCACCTTTATTATTTTATCTTTCTCTTATTAAATCATAATTTTTTTTTCGTTTGTTTCTTGTATTAAATAATAAAACTAAATCATATATTTTTATTTAGCTCTCATATTAATAATAAAATATAATTTCCCACTTCTCTCATACTTATTCAATATTTCTTTTCTCAAACTTTTTTTCTTATTAATAATAACTATTTAGTATTTTATTCACCTGAAATGCACAAACATCTAACCTAATAAAAAATTAAAAAAACAAACTAAAATATTATAATAAGTAAACAGTATATCAAAATTCATTTTTAAAGACATATCTTGATGTCTATATGTGTAAAAATGTTAAATTATATGTATTCAACCCATGGGTTTAATTAGCCCGTATAATACACAAGTTTTTAAAGGTATTTTTATCACTTAGTATATAAAATTAGATTTATTAAACTCATGTAATACACGGGGTTCTAACCTAGTATATATATCCCAAGAGGAAAGGATGAAGAAAGCATCCAAAAACCCTTTAGTCTATGTTTCCACTATTAAATAAAGAGAGAAGTAATGTGATGGTTGTAACGCTTCGTATTTTCGTATTCTTATTTTAGAAAGTTCGTATTTGCATTATATTTTTAGAAACATTACATTCATATTTCAATCTCACAATTCGAGACGATAATCATAATGGAAACTGTGACTTAAAATACACTTTGGATCTTACATTCATATAATGGAAACCTTACATACGTATATATATATACACACACACACGTATTACCTTTTATATTTGTGTTATATATGTAATCAATCTTTAAATACGTGTTTATACGCCAAACGAGACTTAAAATACACTTTGAATACCTAAAAACAAGTTAAAATACAAAAAAACGACATAAAATAACCTAGTTACAAAGTGCGTAGGACTAAAAGTGAGCAAAACCAAAAGCTTTTCCACCCCCTTTCTCCTCCAATCACTTTCCATCCATTTTTTAGCCAATCATAATTCATCATTCTCCACCTCATTTCTCCTCCAATCACCTTCCACCTTTTTTAAGCCAATCATATTTCACCCTTATCCACTTCATTTCTCCTCCAATCAACTTCCACCTTCATTAACTCCCAAACCCTAATCACCACTTAAAAATACAAGCCTCCACCACCTCCTAAACATTTTCCACACACGAAATCTTTTCTCAAACTCTCAAATTCTCTCAAGTCTTCCAACAAGGAAGAAAATCTAAGTGTTCTAAGTGAGTTTTCACTCACTTTTATTCATCTTTCTTCTACATTTCTTCTTTCAAACTACTTGAGGCAACCTCTAGTAAGTTTCCACAAGTTTGCCATGGCAAACTAAGATGGAACCTCACCATATTTGAGGTTCAAAGTAGCATAAAATTCTGATCTAATTTATCTTTTTGTTTCTCATATATAATGCTTAAAACTTAGTGGAATCTTGTACCCACCGTGCTCCCAACTAAACTATTGTGTTTGTGTGTTGACTTCCACCACGAAACAAGCTTAAAACCTTCTTTAAATTCTGCCCATATATGTTCTAAATGATTGAAAACCATCCAAGCTTCAACATTCCATGTTGAAAGGCTTGTGCATGGTTATGTGTGAACCATGTAAACTTTGGCTATCCGAATTAGTTCCACAAAATCTCACTTGTTCACATTATTTTACTAATGACATCAAGTAGCTTCCAACAATCAAAATAACATAACCCCACCTCGCCTCCAACATTTGCCATGTTGGGTATGACACGCCCGGGTTATCCTTACTTGGCTACTTGACGAACTAGTTAGTTATATTTTTTATTTTTCATTCTTGACCAACCAGCCGCCTCGTATTTCCATTTCTTATTTTTAGAAAGTTCGTATTCGCATTCTATTTTTAGAAACCTTATATTCGTACTTCAATTTCAATCTCACAATTCAAGGCATTAATCATAATGAAATTCATTTTTATACATATACGTGTTACCTTTCATATTTGTGTTATATATGCAATCAATCTTTAAATACGTGTTTAATATACAAAACCGAGACTTAAAATACACTTTTGATACCTAAAAATAAGTTTAAATACAAGAAAACGACATAAAATCATGGTTGCAAAAGTCGCTGATGGGCTCCCTAGTCGGTCGACCGGGGAGTTGAGAGTACTTGGTCTAGGCGGAGAGTACTCAGGGAGTACTCGAACATGTTAAATTATAAAGAAATTACTTGTTGGAGATGAAATATATGTCAAATACAATAAATTTACTAATATTTATAACAAAATACTTGAATATTATATTCATTCTTTAATATGTAGGAATAGAAATTATGTTTTATTATTATTTAAGTCAAACAGGCCCAAGTTGACCTACTAGATTCAATTATGCCGTTGACCGAGTTTGACCGACTCGAGTAATTAGGCGGAGTCGAAGAAAGTCGCTTCGGCAGCCTACCTTGTAGCGACTACTCGGAGAGTACTCGATCTTGGAAACCTTGTTTTACAACCATGCATAAAATAACATAGTTACAAAGTGCAGGGACTAAAAGTGAGCAAAACCAAAAGTTTTTCCACATCCATTCTCCTTCAATCACCTTTCACCATTCTTTAGCCAATTAGATTTCACCATTTTCACCTCTTTTTTCCTTCAATAACCTTCCACATTTCTTTAGCCAATCATATATCACAATTTTTCCACCTCCTTTCTTCTCAAATCACCTTCCACCTTCATTTAAACCCCAACCACTTAACCCCTCTTATAAATACCAACCCTAACACCTTCCAAACACTTGCACCACCTCCAAGTCACTTCTAAATTCTCTCAAATCTCCAAGATTTTCAACTTTGGGCAAAAGTTCAAGAACCAAAATTGGTAACTTCGGTGTTCCATCAACTCAAGACTCGTCAAACCCACTAAGTGGAAATTTCTTCGCAAACCGTGAGTGTACATGACCCCTTTTCTTTTAACACTTTTGGGTATAATACGTATACATTATCAAACTCACACTATCACATACTTTATGCTTAAAACACAAACAAACAATCCAATATACATGTTTGATACGTTATACTTGAATTCATATATGCTAGACTATTCTTATGCTTTATACTTGTCATTAACTTCGTACGAGCCTCCCTTAACATGTATAGCGCTATAGGAGTAACTCACCGCCTGTATATTGAGGTCATGTTAAGTTAAACAAAACGGTCTTATCGTTGCTACGATAAGATTACGCTAGCGGGAATCTTTGGGTTGACATTTATAGTTGCATGCTAGTATCGTATGTTTGTTCTAGTTAACTATTATGCCGTGTGGATTCGTTTAAACTTTTATACTTATGCTAGTACTCAAACTTGTATGCTTGCCAATACTTTTGTATTGAACTATACTCTAATACGCATTGCAGGAAATTGATGATGATGACGATGAATGAAATCTAGTAGGAAGATTAGAAACACACAATTAAATTTTCGTACTTGTTGTATTTTGCTTTCTTGCCTCATGTTCTCGTAATTTGTTTCCAACGACGTACTTTGAATTTTATCAATGAAATGAAATTTTGATCTTGTAAAATACTTGTCGCAAATTAGTGTTATGAAGTCTCGAACAATTTAGTTCGTCCCGCCCCGATGTTTCCCGAACAATCTAGTTCGTCCCGCCAAGAGGTTAATCTTACCTCCATGCTTGACTTACATGATTTATGATTTATATGATTATACATGATGGACTATACTACAATATATTTAATATAACATATATTTAATTGGATTCTTGATACTAGCCGGATTATGGTTAGATGTCATGAACTTAGGTTATATTATCTTCGTTCTAAACTCCTCGTTTGTGATTCTAATGGGTAAATTAGAAGGCATGAAAACACGTACAAACTTAGTGTCCAAACGAGTATTTAGACAAGATATATTTTCGTTACATACATACTTTTATTATTAAATTCCGAATCCGAACTCTCCACAAATTCCATAAACTCACAGACCTTCATTTCCCCAATGTAGGGTAACTTCGGTGTTCTCCACACCCTTACGCTTCAACTCACGTATGCGGGATTTCTACGCAAAACCGTGAGTATACTCGATCCCATTTCTGTTTATACACTTTGGCTGCAACATGTACACTTTATACAAATCACAAATCACGATTAAACTTGTTTACAAACATACTCTATCCGTTAATAACATGATATTTGTATTATTCTTGTTATGTATGCTATGTTATACTTGTGTTCTATATGCTCATTAACTTTCCAAGCCTACCTTAACAATAATAGCGCTATAGGATTAACGCACCGCCCGTATTCTTGTGGTATTGTTAAGTAAACTATTTTACAACCTTGTCATTTCGGCGACAATGGTAAGCACGATTGCGGTACACTTTGGTTTGACGTATAGTTAACACATGCTAGTATGATAACGAACAATATATGCAAATTACCAAGTTGGATATGAGACGACTTTTATTCACTATTATGCTATGTATTTAAACTTGTATACTCGCCAACTTTTTGTTGATCATTATTTTAATACATGTTGCAGGAAACTAGTCGATGACGATGAAGAATATTACCTAGGGTGAATTTAGATACACGCATAGATTTAAACTTATGAATTTGTGTCATGTAGTTTCATGTTTGCAACTTGTTGTATTTCCCTTTCGAACAATGTATTTCCAATTTAGAATCAATCAAATTTGAATTACCCAAATATTGTTACAACTAGTTGTTATGAAGACTTTTGTAATCTTGTTTTTCGTCTCACTCCGATGTTTTCGCCATCAATTGGGGTGTGATAATAGTAGACGTATTGTAGACCAATAAAAAGAAAGAAAAAAAATGAATAATAGGTATGTGAATAGCAAGAAATTTGCTGATTAATATAGAGAAAACCCTTTAGTCTTATGTTTCCACCTTTAAATAAAAGAGGAGTTAGTGATGGTGGAGGTATTGTAGACCAATAAAAAGAAAGAAAAAAATATATAGTATGTATGTGAGTAGCAAGAAAATTGCTAATTAATATTGAGAAAATAGGATGGATAATAAAACGGGACCAAAACAAAAATTCAAAAAAGAAAATGTCTAAGAGAAATAAGCACGAAAAAACATTTAAGTCTTATTTTGTTACTTTTATACAACCCAATTGCGAAAAACTAACATTGCGTTCTCAATCTCTATCTCTGTTATGATAAACATATTTTTTTTGGTCTATCTCTGTTATCTGTTATGATACACATATTTTTTTTGTCTATCTCTGTTATGATACACATTTTTTTTTGGCTAAGATTAATGTACTCACAAATTAGCAAAGAATTGGATTAATTCTGAAGTATTTATTAAAGGTAAAGGAACAAAAGACAAGTCTTGTTTTCTCAAACAAAAAAGAGTTTGGATCTACAGAAAAAAAAAGTTTAATAGAATAATATAAAATCAATAACAAGCTAATGAATAGGGATGATAAAAAAGAAGGCTAGTATGTTGGTCTAAAAACAAAAGAGAAATACAAAACAAATGAAAAACACTATTTTGGTAAAAGTGTCCAAGTATATATGTATCAAGCATCATGTGTAGACATGTGTAACGGGTATTCGCGTGTGATAATCAGTTTAGTACGTGTTGTGTATTTTGATATGAACGTATGTTACACCCAAAAAGTGCATTTAAAGCGAAAAAGCGTTCAAGTATGCTTACATTGGGTGTGTAAGAGTGAATACCGAGAGTTGCTGAGAGGTGAGAAGAGTGTCGGTTTAGCCTGCGCGTAGAGACGGAAGTGCATCAGTCTTCCAGAGTGTTGAAACGGAGAGTCGGTACGAGGGAAACAGATATTTTCGCACGAAGTTAGTTTTCGTGCGAAAATTTTCTTACGGAAAATTTCGTGCGAAAATTTTGGTGAAATTTTCATGCGAAAATTTCGTGCAAAAATTCTTGTGTTTCAACTTGCGAAATTTTCTGCAAAAATTTTGGTGATTCAGTAAGAAAATTTCGTGCAAAAATTTTGGTGGTTTTCGTCATTCTTCGGGAAATCGAGTGTTCACCCCCCCCAGCCTTAGGCCACTGATCGAACCTTGTGCCGGAGAGGTCTTTAAAGCGAGTGAGTCGTTTGTGGAAACTCGGACTGGTCGTATGAACCAGAAGTGATTCGTTTGAGCCAGTCCAGTTTGCACAAATGACTGTTCTTGCGTCTTTGTGTAACCGGAACCGTCTGAAACAGATGTAATTTCGATTCCATTTCGTGACGGTTTTGACAGCGCATCGTTCCACTATTTAGTGAACGAAACTTAGTCGGTTTTTGGTCCGTTTTCGTGTAAAAATCGAGTTTTGAAAACAGTTTTGTTAGAATAACACTTGGTGAGCTTGAAACAACAAGGTTTCGGATCTGAGAAGCCAAGGCTAACTCAAACATGCTCGGTTAAGTGTAAATCTAAGTTAAAATCAGAAAGTTTGATGAAAAAGATGAAGATTTTCGTAAACAGAAGAAGTCTGGATGAAATCGGGGATAAACTTCGCGTAAAAACATTGTAGAAATTGTTGTGATTCGCGTGAAAAACGTAGTTTTTTTACTTGGAACAGAGAAAACGAGCTACAGGGCGTTTTGGTGCGAATGTCAGCAAGCAGAAATGAAATGACAAGTGTTGGTATTTATAGGAGGAAAAGAATGAGGGTGATCTGATGAAATTTTCACACGAAAATGGCTATTTTCGTGCCAAAAAGGCCATTTTCGCATGAAAAATCACATTTTTACCAAAAAATGGAAATTTTCGCACAAAACTGAAAATTTTCGCACGAAAATTTTCGTGCGAATATAATATATATATATATATATATATATATATATATATATATATATATATCTTTAGAGATAGGGTAAGTATGTTAAGACTTTTGGTGAAACATTAAGCGTTGTATTTTATTTTATTTTTATTTTATACTTAGCGCGATAAACTGAGTTTAGCGAATTTAGCGAGCGAGCGCAGGAGTTTGCGCTGCGTTGAACGTTTTAAGTATGCGTCGTAGTTCCCAAGTTTTGTGAGTGTCGCGTTGATGTTGTTAGCGATCGATAACTTGGAAACAACACACAATTATCATAGTATAAGCGAATGCGTTGTAAGCGTTGTGAGGCATGGTGTGGCGTGAAAATAAGCGATATAGTGCGAAAGTATGCGATGTAGCGTAGTAAGCGATATAGTTCACATTATGATCCGAATTTCTGGTGCTAGACGTAACGAGAGTAACGAACTGCGAAAATGCGGGTTGTTACAACAACTTTCTCTAAGCAATAAAAGCTAAGATTTATTTTGTAATGTTAAAATAGTTTTCGCTATCTTGTTTAGTTCACTAGTTGCCTATTAATTAATAAAGAAATTTGGATGAGAAGTGTTAACCCATTTTGTTTAAAACTCTGCTTTGTACGTTTTGACCAGACCCTGTTAGCCCCGATACCCAGTCCACTCGTTTTGCAAGCTAAACTGACGATACAATAATTCGGAGAGCCCATAGACAAGAAGCTACAAAACTGAACCATAAAAGCGTTTAAATCCGGATCGGATGGTATAGTTTGGTTATCAGTACCATTTATGAAGCTACAGCATGCAAAAGATTCAACATTGCAAACTCGAAAGATATCAGCTAGTACCATTGTTACCGATAACAACCGCAACTTCCGACACTAAAAACCGAACTTGGAATAATAACGTTTTACAAAAAATAATACAAATTGTATATTTCTACACATTTGTTTTGATCATTTCCAGAGTTCTTCCATTGGGATCCCACGTTCACGAGAAACCTCACTAAACTGTCTCATTTGTTGAACCGCCACAACAGTTGCTCTAGCGTTGTTGAGGGCGTTGTTGCTTCCGAGTTGTTTCCCCAAAGCGTTTTCCACACCCGCCATTTCTAACACGATTCTAACCGCACCACCTGCAATCACACCCGTACCTGGAGATGCTGGCCTTAGCATCACCTTGGCTGCACCATAATCTCCATCGGACCTGCGATTGAAGAGTTAATAATCTGAATATACATATGCTAGATGAATAATCAAATGAATTTAAGAAAAATATGTGCACTTTTTGCAACAATAATGTGTAAAAACTCTAAAACTATCCCATAACACAAGTGGATGCAAGGTCAAGATCCCAACCCATTTACCCAACTGGTCAATTTGGGTAAGAAAAAAAATGTGTTGTGTCCCAAATGTATTCGAAATTCAAATGTTTACAACGTCTTGAATTGTTTATTTAAAAAAGTAGCTTATATTGTAATAATATATTTTTTGTAATCATATTAACACTAAAACATTTATTGAAGAAAAAAAATGAAATAGTGGCGTCAACCCGTTTTAATCTAGATTAAAATTATCCATTTTGCCCTGTTACCAAACTTGTCCATATTACTACCAAATATACAATATTTTTAATTTAAATGCATCCAACTGCATAAAAAGGTACCAGAATTCCGCAATTTTATGATTACATACCATAAAATCTTGTTATGGAATAACCACAACCGAACCATCGGTTTCTCAATCGGTTCAGTTATTTCAGTTTTGGTTTGGCTATTCTGCTCACAGCTTACTTCTATCCAAATCATTCAAATTTGTAGTATGGTTTCACATTTGACCTTAACTTGAAGAAAAAATCGCACAGGATCACAAACACAAAACCGAATAACTCTTGGCACAAGTGACAGGCTACGGCAGTGCATGTTCAAGTACTTAACTCATGAGTTGACTTGCTAATTAATGCATAAAACATACTTGAAAACTTGAATCATATTACCTGTGAGGAAAGGTCAAGTATTTGGTCATAGGAACCGTGATAATATTCCTTCGAGCATTGGTTGCAGATTTCTGAACGGCGGCAACCACCTCTTTAGCTTTACCCACTCCGACACCGACTTGCCCTTTCTTGTCACCGACCACCACTACTGCCCTAAAATGCAATTGCTTTCCACCCTTCACCACCTTTGTCACCCTTCTTACCTGCAGCATTAGCCGTTTAATCACACATCTAAATGAACAAAGATTTAAAAACTAGTGTCATATATAGCTTTTGAATTGATCACCGGTCACTAGGAGAAACTAGAAATCATTGAAACTAGTTTAAGTTAAGCTGTAATCAGGATTAGCTCAAGACCCATTTCAAGATCTCAAAAAGTGACCGAAAGAACTGAAAGTTTTTTTTGGTAAAACCGCTAGAATGAAAATTTAGGTAGAGGAGTCAAAAGTCATAGGTTTGGTTTTAAAAGGCGCAAGGCACTTTGAGGCGTTTAGGCCCCCAAAGCCGGGGTGTGAGGCGTGAGCTTCACGTACAGGGAGCGTTGCTCTATGTACAACCAAACAAGCTTTACATACAGCCACTCATAATATCTAAATCCTTTTGGTCAGTTTTACATATCACCCTCCTCAAGACCATACATTCGTCTAGTTTCTATCGTCAGTTTTACATATCAACTCAAAGGTCTTGAGACGTTTTTCCGATTGCCTCACGCCTTTTTAAACCAAGGTCGCAGGGCTACATCTGAATGGTCAAACGGTCAGATAAGGCATTGCTAAAACTATTTGATATTCAAAACACACATTTAATGTAACTAAGAGAGTTCATCAAGAAAGCTCCAATCACTAGCATAACATAAAGTCATAGCCTTTTCCTTCTTCAAGATAATGCAGAAACAAAAACAATCAAAATGTTCCCTTTGACAATTGTGGTCAACCCACTTATTCTAAAAATGCAAAAAATGATGTCAAATTGGTGATAAACTACATCAACCCAACATTTATCTACTTGCAACACATGTCACTATAACCAATGCAATCAACATTTCTCAAATCCAAACATAACCCTAATTATTAAACAATGAAATTCAAGAACCACCGTTGACCAAAAAGTCAAAACACACCCCAAACCCCCCAATTTATCAAATTTAAACAAAACCCACTTACCAAACAATGCCATTCAGCAACCAAAATGCAATCCAAACCCCAATTTATCAAACCCAAACAAAACCCTACTTACCAAACAATGCAATTCAAGAACCCCCATTGACCCAAAAGTCAAAATCGAAACTTTTAACTCACCTGAACAACTCTCTCTTCAAACCCATCTCTAACTTTATCTTTCTTCACCTTCCCAAACGCACTCGTCTTCTTAACCTTCGAATCCATCACATAAACATCATTCCCCAACACACTTTCACCGCTATACGCGGGTCCGTAAAGCTCCTCATACGCTCTAGCGATCTGTTCTTCAGTCTCCTGCGGGCCCTCGTCGAACGACGGCGGAGCAACGAAGTCGTCGGGCTTTTCCGGCGGGTCAAAGGTGGTGATTTCATCTGGGTCGACGTTGTCGAAGAATGTGGTGTCAATGTCGGTTGCTTGGGTTTTGATTGAGGGGAAATTCAGGGGTTTTGAGAGGGAGAGAGAGGTGGGGTGGTGGTGGGTGGGGAGGAGAGAGAAGCGGCGGAGAGAGAGGGTGGAGAAGGTGGAGGAGAGAGAGGAAGTGAGGGAGGAAGCCATGGTGGTGGTTATGGTGGAAGAGGATACATAAGGAAGGTGATATGAGATAGTTATCTTATCTTTTGAAGGTTTTGAGGATGTGGTGTTATGGCCCGTATTTGGGAGTTTTAATTTATGGTAAAAAAGGTTTTGTTGTAGACTGGTTTTAGTTACGTTCTGGTTAGATCTGTGAACAGACTTGGTTAAACGGGAAAGGTTGGGGTTGGATATGTGAACAGACTTGGTTAAACGGGGAAGGCATGAGTCAACGTGTGGGGGTTCGGAGACTGCGTGTTTAAGAAGTGTGTTTTATGGATTACGTGAAAGTTCAAGAATATGTGAGTTTAGAGTTTATGTATAAAGGGTTGGTGGCTGGTTTTAGGTGGCGTTAATGGCATTATAGCTCATTTGATTTTAATATAATTTTTCTTATACTTGGTAATTGTCGAAGTTGAGGCTAGTATTTGAGGTTTTGACGTTGTTAGTAGTTTTCCCATCATTTTACTTGGTGCATTTTTGTCAAGGTGGCTTTTTTTCAAGGACAAACTGCTATTGGTTAGTGTGTTGTCTCATTGTTGAGGTTTGAGAGTTGTTTTCCTTATGTGTGAAATGTTTTGTTATCATCTTTCTTGAAATTAGGGTTGAAGGACGAATCGGATCTGTTTACGGGAACCTCATCCACAATCTTCTAATACATGGCTATTGATTGACAACATATTCCTTATAGAAAGAAGGTGTCAAGACTGACAATCGACTTGTCGTGACAGTAGCTAATAAGGTTGTTGTAGCATTGATCATAACCCACAAGTCAATAACACCTTTACATACATGATCATGATGTTTTCGCCTTGCATAAGAGTTTTGATTTGTTCGTGAAAGGTTTGTGCCCTGGAGGTTTACCCTAGAGGAATGTGTCATCATGTGGAGACAAGTATCCTTTGGGGGCGTTTTTGTATCCGAGGGTATTGAGAGGCCGTTCAAATAACTTGTGGCTTAAAGCTGGCTCAAAATATATCATGTGTTTGAATTTGTTATTGAATACCGGTGTTTGTATAATCATATTTAAAATACTTACTTAGCTAAAGTTATTACATGGTGACATATTTTTCTTATACTTATAAAAATAAGTCGACTTAAAACTGAGACCAACCGGTTTAACTAAACACAACTTACAAGATTCTTGTTTTGTTTACGTTGTATTAGAATTTAAAAATCCAAACGAGCGATTTATATATGCACATTCCACCGGTATTCGATAAACAAATCCCTCGGTATTCGATAAACAAATCCCTCAAGATTAGAACAAAAGTACAAAACCGTATTAATAGGTATGCTTTTTTTATTTATCTAATACCACAATTTAGCAATAAATATGATATATATTATCGTTTGACATTTTATAAGAAGCATACTATTTTGAACAAACTGATCCTTGGGTTTATATGGTCAAATTCAAAACTAAGTTGACTTTCGTACTTGATTAATTTAAAAGTCGACTATAAGTAACCCAAAGAGTAAGGCTACTCGGTATGGGAGGAGGGTAGTCTTTAGAGGATGACCCTCCATGTCAGCGTCATGTAAGATGAGTGTGAGAATGGGCCTAAAGGGGATTGATTTAGGAAATGGAGGATGGGGCTATATATATAGGGTTAGGATCATGTGAGAAACACTATGCTAATTGAGAAACTTGAGAAGCATTCTGGACCACACATTTTCTCAAAGCTTTTCGTAATATACACATATGTATAGTTTAAATTTGACTATATACATATGTGTATATTACGAAAATCTTAGAGAAATGTGTGGTCCAGATTGCTTCTCAAGTTTCTCAAATAGGATGGACTTCTCTTAGGATCCCTATATATATATATGTGTGTGTGTGTGTGTGTTTGTATGTACGTATAGGTGTGTGTATAGAGAAGAAGAGAGAGAACCGTCTTCAACGTCTCCATCTGGACGTTCTCGATGCCGCCGTGTCACACCCCGACCCGCAGCGGAAAAGGTGATCGGGGCATAATTGGGTTATCATCAAAGCTCATGACATTTATTAAGCGTTTCATATTCATTAATACAAATTAAATGGAAATTTACAATGATTGCTACAACATGATCTAACTAACAATTCTAAACTTCTTTGTTCTCTTCTAAGGCATATCCTATGTTTTCCTTGCTTCAACCTGTTCACCTGTATCATGTGTAAAAAGGTTTTTGGATCAACATAATGTTGGCGAGTGAATCCTATGGAAAACATTTGAACAATTTATTTAAATTGATTATGAAATATGTGCACAACCAAACATGAGTAAAATTAGATGTAACTTGATCAACAATCATAATATGTTAAATGAAAACACACATGAACAATAATGGAACAATTATAGGCACGCGATGCTCAACTCGTCTCTCACGAGGAACTGAGGGGCCTGATGAATGAATTGCATGAACATGATAATATGAATAACACAACTACAAACAATATAAACTAAATGATACACACATGAATAATAATGAATTTGATGTGAAGCACGCGATGTTCTACTCGTCTCCCACAAGGAACTGATGGGCTTAATGTATGAGTTTCATATGACTTGACAAAAGGCAATAAGTAAATCACAACAATAAAAACAATCTAAGTTTAAGTCATGATGTGGTATGGCACAAGTTTAAATAAATAAATTAATTATTTTCATAACACATGACACACCCCAAAACGTGTAATTTAAAAGGGGGAATTGTAAGATTCACTCACAGTGGGTGCGTTCGGTTGATGACGTTGAATGCACGCGAAGTGGTTTTAACCACGAGTGAGGTTTAACCTAGATAAATCGCATTATGGTTTGGTAAGTAAACGGATTTTATTAAACTATTTTAGTAGGATTGTTGGGTGTATTTTTGTGAGTTTGAGGCTATTTTCTAACCTTAAAAATGTTATTTTAAGTATTTATAATTGATTTTTAATTAAAATAATTAAATAAAAATAATAAAAAAATTTATTTTTTTTTCTGACCGTTGACCGGCCCGTTGACCGTTGACCTGACCGTTGACCGGTTCGATGGAATATTATTGTGCGCTGAGTGAGGCTCGAACCCGAGACCTCTCGTACGCGTGCACGCAGCTCTACCAACTGAGCTACGTGTCTAACCCGTTATATATCTGATTTTAATTATATATTTATACTAATTAATTTAAACCGAAAATCATTTTATTTTAAAAACAGTTTTAAGCGAACCGGACTTGCACTCCACAGGTCTCGAACCCGGGACCTGTGGTTTAATCTAACACACAGTCCACCGCTGGACTGTGTGTTCCACATGTTATATAATTTGATTTTTATTATACTTAAATACAATTTAGTCATTTCCTTTTCTGCCTTTTTTTTTTAAAGAATCGATAATTGTCCGAGTCGGTGCTGAAGACCGGACTCGAACTCGTGACCTGTGATATAAACAAACACACAGTCCACCGCTGGACTGTGTGTCTAACTTGGTTATTATTCCGGTTATCAATATACTTAACATATATCTGTATCGACTCCGGTTCAGTTAAACAAAAATTTGATTTTTATTAAGGCAGCGTGTGAAACCGGAATCGAACTTGAGACGTTTGTGTTATGTGTGCACACAGTCCACCGCTGGACTGTGTGTCTAACCCGAGTAAAATCCTGATTTATATTATACTTATATGATACATAAAAACATCGTCTTCCTCGTCAAGTTTGAACCAGAAATCGGAAATCGACTGGTTCAAGATTTTTATCAGTTTATTTGCGTTTTACAGTCCATTAAGGTAAGAAAAGGTGAAAAGATAAAGAAAATAAGCGAAAGAGGTATACCGACTGGATCCTCTGTTTTCCGGCAGAACTCCGGCGACAGAATTCAACTCCGGCGTCAGGTGTCTTGCAGCAGCGAGTCTTCCGAAAGCTTAAAAAGGGTGTGGGTGACTTCGGTAAAGGTTTAGGGGATTCAGTAAAGCTCAGAGATTAAAACTCGGTTTTCCGGCGAAAAACAGAAAAGTTCCGGCGAGGGAGTTTTCGCCGAGAAAGAGTGTGGTTCTGAGCGAAAAGGTTTTCAATGGTTTGAGGGTGAATTTATAGGGGAAAATCGAAATGCACTTGGTCTGATTTCCGACTGTATTCGTTGTTTTAAAATTTCCGGCGGTTATAGAAAAGTGTCGCAGACTTCAAACATCGGTTATAACCGATGTATTGTTAATGGTTTACGTTATAACTGAAAGTGGTGTTAAAACTCGCGAGATTTCCGGGATTCCGACGACTGAACCGTTTGGGCGCCGGTTTTGAATTCGTAACGTCACTTTATGAATTAAATGATTCTATTATTTAACAAACGGAACAAGTGGCGCAGTGGTTTGTGTGTTGAGGGATAAGTCGCTGAACTGACTCGGTACAGACCCGGGTTCGAAACCCGGCAGAAGCAATTCATTTTTATTTTGCGATTTTCAACAGTTTTTCAAAAACTAAATATATATTCCCATATAATAATTGATTACAGATCGTTTAAAAATATTTTGGGCATTTAATTCGCAACGAAAATTTTGACTGACTGTTCGGTTGCTAAACGGAGCGGGTTTGGTAAATCCGTTTTTGACGGATGTTACAGTATCCCCTGCTTTTTAGAAATTTCGTCTCGAAATTTAAATAATGATATATTTTGACTAAAAGGATGGTGATGTTTTGTTTGACAGTTGTATGCTTAGCAAAATAAGGGCTTAAGTTTTTGTTTGAGGCGGTAACGTTCCTTGTAAGGGTTAGGTACCCTATTCAGGAATCGCTTTTTGTTGCCTACTGTATGAATATTGATAAACAAGAATGATTCGCTAAAAATGATATCATGCATAAGAGTTTAGGTACGTTTGGGAAAATATGGTTATATCCTAAGGCAAAACTTCTAACACTAAAATCTACATGGAACATAAATAAAAACACAACATCTGATATTTGAACATAAGTAAGCACAACAACTAATATTCAAACATGAATGAACACATCAGCAAATATTTGAACATGAATAAACACATCAGCAAATATTTGATCATGAATAAACACAACAGCAGATATT
Source organism: Scalesia atractyloides (assembly GCA_947069175.1). NCBI lineage: Eukaryota > Viridiplantae > Streptophyta > Magnoliopsida > Asterales > Asteraceae > Scalesia > Scalesia atractyloides. The sequence goes on along the minus strand of CAMTDV010000019.1, from coordinate 85,114,539 downwards.
TGAACATGAATAAACACAACAGCAAATATTTGAATCCACATTCTGATAGCATATATGTTTGAATGGTGGAAGTTCCTCTCTCGTTTGTTATGATGGAGAGGTTAGTTTATGTAGAAATGGAACACACTCCAATCTCTTTAAATAACATAATGATATAAATGTAACACAAATTCCAACCAAGGCAATACTAAATCCTACATGGAACTTCTCATAACCGCCTGATAATGCCTCTGATCCTTTGGCAAGAATACTTATATATAGGAAGTACCAGCGGCGTATCCACCATATTCTTGCCAAATTTTCATTAGTTTTATCCACAAGTTATGATTGGTTACCAAGAAACTAATAAATCCTACATAGAACTTCTCATAACCATCCGATAATGCCTCTGATCCTTTGACAAGAATACTTATATATAGGAAGTACCAGCGGCGTATCCACCATATTCTTGTCAAATTTTCATTGGTTTTATCAGTGAATTATGATTAGTCCTATAACTCTACAATCAATACAACAAACATAAATTACTGAAATGAAATATATATGTGCGATCAAGGCTCAATCGAACGGAGCCGATCGTATTGCATGTACTGAAAATGAAATGGATGTACGCTCAAGGCTCAATCAAACGGAGCCGAACGTATTGAATGTACTGAAATTGAAATTGTGTGCTCAAGGCTCAATCGGGTGGAGCCGAGCGTATTGAATGAACTGAAATTGAACAACTTAATCTAAACAACCATCACACAATCAGCCTATGCATGGAACCTCTCATAACCGCCTGATAATGCCTCCGATCATTTGACAAGAATACTTATATATAGGAAGTACCATCGGCGTATCCACCATATCCTTGTCAAATTTTCATTGACTTTATCCGCAAGTTATGGTTAGTTCGATGCGACTCTACTACAAACACCACAACCACAAGATACTGATAATGAAATTGAAATGTGCGCTCAAGGCTCAATCAAACGGAGCCGAACGTATTGCATGAACTGGAAATGTAAATTGAAATGTGCGCTCAAGGCTCAATCAAACGGAGCCGAGCGTATTGCATGTATTGAAATGTAAAATGAAATAACCGATCAAGGCTCAAACAAACGGAGCCGATCGTGCGGGCACGCCAAGATTAACCACATAATAAAATGGGGATCCAACTCAACCTCGATGGATGGGGAGCCACGGCCTCGGCAAAAGCATATACTGAAAACAATATATAATATATAATATCCAATAATTTCTCTAACAGTCTACACATGAAAAAAAAAAAACATAAAACTAAACGACAGGAATTGAATCTGGATCTTCGGCGAAGAGGACTAGCTGAGTATCTTCGTTTGGGCCGTCATTATCTTCGACAGGATTGGCGTTGATATTGAAGACTCTTCCTCTTGCTGGTGGCATAGTGGTTGGGTTTTCTTGGTTTACTTGGTTAACTGGGTTTGATTGGGCTTGAGTGTTGATAACGTTAACCAATTGAGGGCATGTGTTTCTAAAGTGGGTAGGGTCGCCACAATTGAAACAGGCTCGCGCATATGGGAACATGGGGTATTGGGGTTGGTGATAAGTTTGGGCCATGTTTTGAGTAGGGGAAAAGGTTTGGTCTTGAAAGGTGCGACAAACATTGCTCAAATGACCATAACGTCCACAAGTTGTACATAGCCGGCAAAGTAAAGTAAGGGGATGGTGATAAAAACAGTTGTTGCATCGAGGGTGAGGTCCAAGATATGGTTTCTTAGCTGGGTAAGCTGAGTTGGGTGCCACTTGGGTGATTGGGATAGCTCGGATGGGTATGGCGTGTAGAACTAGTTGATTTCGTTGAGTCGCAGCGAAAAGTCGCCCGACTCTTCTTCTCTTAGGATTGGGTTGAGAAGGGGATTCGGTTTGAGTGGAGTCGGAGGTTTCAGTTGATTCTTTATCCTTCTTCTTCTCCTCCTTGAAGTCTTTGTTTCGGATTCGGTTCTCGGTGAGCTCTGTTGCTAGCTCCATTGCTGCTTCCAAAGTTGCAGGCTTGGAACTTATTACAGGGTCTTGAATCTTTGACGGAAGACCACGAATGTAGTGCTCGATCAAACGGTAAAGGGGAGTGAACATGTTGGGAACCATTTGATGTAACTCGAGGAATCTTTTGTTGTAGGTGATGTGGTTTCCTTCCACTTGCTTCAATGAGTAGAATTCATCTTCTAATTTCTTGATTTCGCTCCTTGGGCAAAATCGTCTGGTCATGATTTCCTTCAATTCGTTCCAGGTTAAGGACATAGCATCTTCCACACCTCGTTTTGCCTTCTCTGTGTTCCACCAAGTAAGTGCTATCCCATATAATCGACCGGTAGCATATCGTACTTTGCGATCGTCAGGGCAATCGCAATTTAGAAAAGTGTTCTCCATTTCTTCAAACCAATGGAGAAGAGTAGTGACACCTTCAGTCCCTTTGTATTTCGGAGGGTCGCATGATTTGAAGTGCTTGTAGGTACATTTAGTGGTATTTGGGGGAGAGTTGAAAATGTTTTGGTTTGCTTGATTGACAGGATTATCGGTAAGTGCTTGTTGAACTTGGATTACAATATTGGGTATTACGGCAGCCATTTGTTGAGCGATTAAGGCAGCCATGCGTTCGCGGGCTTTTCTTGCTCTAGTCTTCCTACGGGCGAGGTTAGAAGACATCTACAATGAATACATGACAAGAGTATGAGTTGGATGCTTTTGGGATCATGGGTCGCATTCAAGAACGAACATTCATAAAATAATTATAGATAAATAAATTACTACATCCATTGGATATCTTGGGTTTTGCTCGCTGTTAGGCCCTTCATGCCGCCATACTTTACCTGTGTAATCATGTGGGCCCCCATGAATACCGGTTTTTCATATGGTCGGAATGTGTCCAGGTGTAGACACGGTGACACCTCAAAGTAGGGTTAGTTCGAACGACGTTTGGTGTGGCATGCTTTGGCCTAATAGGTCCTTCGTACTCTCATCGTTGGTCCCCAGGTAGGCAAACTGGTCCGTTATATTGGATTTATACGAATGCCAGCCTAGACAGGACGTTCCGACTACCGGTACTTGTACCCTTCCAGTTACTACATGCCCGTCGCAGAACTAACTTTGATGAGATTTGAAAATTGCACAAAATCTTTGGATAATGAGAATATGAAAATAAATTGAATACATGAACATCGATATATATATAATGAATATGTATATATTATAATGAATATGTATATAAGCATGTATGTTTGACTGAAATGTAAACAAATATGAAACAAATAAATATCATAAGTTTGTATGTAACCACCTAATCAATTAAAATTTAGGCAGACTATAGTATAGGCTCTAAGGGTCTAATAACCTATCCTATATCCCTATAGTCATGGCTCTGATACCAATCTGTCACACCCCGACCCGCAGCGGAAAAGGTGATCGGGGCATAATTGGGTTATCATCAAAGCTCATGACATTTATTAAGCGTTTCATATTCATTAATACAAATTAAATGGAAATTTACAATGATTGCTACAACATGATCTAACTAACAATTCTAAACTTCTTTGTTCTCTTCTAAGGCATATCCTATGTTTTCCTTGCTTCAACCTGTTCACCTGTATCATGTGTAAAAAGGTTTTTGGATCAACATAATGTTGGCGAGTGAATCCTATGGAAAACATTTGAACAATTTATTTAAATTGATTATGAAATATGTGCACAACCAAACATGAGTAAAATTAGATGTAACTTGATCAACAATCAAATATGTTAAATGAAAACACACATGAACAATAATGGAACAATTATAGGCACGCGATGCTCAACTCGTCTCTCACGAGGAACTGAGGGGCCTGATGAATGAATTGCATGAACATGATAATATGAATAACACAACTATAAACAATATAAACTAAATGATACACACATGAATAATAATGAATTTGATGTGAAGCACGCAATGTTCTACTCGTCTCCCACAAGGAACTGATGGGCTTAATGTATGAGTTTCATATGACTTGGCAAAAGGCAATAAATAAATCACAACAATAAAAACAATCTAAGTTTAAGTCATGATGTGGTATGGCACAAGTTTAAATAAATAAATTAATTATTTTCATAACACATGACACACCCCAAAACGTGTAATTTAAAAGGGGGAATTGTAAGATTCACTCACAGTGGGTGCGTTCGGTTGATGACGTTGAATGCACGCGAAGTGGTTTTAACCACGAGTGAGGTTTAACCTAGATAAATCGTATTATGGTTTGGTAAGTAAACGGATTTTATTAAACTATTTTAGTAGGATTGTTGGGTGTATTTTTGTGAGTTTGAGGCTATTTTCTAACCTTAAAAATGTTATTTTTAAGTATTTATAATTGATTTTTAATTAAAATAATTAAATAAAAATAATAAAAAAATTTATTTTTTTTTCTGACCGTTGACCGGCCCGTTGACCGTTGACCTGACCGTTGACCGGTTCGATGGAATATTATTGTGCGCTGAGTGAGGCTCGAACCCGAGACCTCTCGTACGCGTGCACGCAGCTCTACCAACTGAGCTACGTGTCTAACCCGTTATATATCTGATTTTAATTATATATTTATACTAATTAATTTAAACCGAAAATCATTTTATTTTAAAAACAGTTTTAAGCGAACCGGACTTGCACTCCACAGGTCTCGAACCCGGGACCTGTGGTTTAATCTAACACACAGTCCACCGCTGGACTGTGTGTTCCACATGTTATATAATTTGATTTTTATTATACTTAAATACAATTTAGTCATTTCCTTTTCTGCCTTTTTTTTTTAAAGAATCGATAATTGTCCGAGTCGGTGCTGAAGACCGGACTCGAACTCGTGACCTGTGATATAAACAAACACACAGTCCACCGCTGGACTGTGTGTCTAACTTGGTTATTATTCCGGTTATCAATATACTTAACATATATCTGTATCGACTCCGGTTCAGTTAAACAAAAATTTGATTTTTATTAAGGCAGCGTGTGAAACCGGAATCGAACTTGAGACGTTTGTGTTATGTGTGCACACAGTCCACCGCTGGACTGTGTGTCTAACCCGAGTAAAATCCTGATTTTATTATACTTATATGATACATAAAAACATCGTCTTCCTCGTCAAGTTTGAACCAGAAATCGGAAATCGACTGGTTCAAGATTTTTATCAGTTTATTTGCGTTTTACAGTCCATTAAGGTAAGAAAAGGTGAAAAGATAAAGAAAATAAGCGAAAGAGGTATACCGACTGGATCCTCTGTTTTCCGGCAGAACTCCGGCGACAGAATTCAACTCCGGCGTCAGGTGTCTTGCAGCAGCGAGTCTTCCGAAAGCTTAAAAAGGGTGTGGGTGACTTCGGTAAAGGTTTAGGGGATTCAGTAAAGCTCAGAGATTAAAACTCGGTTTTCCGGCGAAAAACAGAAAAGTTCCGGCGAGGGAGTTTTCGCCGAGAAAGAGTGTGGTTCTGAGCGAAAAGGTTTTCAATGGTTTGAGGGTGAATTTATAGGGGAAAATCGAAATGCACTTGGTCTGATTTCCGACTGTATTCGTTGTTTTAAAATTTCCGGCGGTTATAGAAAAGTGTCGCGGACTTCAAACATCGGTTATAACCGATGTATTGTTAATGGTTTACGTTATAACTGAAAGTGGTGTTAAAACTCGCGAGATTTCCGGGATTCCGACGACTGAACCGTTTGGGCGCCGGTTTTGAATTCGTAACGTCACTTTATGAATTAAATGATTCTATTATTTAACAAACGGAACAAGTGGCGCAGTGGTTTGTGTGTTGAGGGATAAGTCGCTGAACTGACTCGGTACAGACCCGGGTTCGAAACCCGGCAGAAGCAATTCATTTTTATTTTGCGATTTTCAACAGTTTTTTCAAAAACTAAATATATATTCCCGTATAATAATTGATTACGGATCGTTTAAAATATTTTGGGCATTTAATTCGCAACGAAAATTTTGACTGACTGTTCGGTTGCTAAACGGAGCGGGTTTGGTAAATCCGTTTTTGACGGATGTTACACGCCGCCCATACGGAAATGGTGTTGGGGGGCGTCGTCGGTGTAACATCCGTCGAAAAACGGGTTTTCGAAACCCGCTTCGTTTAATAACCGAACAATCAGTTTTAAATTTTTGTTGTTTATTTATGACTTATTTTAGTTTTAAACGATACATAATTAATAAGCAAATTAGAAGATATAAATTATAATTGTAAAAAAATAAAAATAGATTAATTAAAAAGGAAAACCGGCTGCCGGGAGTCGAACCTGGGTCAGCCGGAAATCCCCAAAGTCTTAACATTCACACAATCAACCACTCCGCCACTTTAGTTATTTGATATTATATCAAATCAATTAATTCAAATAATAAAACACGGAAGTCAAATCCAGTCAAAATCGCGCCCAATTAGCAGTCGTCGGAAATCCCAACGACTTCGCCGATAATTTACGTTTTCTTCCAAATCAACCGAAGAATTAACTTAACGACGGTTATAACCGACGTCTGAACCCGCGACACCAGTCGTAACCGCCGGAGAACGGCTGCCTTTGAATCAAGACTGAAATCCGACTCCATGCGTCTCGATTCTTCCTATAAATTCACCCACAATCCACTGGAAGCCTTTTCGCTCAAAATCGCACCTTTTCTCGACGAAAATTCACTCGCCGGAAAATATCTGCAAGTCGCCGGAAAACCGAGACTCACATCCACAGGTAATTCTTTCGACTCTTTCTGTTTCAATCATTTGACTAATCTGTCACTAACACAACTCCACCATCAGAATCAATCCCAGTCAACGTTTGTCGAAATTCCTACCTTCGCCGGAAAATTTCTGAAACTTCCGGAAACACACTGAGAGCTGGTATGATCTCTCAAACTTCTGTTAAACTTTGATTAAGTACCTCAACTTCATAAATAATCGAACAGAACTGTTAATTGATTTCAACAGCCGGAGTTCATTATCAGAGCCGACGGACCTCTGCCGGAATTCTGTGAAAATCACTGATCGGTACATCCTTTCCCCCAAACTCTCTCCATTCGTTACCTTTAAATTACTTGTAATGTTTGAAAACCAAATTAGACATAAATCAGTCAAAACAGTCGGACTTTGTTTTCTGGGTAAAGTCTAACGAAGAAGATGAAGACGGGTTATAATATAAGATTAATTAAAATCAGTTTTATGAACGGGTTAGACACACAGTCCAGCGGTGGACTGTGTGCAACAAACACACATGCGACACGATTCGAATCCTGTCACTGCTCACCTCCATTGGGCCTCAATGGGGGCTTTCTTTTTCTCATCCTTGAATTTGCCATTTCGGATGTGATTCTCGGTGAGTTCTGTGGCTAATTCCATTGCGGCTTCGAGTGTTGCAGGCGAAGTGCTTAGAACCGAATCTTGGATTTTCGAGGGGAGGCCTCGAATGTAGGGTTCAACTAAGCGGTACACTGGGGTGAACAAGTTGGGGATCATTTGGTTCAGCTCAAGAAATCTTTTGTTGCAGGAAGTATGATCTCCTTCCTTTTGTTTTAGCGAGTGGAATTCATCTTCCAACTTTTTGATCTCCTTCCTTTGTGTGGTGTGTGCTCTCATGGATATGATATGTTATGAGGATATGATTCATGATGAGCATTGTATAATAATATGTACTTATGAACATGCTTGCATAACATTGAATGTGACAATAAACATAAAGCATATAAACATCATGAATTTTGTATGTAAGGCACAAAATCTAAAAATTCTAATCAACTATAGTATAGGCTCTAAGGGTCTAATAACCTATCCTATATCCCTATAGTCATGGCTCTGATACCAATCTGTCACACCCCGACCCGCAACGAAATAAGAGTCGGGGCATAATTGGGTTATCACCAAAGCTCATGATGTTTACTAAAATGTTTCATATTTATTAAATTCAAATTACAACTCAAATGTTCAAATCAAATCCATACAATTACAAGGAAAATGAAGCTAAGTAAAACAATCGAAAGCTTAAGCTGATTTATTCTTCTAAGTCTTCCTATGTGTTTCTTGCCTCAACTGGATTGTAACATCCGTCAAAAACGGATTTACCAAACCCGCTCCGTTTAGCAACCGAACAGTCAGTCAAAAATTTTGTTGCGAATTAAATGCCCAAAAGATTTTTAAACGATCCGTAATCAATTATTATACGGGAATATATATTTAGTTTTCGAAAAACTGTCAAAAATCGCAAAATAAAAATGAATTGCCTCTGCCGGGTTTCGAACCCGGGTCTGTACCGAGTCACTCAGCGACTTATCACCTCACACCAAACCACTGCGCCACGGATGCTTCTTGTGAAATAATAGAATCATTTAATTGATATAATAACGTTACGAATTCAAAACCGGCGCCCAAACGGTTCAGTCGTCGGAATCCCGGAAATCTCGCGAGTTTTAACACCACTTTCAGTTATAACGTAAACCATTAACAATACATCGGTTATAACCGATGTTTGAAGTCCGCGACACTTTTCTATAACCGCCGGAAATTTTAAATCAATGAATACAGTCGGAATTCAGACCAAGTGCTTGACGATTTGCACTATAAATCCACCCACAATCCACGACAAACACTTTCGCTCAAAATCACACCTTTTCTCGGCGTAATTCCACTCGCCGGAATAAATCTGTTCGTCGCCGGAAAACCTGTTTCCCCATTGCCGAGCTTTTCTGAACCTCCTAAGTTTATACCGAAGTCACCCTTACCTTTTCCAAGCTTTCCGGAGACTAGCTGCTATACGGAACACGTCGCCGGAGTTGAATTCTGTCGCCGGAGTTATGCCGGAAAACAGAGGATCCAGTCGGTATACCTCTTTCGCTTATTTTCTTTATCTTTTCACCTTTATCTTACCTTAATGGACTGCAAAACGCTAATAAACTGATAAAAATCTTGAACCAGTTGATTTCCGATTTCTGGTTCAAACTGGATGAAGAAGACGACGTAATTCTGTATCATATAAGTATAATATAAATCATGAAATTAATCGGGTTAGACACACAGTCCAGCGGTGGACTGTGTGCACATATAAAACGCAAAACGTCTCAAGTTCGAATCCCGTCTCACACAAGCTGCCTTAATAAAATCCATTTTTTTGTTTACTGAACCGGAGTCGCCTTAGATATATGTTAAGTATATTAATAACCGGAATAATAACCAAGTTAGACACACAGTCCAGCGGTGGACTGTGTGTTTGTTTATATCACAGGTCACGAGTTCGAGTCCGGTCTTCAGCACCGACTCGGACAATTATCTCTTCTTTTTAATTAAGGCAGAAAAGGAAATAAATAATTAGTATTTAAGTATAATAAAAATCGAATGATATAACATGTTGAACACACAGTCCATCGGTGGACTGTGTGTTGGATTAAACCACAGGTCCCGGGTTCGAGACCTGTGGAGTGCATGACCGTTTCGCTTAAAATGTTTTTAAAATAAAATGAATTTCGGTTTAATCTAATTAATATATATATATAATTAAAATCAGATATATAACGGGTTAGACACGTAGCTCAGTTGGTAGAGCTGCGTGCACGCGTACGAGAGGTCTCGGGTTCGAGCCTCACTCAGCGCACAATAATATTCCATCGAACCGGTCAACGGTCAGGTCAACGGTCAACGGGCCGGTCAACGGTCAGAAAAAAATAAAATTTTTATTATTTTTATTTAATTATTTTAATTAAAAATCAATTATAAATACTTAAAAATAACATTTTTAAGGTTAGAAAATAGCCTCAAACTCACAAAAATACACCCAACAATCCTACTAAAATAGTTTAATAAAATCCGTTTACTTACCAAACCATAATGCGATTTATCTAGGTTAAATCTCACTCGTGGTCAAAACCACTTCGCGTGCATTCAACGTCATCAACCGAACGCACCCACTGTGAGTGAATCTTACAATTCCCCCTTTTAAATTACACGTTTTGGGGTGTGTCATGTGTTATGAAATTAATTAATTTATTTATTTAAACTTGTGCCATACCACATCATGACTTAAACTTAGATTGTTTCTATTGTTGTGATTTACTTATATTCCTTTTGTCAAATTACATGAAACTCATACATTAAGCCCATCAGTTCCTCGTGGAAGACGAGTAGAACATCGCGTGCTTCAATTCAAATTCATTATTGTTCATGTGTGTTTCATTGAGTTTATATTGTTTGTAGTTGTGTCATTCATATCATCATGTTTATGCAATTCATTCATCAGGCCCCTCAGTTCCTCGTGAGAGACGAGTTGAGCATCGCGTGCCTTTAATTGTCCCATTATTATTCATGAGTGTTTCATTTAACATCTTATGATTGTTGATCAAGTTACATCTAATTTTACTCATGTTTGGTTGTGCACATATTTCATAATCAATTTAAATAAATTGTTCAAATGTTTTCCATAGGATTCACTCGCCAACATTATGTTGATCCAAAAACCTTTTTACACATGATACAGGTGAACAGGTTGAAGCAAGGAAAACATAGGATATGCCTTAGAAGAGAACAAAGAAGTTTAGATTGTTAGTTAGATCATGTTGTAGCAATCATTGTAAATTTCCATTTAATTTGTATTAATGAATATGAAACGCTTAATAAATGTCATGAGCTTTGATGATAACCCAATCATGCCCCGATCACCTTTTCCGCTGCGGGTCGGGGTGTGACATGGATCACCTGTATCATGTGTAAAACGGGGGATATTTTGGGTCAACAAAAGTTGGCGAGTGAACCTTGATAAAACATTGTTATTAATTGCTTGTTGTATTTAATATTGAAAATTTGTGCAATAATCACATGTGAGCAAACATATATAAATAAACAATACACAAACCACATTGGATGAGTGAATGACATAAATGATGACGTATTTGAGATCAAGGCTCAATCAAACGGAGCCGATCGAATGACATGAATGATGATGATGTATGTGAGATCAAGGCTCAATCAAATGGAGCCGATCGAATGAGGTACCTGTACTCAACCCGTATCCCACGGGGAGCTGATGGGCCTAATGAAATGCATGTACTGAAAATGATAACTTAAATCTAAGCATAATCCACACAACAATTGATACATATTGGATACACATTTGATCACGGATAGGATGGATGCACAAGTGTTTAAATATAATAAGGAATTAAACAACACATGATACACCCCAAAATGTGATTAAAACGGGGAATTTGTAGAGATTCACTCACATTGGGTGCGTTCTTTTGATGACGTTGGATGCGCACGAGATTTTGGGATTTGATCGACGAGGAAAACTAACCTAAAATAATAACGAAATAGTTCGGTAAATAAATGGATTTTTTGATTTATTTTTGTGAGTTTAAGGACATTTTCTAACTTTAAAAATATTATTTTTAAGTATTTTTAAATAATTTTCTGATTAAATAAATAAATAAAAAAATATATAAAAATGTTGACCGTTGACCGTTTGACCGGTCGGATTCAGTTCATTCATGCGCTGAGTGAGGTTCGAAGCCGAAACCTCTCGTACGCGTGCACGCAGCTCTACCAACTGAGCTACGTGGCTAACCCGAAATATTCTCTGTTTTAATTATATATATACTAATTAACTGTTATTTTATTTGGCTTATGTTAAAACGATTTAAAATGGCCGGATCGACTCCAGTGACCCGGAGTCGAACTCGGGACGTTCGGTTCAAGTGCGCACAGCCCAACCAGTTGGGCTGTGCGTCATATCTGTTTAACTTATGGATTAAACTATACTTATTAACATTCGGTGACCTGATCCGATTCAGTTAAAAAAATGTTGGTTTTAATTCTGAAATTCGGTAACGTGTGCGATTCGAACTCGTGACGTGTGTTTTGTTTGCGCACACAGTCCACCGTTGAACTGTGTGTCTAACCCGTTTGATTATGTGATTTTAATTATACTTATACTTATTCCTGACTTCGTCTTCTTCGTTTACAAACACCCAGATCAGAGAGTTCCGACTGTTCTGTTTAACTCGATTACCAAAACTTATAATTAGTTGAAATGTAATAGTTAACGAGATTAAAGAACAGAATGTACCAAAACAGTGCGTTAAATTCAGATTTCCGGCAAGGGGCGTCGGCTCTGATTGGTGATCTCCGTCTGAGTGAATCAATCAGCGGTTTTGAGCAATGAGTTGTGCAATTAAGGTACTAAACAAAGGATATCAGGGGGTTTAGATGATTGTACCGATTCACAGCGAAACTTCAGAATTTTCAGAGATTTTCCGGCGAGTGTAGGAATTCCCGGCAACGTTGTCTGAGACGGATTCTGGTTGAACGATTTGTGTTAGTACTTGTCTAATGATGGATTGAAAACGAAAGAATCGAGAATTTTACCGATTTGAAGTAAGTCCCGGTTTTCCGATGAAAGTCCGGCGACTGTAAAATTTCTCCGACGAGTGCTAAAGCTTCGAGAGTTTGTGCGATTTGGAGCGAAAAGATTACCAGAGGTTTGGGTGGGTATTTATAAGGAAGAATCAGTATGAATTGAGTCCGAATTTGGTCTTGATTCGTGGTCAAGGTTTCTTCGGCGGTTACGACCGCAGCTGATTGATAGACGTCGGTTATAACCGATGTCGAAGTCGGTTATAACGTTATAGTCAAAAGGAATAATGGCTGAACTCGCGGTTGCCGGATTTTCCGGTGATTGCGAGTTCTGCCGCGCTAGAGTCCGGATTTTGATTTCGAGTTTTAATTTAAATATTATTTGTTTCAGTATTATAACAAAGAAGTCAAGTGGCGGAGTGGTAAGCTGGGTATTTGTTGAAACGGCTGACCCGGGTTCGAAACCCGGCAGCCCTATTTATTTTTTATTCACTTATTTTTTTATTTTTATTAATTATGGTTTATAATTCTAACAATGTTTATTAGTTATGTATCGTTTAAAATTAATACGAACATTAAATACACAACGAAAATTATAACTGAAATATTCGATTAATAAACGAAGCGGGTTTTGGAAACCCGTTTTTTGACGGATGTTACAGATGTTCGTCGAGGTTTGGATGTCACTCCTAACTCAGCGAAGATATCTCGTGCGAGAAAATGCGCGGAGTGAATGATCTCATCGAGAGTTCTCGGTTTTCACACCTATTCTCGACTTGATCACTCGTTGGTGAGATACGAGCGTTTCCAAGCGTGTATTATTGTATTCGCCTTAGGAAAGGCACATTTAAGCATTTATGGCAAGTAGTTTAACATTTAAGTCAAAGATAGGTCAATCAGGTACTTAAACATGCTACTAGGTCGAATCATGGCAATTCTACCTATTATCCTAAAGTTATGGCGCTCTTATACCAATCTGTCACACCCCAACCGATGGCGGAATCATCAGGGTAGTGGCACTAGGCGACCAGATTGTCTCGTGAGAATTCCATAACAATCATTTAACAATATCATTCAAACATTAACGTCCCATACCATTAACATAACATTTTAAACAATCATTACATAATCTAAGTTCTCCCACAAAAACAACAAGGTTCGATATCCCCTATATTTATTACACTTGGAAACTAAACAAAATAAAGGCAAAACTAAACTACGCTAAACATGCAACATCCAAGCATCCATAGCTAAATCCTCAACATGTTACATACGTTAAAATACAAGTCAATACAATTAAGTAAAGGTGAGCATACGAGTTTTGTAATACTAGCATAATAAAGAAACCGTTCACGAGATAATCTAACTACACATCATGATACTCCGAAGCACTTTCACACAAATTAACATAGGCTTATTTCTCATGCTAACTACCGTGAGAAAGCTTGCGCGTCCATCCTAACTAGACCCTGTCGGGTGTAAGCCACACTATAGTACCATACTAGCTAAGGAGGCAAGTTAACGAAAATAAGTCCTAGTCACATGTTTCTAGCATCACGTACTGAGCATATATAATCAGATTATTCGCGTGTGATAGGCAGTTTGATTCGTAAAGTGATTTTGATATAGGAACGTATGTAACACCCAAAAAGTGCGTTAAAGTGAAAATGGGTCAAGTATACTCACTGTGGGTGCGTTTAGGTAAGAGTTCGGAATCTGAGGAGAGTTGAGAAGAGCGCCGGATCAGCCTGCATACGCGAACGGAAGTGCATCAGTCTCCGAAAAGCTGAAACGGTTAAGTTAGAGTTGGGCAGTAGGCAAGTTCGGGCGAACTTGTAAGGTCTTGCAGAGTTGTGAATCAAGTTCGGGCGAACTTGCAAGTTTCTCCAGGAACCTTGGCAAGTTCGGGCGAACTTGAGAGATCTTGGTTAATGGTCTGACAAGTTCGACTAACTTGTGAAGCTTCCTGAGAGACTTCACATGTTCGAGCGAACTTGAGGGTTTCCTGCTGAGGTTTGGATGAGTTTCACTCAAGTTCGGCCGAACTTGCCCCTTGACCCTCCTAGGGCAAGTTCGAGTGAACTTGACTAAATTCCTGCACAAAAATCAGTTAAATCTCGAGCGAACTTGATGTTTTCGGGTCCAAAATCTTGCGTTTTCGCGTCGTTTGCTGAGGAAATCGAGTGTCCATCCCTCCAACCCTGTGCTACTGAGCAAACTTAGGTCGGAGAGGTCTTTTAGAGCGGTTTTAGCTGTTTTACAAAAGCGTGGGCTAATCCGGGCGAACTCGGGGTTCGTTCGGATTAGTCTGGCTTGTGTAAACCAACATAAACGTCCTTGTGCTTCCAGATCTGAGATCTTGAATGATAAATGCTTCGTTTCATATCAGAAAATGAACAAAACATCATCAAAAGTCCGTATTTTGTGTCAAAATCAATGTTTAAAAGGTTTTGCTCAGATCTAAGCATAGATCTGAGTGAAAAACAGAAGTTTTATGGAAAAAGATGAAGATTTTCGTAAATAGAAGAGTTTGGATGAAAACGAAGGCTATGCCTTGTGCCAAAATCGTTGTAAACCTTTGTAAATCGTTGATAAACTTTGTTGTAGTTGCAATCGGGTTGATTCTTTCTTAGAAATCAGAGGATTTTGGGTTTCGGGAGCTCTGGGCGAAGTTGCAGCAAATTCAAATGAGAGGAATGAGCTGGGTATTTATAGGAGAAGGCAAAATGGTGAGCTGGTGGGGCCAAGTTCGAGCGAACTTGTAGGAAAACAGAAGATCCTTGTGTCTCAGGCAAGTTCGGGTGAACTTGGAGTAGTCAAGTTCGGACGAACTTGGCCTGGTGACCAAGTTTCGTTTGCTGATTTCGTGTTAAGAGTCCGTTTGGATATTCGGTTCGTATTAGTTAGTTATATTAAGCGTTATAATTGATTAATAGTGCGATTTAGCGATGCGATAGTGAGCGTAATCATAACCACAACACACATAACACATAATTTTAACATAAAACCACATAATTTTAACATAACACATAATCGTTGTAAACCTTTGTAAATCGTTGATAAACTTTGTTGTAGTTGCAATCGGGTTGATTCTTACTTAGAAATCAGAGGATTTGGGTTTCGGGAGCTCTGGGCGAAGTTGCAGCAAATTCAAATGAGAGGAATGAGCTGGGTATTTATAGGAGAAGGCAAAATGGTGAGCTGGTGGGGCCAAGTTCGAGCGAACTTGTAGGAAAACAGAAGATCCTTGTGTCTCAGGCAAGTTCGGGTGAACTTGGAGTAGTCAAGTTCGGACGAACTTGGCCTGGTGACCAAGTTTCGTTTGCTGATTTCGTGTTAAGAGTCCGTTTGGATATTCGGTTCGTATTAGTTAGTTATATTAAGCGTTATAATTGATATAATAGTGCGATTTAGCGATGCGATAGTGAGCGTAATCATAACCACAACACACATAACACATAATTTTAACATAAAACCACATAATTTTAACATAACACATAATCGTTGTAAACCTTTGTAAATCGTTGATAAACTTTGTTGTAGTTGCAATCGGGTTGATTCTTACTTAGAAATCAGAGGATTTGGGTTTCGGGAGCTCTGGGCGAAGTTGCAGCAAATTCAAATGAGAGGAATGAGCTGGGTATTTATAGGAGAAGGCAAAATGGTGAGCTGGTGGGGCCAAGTTCGAGCGAACTTGTAGGAAAACAGAAGATCCTTGTGTCTCAGGCAAGTTCGGGTGAACTTGGAGTAGTCAAGTTCGGACGAACTTGGCCTGGTGACCAAGTTTCGTTTGCTGATTTCGTGTTAAGAGTCCGTTTGGATATTCGGTTCGTATTAGTTAGTTATATTAAGCGTTATAATTGATATAATAGTGCGATTTAGCGATTCGAGAGTGCGAGAGCGATGCGATAGTGAGCGTAATCATAACCACAACACACATAACACATAATTTTAACATAAAACCACATATTTAACTGCGTTTTGCGATGCGATGAGATGAGCGATGCGATTTAATAAGCGATTAGATGCGATAATAACGTACAACACCATAAGTAATTAACATAAACTTTATTATCAACCGAATCTCGGATTTACAAAGGATAGAGAAACGGGAAACAAAATGAAAGGATAACAACGAATTTTCAAGTTACAAGAAGACTGCAAAAAGTTAGGATATGGATGTGTGCTGATGCAATGTCAAAAAGTAATTGCTTATGCCTCTAGACAACTTAGGAAGCATGAAGAAAATTATACAACCCATGATCTAGAGTTAGGAGCAATAATTTTTGCCCTTAAGATTTGGAGACACTATATTTACGTAGTAAGTTCGTTGTGTTCACAGATCATAAGAGTTTAAGATATGTCTTTGGACAAAAGGAATTAAACATGAGACAGAGACGATGGATGGAAATCCTTAGCGATTATGATTGTGATATCCAGTACCATGCAGGAAAAGCCAACGTAGTAGCTGTTGCTTTAAGTCGAAAGTATCATGAGAAGCCGAAAAGAGTACGCTCTTTTAGACTAAACCTGTAGATAGATTTAAATGAGCAAATTAAACAGATGCAGGAAACCGCAATCAAGGACGATGCTGAAGGATTAAAAGGAATAAAAAAGGAACAGATGGAATTTGGAGACTCCATAAGAAGAGGATTTGGATTCCTATCCTAGGAAACCTAAGATATCAAATTTTGGAGGAAGCCCATAAGACTAAGTATACAATGCATCCTGGAAGTGATAAGATGTAAAAGATTTAAGAAAGAATTTCTGGTGGATAGGAATGAAAAAGGATGTAGCAAATTACGTTGCCAAATGTCTAATCTGTTCACAGGTTAAAGCTGAACATCATAAACCCTCAGGATTATTGCAACAACTGGAAATACCAATTTGAAAATGGGAATTGATAACAATGGACTTTGTTACCAAACTACACAGGACACGAAAAGGTAATGATACAATCTGGGTGATTGTAGACAGATTAACCAAATCTGTTTATTTCTTACCAATGAAGGAAACTTTTAGTATGGAACAATTAGCAAAGTTATATGTAAATGAAATAGTTTCATTGCATGAATTCCTTTATCTATTGTGTCTGACAGAGACAGCCGTTTTACTTCACATTTTTGGACAAGTTTCAAAAAAGCAATGGGAACTAGACTAAATCTAAGTACAGCATATCATCCCCAAACAGACGGTCAGAGTGAAAGAACAATCCAAACAATGGAAGATATGCTTAGAGCCTGCATAATTGATTTTGGAGGAAATTGGGATGAACATTTACCTTTGATAGAGTTTTCCTACAACAACAGTTATCATACCAGCATCAATGCTGCACCATTTGAAACACTCTATGGAAGAAACTGTCGAACAATAGTATGTTGGGCGGAAATTGGAGAAAAGCAACTATCAGGTCCTGAAATTGTGCAAGAAACAACTGACAAAATCATTCAAGTCAAGGAAAGACTGAAAGCATCACGAGATCGTCAAAAGAGTTATGCAGATAACGGGCGTAAACAATTGGAATTTCAAGTTGGATATAAAGTGCTATTAAAAGTCTCACCATGGAAAAGAGTTGTAAGCTTTAGTAAGAAAGGAAAACTAAGCCCAAGGTATGTTGGACCTTTCAAGATTAACAAAAGAATAGGGCCAGTAGCTTATCAGCTACAATTTCCAGAGGAAATGGCAGGAATACATGATGTATTCCATGTATGTAATCTCAAGAAATGTTTAGCAGATGAATCATTGGTGATACCTCTTCGAGATGTAGAGGTAAATGAGAAGCTTAAGTTTGTAGATGTAACATTTGTCGAAAAATGGGTTTTCGAAACCCGCTTCGTTTAATAATCGAACAATCAGTTTTAAATTTTTGTTGTTCATTTATGGCTTATTTTAATTTTAAACGATACATAATTAATAAACAAATTAGATGATATAAATTATAATTGTAAAAAAATAAAAATAAATTAATTAAAAAGGAAAACCGGCTGCCGGGAGTCGAACCCGGGTCAGCCGGAAATCCCAAAGACTTAACCTTCACACCATCAACCGCTCCGCCACTTTGATTATTTGTTAATATTCCAAAACAATTAATTAAAAAGATGAATCGCGGAAGTTAAACCCAGTCAAAACGCGCCCAAATAGCAGTCGTCGGAAATCCCGACGACTTCGCCGATAATTTACGTTTCCGTTCAAGATAACCGAAGAATTAACTCTAACGACGGTTATAACCGACGTCTGAACCCGCGACATCAGTCGTAACCGTCGGAGAGCGGCTGACTTCGAATTGAGACCGAATTCAGACCCCATACATCTCGATACTACCCTATAAATTCACCCACAATCCACCGGAAACCTTTTCGCTCACAAATCGCATCTCTTCTCGACGAAAATTCAATCGCCGGAAAACATTTGTAAGTCGCCGGAAAACCGAGACTCACATCCACACGGTAATTCTTTCAACCCTTTTTGTTTCAATCATTCGAATAATCCGTCACTAACACAACTCCACCATCAGAAGCAATCCCAGTCAACGTTCGTCGAAATCCCCACCTTCGCCGGAAATTTTCTGAAACTTCCGAAATCACACTGAGAGCTGGTATGATCTTTCCAACTCCTATTAAACTTTAATTAAGTATCTCAACTTCGTAATAATCGAACATAATTTGTTATTTGATGTCGACAGCCGAAGTTTACTTTCAGAACCGACGGACTCTGCCGGAATTCTGTGAACAACCCTGATCGGTATATATTTTTTCTCCAAACCCTCTCCATTCGTTACCTTTAAGTTTCTTATAAAGTTTAAAAACCAGATAAGGCATAAACTAGACCCAACAGTCGGACCTTGTTTTTCTGGGTAAAATCTAACGAAGAAGACGAAGTCGGGTGTATCATAAGATTAATTAAAATCGGTATAATTAACGGGTTAGACACACAGTCCAGCGGTGGACTGTGTGCAACAAACACACATACGACGCGAGTTCGAGTCCGGTCCCAGCTTTACTCTCTCGAGATAAAAATTTGCCTTTTTAACTGAACCGGGTTGACTCACAAACCGTGTTAAGTATAATAAAAACCAAGTTAATAAACCAGGCGAGACACACAGTCCAGCGGTGGAATGTGTGTACGCCAACCCACAGGTCCCGGGTTCGAGACCTGTGGTCAGCACCGATCCGATACGTTTGAAATCTTTTTAAAAATAAACAATTTTCGGATTAAATTAAATAGTATATAAGTATAATTAAAAACAGAATTATTTCGGGTTAGACACGTAGCTCAGTTGGTAGAGCTGCGTGCACGCGTACGGGAGGTCTCGGGTTCGAGCCTCACCCAGAGCACACAATAACACATACGGACCGGTCAACGGTCAACGGTCTCGGTCAACGGTCAAAGTACACATTTTTTTATTTATTTTTATTTATTTATTTAATTTAATAATCAATTAAAAATACTTACAAATAACGTTTTCAATGTCATAAAGTAGCCTTAAACTCACAAAATTATACCCAAAAATCCTATTAAAATAGTTAATAAAAATCCACATACTTACCGTACCTTTTCGTTATTTATTTTGTTAGTTATCTCTCGTCGATCAATTCCCTAAACTCGTGCGCATTCAACATCTTCAAACAAACGCACCCAATGTGAGTGAATCTCTACCAATTCCCCGTTTTAATCACATTTTGGGGTGTATCATGTGTCGTTATTTATTTATTATAATTAAACATTTGTGCATCCATCATGTTCATGACCAAATGTGTATTCAATGTGTATCCATTGTTTGTGTGGTTGAAGTTTAGATTAATTTTACCATTTCAGTACATACATTTCATAGGCCGCCGCTCCCCATTACCTATGAGCGTGAGCTGTTCCCCATTACCTATGAGCGTGAACCAGGCGTTGCCAACATAAGATCGGCTCCGTTTGATTGAGCCTTGATCTCACATACATTAGCATAGGCCGTCCGTTCCCCATTACCTATGAGCGTGAACGGGACGTTGCCAACTTATACATTGTCATTCTTATTTCATGCTTAAGCAAGGTGGTTTGTGATTGTTATGTTTACATACATTTGTTCATATATGATTATTGCACAATTTTCCCAAATTAAATTAAATAATAAATCAATAACAAATGTTTTAAACAAGGTTCACTCGCCAACTTTTGTTGACCCAAAATTTCCCATTTTTACACATGATACAGGTGATCAAGTTGAAGCAAGAAACATATAGGGCGGCCTAGAAGAATAAACCAGTTTAGATTATGGATTTGTTTAGTTAATTTTTCCTTTCCTTGTATTGTATGAATTTGACTTGGAACTTTGAAATGTAATTTGGATTTAATAAATATGAAACATATTAGTAAACATCATGAGCTTTGGTGATAACCCAATTATGCCCCGACTCTTATTCCGCTGCGGGTCGGGGTGTGACAGTAGAGAAACCCATTCAGATTTGAAGATAGAAAGATCAAGAATCTCAAATGCAAGAGATTAGTTCTGGTCAAAGTTAAATGGGATTCCAAGAGAGGACCAGAATACATATGGGAGCTAGAGTCAGAAATGCAAAAGAAGTACCCACACCTATTCCAGTGAATCTTGAGGACGAGATTTAAACTAAGGTGGGGAGGATGTAACAACTCTCCAAAACACCCCAAACCGAGCCAAAAATGAAGAACCGGACACGCAAATCGAGACCCGTCGTGAAAAACAAAGAAATTTCACCAAGGCGTCCCAAGCGCCATGCGCCAGAATCCCTGGCATCTCCCGTGACGCGCATGAGAGTACCAAGTGATGTGTCTCCGTTTCGCGACGTTTGGCCAGGCTATGCATGCAACATAACCTGTCTACACCATATAGGCTTCCCCCGCGCCACGCGAGGGATTCCCCGGATCCTGGCGCGACGCGCGGGAGAACCCAAACTGGCCTATAAATGGAGCAGCGTGGGACAGAATCTCCTGCACCTGATCGATCGAAATTCTCCGATCAGACCTCTCTCTATCTCCATTTCTCTGAACAACACCCCCTTTAAACCCCTAAGTGTGCGAAACGCTGCCCGCTGTAAGTATTTTAACTCACGTTTATTAATTCGTTACCCTACCCGATTTAGGACCCACCAACGCATGTCAAGGCTCTGCCTGACTAAGATTCGTTGGGGTTCTATCTCGTGTTGTATGGGCATCCTACCCGATTGATTTAGGACCCACCGACGCAGGTCAAGGCTTTGCCTGACTAAGATTCGCTGGGGTTCTGTCTCGTGTTGTATGGCTAAAGTGACTTGGGTTAATTTACTAACACGTTTGCATTGTATATTTTAATAGAAATTCCAGGAGGTAATTAGGAATTATCACCAGAAAGGCCGTAGGAACACCTAAGTTTTCAATGTAAGTCATTCTCTTTTTTCCAACTGCCTTTACAAAACCTCAAATGTTTTTCAGTTATACTTACAGTGATTAAGTCTTTGTATTCCATGATTACTGATGGTATGTGGGGTTTTGTATACATTACTTGATAAGCGTCATCATTGGACAACGGGTTAGCCAATGAGTGATATGATCATAGTCACAAATCCGGTCGAGTGACAAATACTGAATGAGTAGTTGGGCAGATATAAACATTGTAATTGCTTTTACTACTGTAAAGTATAATGTTGTGTCATTTTATAAAATGGAATGAACTTGCCAGTATTTCTTGCTGATAAAATATTTTTGAAACGTGTTTCAGGTAACTTAATGTGAAGCTATAAGAAGCTAGCTATGGAGCACTGAAGGCTTAAAGAAAGTGGCTATAAAGTTACCTAAATAAAGTTTATATTTTCAGCAACTAGGGTTTATCCCTATAAAGATGTTATGAATAAAACATGGGTTTTCATCCCATTTGTTTAATATAAAAGTTTGGTGTTTTGAAACTCTGAAATTCATTTCCTAACTACGATCCTGATGTTTTTTACGCTGCTAAATTAATAAACACCGGTACCAGCTGACTGCTGCTCTCGCGGCTCCCGCTCCCGGGTTAGGGGTCGGGGTTGCAACAGAAGGTGGTATCTGGAGAATTAAAGCGCAACTTGCTCGTCTAGCCTCGCCTGAAAAATGGGCCTAGACGCAAAAGGCGATGAATTTTAACAACTATGCGAAAAAACAATAACTCAAAAAATAAAAGAACGTAAATTAAAGTAAGCGCTAACTTGTATAAAACCAATTTTAAGTCTGCTATGTTGACTAGCGGACTCACAACGAATCGAGTGGCTTCTCTAACCTACGAACGCTCTAGAACACAAAACAATTTTGTAAACGTTGTATTTTTATGATTTTTAATAAATACCTAGAATCAAATAAAATTATTTTGTCTAGTTAGTTTTGTTATTTTTAGATTTTTAATTTATATCACTTTGGCAACTCTTTTGGTGGTCTTCTTTCAGGGAAAACATGCAAGTGAAGAAACCGATAACGGGTACGACGAAGATGAAGCAATCCGCTACACGGACGGGGAGAGATTAGAGGATGCGAGAAACAAAATTGAAGAAGGTAAAGACAGAATGAAAGAAGGCGTTGGAGAAATGAAGGATATACCCATGGATGGTATAAAGGAAGCAAACGTAAAGATGAAACAAAGGGTTGCAGAAATGAGAGATAGAGCTGGTGACACGAAAGACAAGATTATGGATGCGGCTGAAATGGTGGCGGAGACGGTGAAACTGACGGTGGTTGGGGCGTGGGACGCGGCCAAAGGGACGTCGCAGAAGATCAAGGAGAGCGTTGTTGGGACATCGTCCGATGATGATGATTTGGGGGGATGAAGAAGGGGGAAGACGAAGTTGAAGGATGAAGATGTGGAAACTTTGAGAAGGAAAGATTGGGAATCTTGATCATGAGAGGAAGGATTACTAGTTTATATGTAAAATTAGGTGTCGTTTTTAGATGTTGGGACACTTTATATTTTGATCATGAGAATAAGGATTACTACTTTTGTGAAATTGTAATATTGCTTAACATACGAGCGGACGCTGTGAAATTACGTATGTTGTAAAATTCAATACCCTAATTATGCATGTTAAAAACCATAATCATGCATTTTATACTTATGTAACGAAGCCTGTTACTATCATGTAATGAAGCATGTTATGGTTTTCAACATGTGTAATTATGTCTTTTCAACATGCGTGACTATGGTTTTTCAATATATGTGATTAGTGTTTTGAGTTTTACAACGTGAGTGATTTCACAGCGTACGCTCGTATGTTAACCAATATTGTACGTAAACCGGTCTCTACTAGTTTATATGTAAAATTTTGTGTCGTTTTTAGATGTTGGGACACTTTTTTAGGTGTCGTTACCTGGTTGCAGGGTTCACAGGTGAAAGAAATAATCGACCAAGCTGATAAATATGTCATGTGTGGAAAGGTTCACAAATGCAAACGTGAAAATAATCGTCTAAGATGTGATGAATGTGTGAAAATTGATAGATACCTTTTAACTACAAATGAACACAGCCATTGCTTTCTAATTTTACAATAAAATAAAAGAGTAAATTACAACTTTTGTCTTTATGTATGTCCAAAATTACAGGCGGTATCCTTTACCTTCAAAATTGATCAGTTTTGTACTTAATGTTTGCAAATTTTGCATGGTTTGTCCTTAATGTTTGCAAATATTGCATGGTTTGTCCTTTAGGTCAAAACCAAATTGCATGTTTTGTCCTTAATGTTTAACCAAAAATATGAAGTGGTTATGGCCTAAAGGACAAAACATGCAAGATTTGCAAACATTAAGGACAAAACTAATCAATTTTGAAGTTAAAGGACACCGCCTGCAATTTTGGACATACATAAACGACAAAACTTGTAATTCACTCAAAATAAAATTTAGCCATTGATTTTTGTAAAATTTAATAATGCAATAAAACTATAGGTGCGTGTTCAATTTGTCGTAGAATAAAAAGAAGAATATCTTAAAAAATTACATTGAGATTTAAAAAAAAGGATATATTAAAAACCTGCGTCTGATTTTTCTAATAATGTTTTAGAAACTTAATTTTGTAATCTTCATTGAATTAGGCAAACAACATATAAACTTAAGCAACACCCATTTATTTATGAATAAACACATAGATAAAAAGTTTCTTTTAGGATGTTCTGAATTTTAAATTTAAAAATAAATCTTAGTCCTTCCATAGTTGTGCATGATATGGGGTGACATAGCCAAACATGGCGCCTTATCGCGCCACCCCACACCGTCTATGATATAACGCCATAGCCAAACATGGCGCCCTATCGCACCACCCTATACCGCCCCCAAGGCGTTATATGTCGAAAATTCAAATTCGGACTCTGCAAAGAGCATAACGGATGATAAAGGTTGGGATTTGTAATTATTACCGTTGAATGGTTATATTCTTTTTTTAACAATTAAAACGTTATATCATCTATCCTCATTATTTTTAAACCACTCTCCATCGTTAATACTTTCACTCCATATTTTATTAAAAAAAACCTTAAGATTTTTATACCACACTCTCTACTATGTACCCCTACAACCATGGTTTCGTTCCTTCTCGATCTAGCGGCGACCCGAACCGAACATACGCTCTGGTTCCCACCCGACCAACCGCCTATGGAACCGGATTTGTCGAGTATAATCACAACCAAACCGAGTTCATGAACCTTTTGAACCAACCCTCACATGGGACCCAAATCAATACGGTTGGAATCCAAACTTCAACATGGGAGGCTACTACTCATCACAAGCTTTCAGCTCGTCACAAAACGAGCCCGGCTTCGTCCCGGAGACACAACCGGATGAGAGGAGCCGGAGACACAATAGAACAAAACCAAACTGTTGGATGTCAAATCCAGCAAATAAATATAAAATAAACCTACTTGACACACCAAAAATAATATGAATGGAAGTGAGGTTCGTGTCCAAAGGGATACAGATTAACTACTTATGCCAAAATGTTTTAGACACGTATACGGTTGTTTTGAAAGGAGGTTTTTAGTTTAAACTAAAATGTAGAAAACAATTTTTATTTAGATTTTGTAGGATTAAAAAGGAATGCTAATTGAAGTGATTAGAAAACTCAGATGTTAAAACTAATTTCAATACCAGGGCAATTTCTTGAGTCAGTTCAGCTTACGATCATTAACGGTCACGGTGCAATGATCATTTTTAAATATAGTTTGTATCAATACTAGATGTCACGCCGTTCGGACATCCACTCCATCTAATGTCTAACCAAGCGCAGTTCGTCGATTAGAGCCAACCCGCTAATCTAAGCTTACGTTGTTCGAATATTAGTGTGCGGGTTGCGTGATAGAAGTATCGATTATACCACTCACGCCATTTGGAATGTTTAATTATATTATATCATTCTATAATAGTTTGAGTTCGTAGACAAACTTAAAATACTATTCTGCTCCTTATATCAAAAAAAAAATTAAAACTTGATTAAGGTTCTAAAAATTGATTGAACTTATTAGAAAAATTACTAAGTTGATCAAGTTTACTAACAAACTAATATTTTCTGGATTGAATCAGTATTAAAAACAAGATTCACATAAACAAATAATCAAATAATTGGATCTAACATAATCGTTTCACATAAGTTGATGAACCAAATCAAAGAAAATAAACCCTAGTGCTAAAACTATACGGTTCTAGTGGAATATAATGACTAAAACATTCAAGTCTAATATTAAATAAAATATAAAATAAAAACTTACTAAACCAAAAACAAATCAATTGTCTAAGAAAACTAAAAACTCTATTCTGATGCTTTTTTTCTTTCGATCTTCCCTGCCGTCTTCCAAGTCATCCCTCCTTTCTTTGAAAGTTGTTGGTGATGATGTTATATTGTCGTTGTTGGTGATGATGTTATATTATCTCCACTTGCCAAATTCTCCAACCTTTGTGTTTTCGTTTTCTTTTCCTTCTTGCCAGCCCAAATGGACTTGTTAGTTCAGCCCATATTAACTAATTACAACACTCACCAAAACTTTTTTATTTATTGAGCCCAACTCGGTCCATTTCTAATTTCGATTTCGCTTTAACATAAACTTCTTCATCATCTTTCAAAGCTCATAATCTATCTACTCGACCTTTTAGTTATCGCGCGCACTTGCTCCGCGCCTACAATATCAATTAAAAACAAACCAAAGTAGATTCCATTTGACAAAACAAGTGTTTCACAAAATGATGCGGTATCACTATGAAATATGCATTATATTTAATGATTTTAATATTAACTAGTCATTAGCCACCGCGTTGCGGGGAAGTGGGGTAAAACCATGCTACCAGCATTGCGGAGAGAGGACGTAAAACAATGCTAAGTAGCAATCCAACGACAATTCACATAATATAAAAATACGAATTTTAACACCAAGTGACTCACGTAACGTGACACATAGACGAAGTAGAATTTATACGACACATATTAGAAAATTGAGGGGGTAAAAAACCCTGACGGATCAAATATGACCACTAAACACCGTACTAAGTAACAACCAAACGACGATCATATCCGAGAAAAAGCCTAAAGAAAAACTAATAAAAAAGACTAAACTCATTTTAACTTTTGTGAAAAAGTTATAGAAATCTAAAGCTTTATAATAGAAATGAAGAACATTAAAGTTTCAAAAAAAACCAACAAACCCACAAAAGACAAAATTGATACTAGAGATGGGCATAATAGGTTCCTTTTTATACCCCGGACCCGGTTCCTAACCGGACCCGGTTCCTGAATGTGTGTCAATGGAACCGGTTCTTGTTGTAACCGGTAAGAACCGGTTCCGGTTCCTACCCGGGTTTTAACCATTAAAACTAGAACCGAGTGTAACCGGTTCGGGTCGGGTTGCAACCGGTTCCAGTTCCTTAGAAGAATCGGTTCCTAATAGTAATTCAATGGAAAAGGCTGTAAAGACTATTAGGAACCTATTCCTTCGGTCAAATTCAATGAAAAAAGCTGCAAAACTATTAGAAACCGATTATAAATTCTTTGCCTTCTTGCCTCCTTGCATCCCAATATCAATAACTTACACCTTCAAACTTCCACAATTAAAATGGCATGCAACGACGAGGTTGTGATGGTTTTGGAAACTAAACGAAACCCCGCAATTTGGAAGCACTTTGACTTGTGCTTAATGAGCAATAGCCACGAGATGGCAAGGTGTAAAGCTTGTGGGAAGTTCATGAAGGCTACAACCAACTCCACGCTAAAGAAACACACCGATCGTCATTGTCCGGTTACAAAGCCGAAGAAAAACGAAATGGGTAAAGGATCCAGAACCGGTTCTTCGAAGGTTTAGTGTGTTTTATGTAACCGGTTTAGTTATGTTTAGTTTGAAGTGTTTAGTTTCGTTCAATGTAACTGGTTCTAATAAATATTTATGTTTCGGTTTATATCTTGTAGGTATAAGTTAACGGTAGAGATGAGCATATCGGTTTTTTTGTAATACCCGGAACCGGTTCCGGGTAGGAACCGGGTTCTGGGTACGCACCGGGTCCGGTAGGAACCGGGTACGAACCGATTTTATTTAAAATGTGGAACCTTGGAACTTACGGGTTTTTTGAACCCGGAACCGGTTCTACTATTAGCCGGGTAGGAACCGGAACCGATTCCAGGTCGGTTCCACCGGGTCGGGTTTGAAACCGGTTATTATGCCCATCTCTAATTGATACTATTCCTTATACATGTTATGAATTAATACATATATATGAATATGCTATAAAAACGTGCCTAAAAATGCAACTAACAAACGCCAACAAACGGGTGTCACATAAAAAGAAAGAAATAACTGAGACCCGATCGAGATAAACCGTGCAACCATGTCATGACGAAGAGGGGTACACGTTAACCCAAGCTTGGGTCAACGTATCGGAGGATCCCGAAATTTGTCGATTTTTATAGACTTTTTTATTTTTAATTTATACATATAATTTGTTTGTTAAAAATTGTATTTATATTTTTGTATTTTTTTTAGCAAACAACCAAAATAAAATTATGTTTTGGAAACGAATCCGAAACTATTTTTCGGTATCATGGGTAGGCAGGAGATTAAAGCAAACATTGGTCAATCGCAAACTTGGATCGTTCAATTAAAAAAAAACTTTTGATTATCGCTTCTGCTTGTCTAGTTTTCTTACTTGTGAGTTGTGGTTTAGGAACTGGCAAATAACGAATGAAATGGTTGCTGCTAATTGTGATCAATAGTTGTTTTTATTATATTAATATTGTATATAATAATGAAATATTTTGTATCACTAATGGCATAACTGCAGCTAATTACGAATATACACATGGGTCCGCTCCACTTCAAATGTGCATGAGAATTCTACAAAGTGGGCTGATAATATACACTCTCTTCAAATACAGATGGACACTTTACGAATGGGTTTTCAAACTACCCTATTGGCTTGGGTTGGACGGTGGGCCTGTGCCCACCCTTCAATTGCCTTCCATTCGCCAGTGCACATACTCATATTCATTAATTATGGTTTTTAACTGATGTAACACACGTGTTGACATCCTTTTATACTTATCATGACTTTATTTTTTAGCTTTCCTCTTTTAGTTGTTATGCCGAGTGTTGGTAGTGCATGGATACCATAATAAACTGAACCACTATCAACTGGATTACGCCACTAACGTAATTTTTACCACTGAGTCTATATTTCCATTTAAGATTTATTGAAAATCGGTTCGTCTTTGCCGCGAAGTGCGAGTGTAACCAACTAGTTATAATAAAAGTATAAAACAGTCAAACTTGTAAACAAGTGAATGGTTTCAATCACCTCCATGTTCTATTGATCAGAATTATATAATAAAGGTTACAACAATTACTCCTTCAAAAAGGGTGTTTAACGAAAATACATGATACACAAAATAAATACAAAATATATTCTCATACTATTTAATATCCCCTCTCAATCTGCACGATGGAGGACCACGGCGAAGCATAGTACGAAGGTATTCAAGCTTAGCACGCAAAAGAATCTTTGTGAAGATGTCAGTTACCTGAAGATTGGTTGGAACAAATTTGGTGTATAATTGACCAGAGGTGATGAGTTCACGAATGAAATGATAATCCAGGTAAATGTGTTTAGCTCTTTTATTAGAGATAAGATACTTGGGTCATAAACAAATCATTCTTGTTGTTACATAAAAGAGTTGGGCGATCCGCAGGTAGAGCGTGAAGCTCTTGAAGAAGATGAGTAGCACACACCGTTTCTATAGTTATGTTTGCCATTGCACGATATTCAGATTCACAACTTGACCTAGACGTCATGGGTTGTTTCCTAGCACTCCATGAAACTAGGTTTCCACCAAGGAAAATAGAATAACCATAAGTAGAACGTCTAGTCTCTAGACATTGCGCAATCAACATCCGAATATCCAAGAAGAGAATTCTTGTGTGGGCGAGTAAAGGTGAGCCCAAAGGATATCGTCCCTTTAATATACCGAAGAATTCTTCTTAGCGCATGAAAGTGGATATTAGTGGGAGCATGAAGAAACTAACTGACCCGATTCACAAGGTAAGACAAGTCAGGTATGGTAATAATCAAGTATTGAAGTGCTCCCACGAGAGATTAGTAGAGGGTGACATCTGAGAACGATGACCATCTGATATCAATGACTCTTGAACCCAGATTGGAGTGTTGACATAGGAGCAACAGCCCACATGCAACCTGGCCATGTTAATCTTCATAATGTGACTCCTTATCAAGGTAACATGCGTTTCACTTTCGACAACATTAATACACTTCCTATTACACATACGGGTACATCACTTATAGCTAATAATTTGACACTTCATGATGTGTTAGTCATTCCACATCTCACATAAATTATTGTCAGTCAGCAAATTAACCTCGGATCTTCCGATGGACGTCCGGTTTTCTTATCCTTTTTTACTATTTAGGGTCGCAAAACCCACCAGGTGCCTAAAGGATGTTGCCAAAATGGCTTATATGTTGTTGAAATATTGTCTCATTCAATTCTATTTTTCTATATAATACAAGTCTTTAATATGGTTTTAATATAAGTCTTTGTTTCATTTCTTTCATGGTTCATGGGCATGTCTATATATGGAGTAAATTAGCTAATATTTGGATTTGGGCTAAAGATGTTTGGACTTGGGCTAAAGTATGGGCTGCTGGACTTGGGCTAAAGGATGGGTTGCTGGATATGCTGTTGAAGACTTGGTTTGTTATAACCACCTACCGGGTTTACCGCATTCACATGGAAGACCCGGGTCACCATAAATAAGTGAACCCGGGTACTGTTGCAACCAACTAGATCTTTCAGTTCTATTATTGTCCTCTCTCTATATCTCTTGGCGATTAGGATTTCTCTGTGAATCACTTTGATTCGCACCTTAGGTTACTTGTGTTTGTCAGTTGCAGATTATCATATTGATAATCGTTTAGAGTGTTGAGTGTCTTGTATTTGTAGATCAGTTCTTGTGAGTTCTGTATTGTACAACTTCTATTTGGGTAATAAACTCTTAGGTTTGGCTACATATCATCTTGATACTTGTTGTTTTGACATGGTATTAGAGCCATCGTGGCTCTTGGTGTTATCGGTGATTTCTTTGTCTTCGATTATTGTTCCGTTGTGCAATGAGCAGATCTTATCAGATCTGTGTGTTGATTGAGGGTATTTCAAAGAATTGGGTCAATGTTAATCTCAGATCTTTCCGTATTGGAGTTCATGCCATTCAAGAAATTGAAACCCTAGATCTAGGGTTTGGGTTTGAATCTGAGTCTTGGTAGACTTCCTGTTTGCCGACATCAGATCTGATCACTGTGGATTGCTGAACGTGAGATCTTGGATGCTGCCACTCTAGTTAGGGTTCGATCCTCGAAGATTGTAAAACCCTAACTGGTTTTGGAGGAACTTTGACTTGAGTTCTCTTCTTGGTGAGATTGTTTTTTGCTTTACTCTTATTTCCTTTACAGTTTTTGCATCTAGGCATTATTGTTGCCGGACTAGTCGGGCCAGTGTTGCTTGGGACATAGAGAGGGTTCACTTTGTTGCATCTTTGTATTCATACTTTATGTTCTTTGTGTATCTGTGACATATTGTGTGTTGTGTAACTCTTGTTTCTTCAGTTTTTTTTGGTTTATTTAGTTGTAGTACATACAGCTTCTGTACAAAGGCCTGGGTAGGCACCTTGAGTGACGAACCTATCCGGTCCCTGGTGTAGTTTCCGTGTAGGGTGTTATAGTGTTTTGTTCTTGATTGATTATTATTTGATCTTATTATGTGTGTTTGTACCATGGCAGAAGGTGAAACTGTGATAAGTAAACTTGAACCTGATAACCCTTTGTACTTGCATGCTAGTGATTCTACCAACCTAACTGTTGTTAGTATAAAACTTAAAGGAACAGAGAATTATACTCTATGGGCTAATGCTATGAGTTTAGCTTTAAGAGTTAAAAATAAATCAGGCTTTATAAATGGTACTTTTGTTAAACCTAAAGGTAATCCTTTTCTTGAGACACAATGGGAACGATGTAATTTTGTGGTTCTTACTTGGATTCTTAAATATGGGTCTGAAGAACTGTATTTAGGTCATGTATATTCCAAGTCTGCTTCTGCATTTGGAAAGAACTTAGGGATACCTATGATAAGGTAGATGGGTCTATGGTGTTTGATTTTATCAAAAGATTAATTCATTTAGCCAATCGGGTATGTCTGTTGCTTAGTACTATCATAAGTTGAATATTATGTGGAAGAAGTTAGATCAAATCTTGCAAATTCCTGTATGTACATGTGATGCCTCAACTAAGTTTAATAATTTCAATCATTTGATTAAGCTTATGCAGTTCTTGATGGTTCTAGATAATGTCTACCAATCTGTTACAACTAGTTTGCTTATTAGAGAGCCTATTCCAACTATGAAAGAAGCATTCTCTATTGTTTCTAGGGAAAAGTCTCATAGACAATCAAATTCATCTGTGTCTAATGGTAAAGTTGTGGGGTTGTTTGCTAAAATTGATATAGACAATAGGAAGAAAGTTGCTAAAGGTCAGAACCAAAGTGTTAAGTGTTCTCATTGTAATAAAACTGGGCATTCTGTTGATAAGTGCTTTGAATTAATTGGATATCCATTTTGGATGAGACCACCAAGAGGGAATCAAGGGAAAGATCTTGTAATAATATGACTGTTGATGAGTCAAATGTGCCTGTGACTGTTTTGACTTATGATCAATTGACTAAGTTGTTGAGTTTAGTTAATGATAAGCCATCTGAACCATCTCAAAGCTGCAATGTTTCAGGTGGGTTTTTTTGTTCAACAATGTTTTGCAAATATGTTTATTCATTTGGTAAAAATAATGGGAAGGGATCTGGTTGGATTGTGAATTCAGGGGCTAATAACCATATGGTAAAATCTGAGGAAATTTTATCTGATTATGTAGATGTATCAAATCTAAAAATTCAAGTTAAGCATCCAAATGGTACTAGTGCACATGTAACTAAAATTAGGTCTTTAAAACTTGCTGATGGTGTGATTTTACATGATGTGTTTGTTGTTCCAGAATACAGTGTGAATCTCATTTATGTTCATAAGTTGACTAGAGATAATAAGTTGTATGTTGGTTTTGATGAGCATAAGTGCTATATACAGGTATTGTCAACCAAGAAAGTCCTGGTGATTGGTAGTCAACTTGAAGGATTGTATTTTTGTGGAACTTCTGTTATGTCTAATAAGGTGTGTAGTGTTAGTAATTTTGATTACAAGTATGGCATGCTAGGTAGGACATCCTGCTGATCAGGCAATTAAACTTTTCAAAGATACTTTAAATGTGACCTTTGGTGCTGATCATGTCCTTGTGATGTGTGTCACAGTCCAAACACCATATGGAACCTTTTCCTTTAAGTGAACACAAAAGTTCTCAGTTGGGAGAATTGATTCATTTAGATGTGTGGGGTCCATATAGAGTTGCTAGTAGGGAGACTATAGTAGATAACTATTCCAGAGCAGTTTGGGTGTATCTAATGAAAAACAAAATAGAAGTTTTTGAGAATATAAAAGATTTTGCAAACATTCTTAAAACTCAATTTGGTAAATCAATATAATCTTTCAGAAGTGATAATGGGTCAGAATTTGTAAATCATCAAATGAGTGCCTTTTGTAGGCAATCTAGAATAGTGCATCAAACTACATGTGTTTATACCCCTCAACAGAATGGTATTGTTGAGAGGAAACACAAACATTTATTAAATGTTACTAGATCCCTTCTGTTTCAAAGTAATGTTCATGTTAGATTTTGGCATGAATGTGTACTGACTGCTGCTTACCTTATTAGTAGCACTCCTTCTTCATTGCTGAGTGGTAGAACACCTTATGAGCTAGTGTATAACTTTAAGCCCTTCTAAGATCACATTAGGTGTTGGTGTCTGAGTTTTTGTACAGTGTTAAATGAAAGTGATAAATTAAATAGTAGAGCAGAAAAATGTGTGTTTACTGGATATTCACATGAGAAAAAGGGTTATAAATTGTTTAGTTTGGACTCTAAAACTATAATTTTTTTCAAGAGATGTTAAGTTTTATGAAATAGTTTTTCCATTTAAAGAAAATCTCTTTTTGATACTTATGATTCCAATACGTTATAAGATGTAACTACTTTAAATTTTTTTTGACTGTTATGAAAACTCAGAACTTACACAACCTGTGGATGAACCCAATGATGAGAGAAGGGTTCAAGGTAATGCTGATGTGAAAACACAGTCAGATCAGCAATCAGAAGTTCTTCATGTCTCTCCTGGTGTCAGGGCTGATGATCAGCAGACAAGTGAGGGTTCAGGAACTTTTGACATGGCAGATCCTGTGACTACCACAAATGAAGCACAGACTACTTCTGAGGGTGACACAGTAAGTTCTGAGATACCAGTTGTACTTAAAAGGTCTTCAAGAACTTCTGTTTTACCTACTAAGTTAAATGATTTTATGTTACAGAGAAAGGTCAAGTATGGAATTGAAAAGGTGGTCAATTTTTCAAAACTAAGTCTAGCAAATAAGTCTTTTGCTTCAAATCTCTCTAAGTCATCTAAACCTAAAAGTTATAAAGAAGCTATAACAAATCCCAATTGGATTACAACAATGAATGAAGAAATTCATGCATTGCATAGAAATCATACTTGGGATGTAGTAGATAGACCTAAAATAGAAGTTGAGTTGGGTGTAAATGGATTTACAAGATAAAGTATAAGTCCAATGGTGAAATAGAGATATATAAAGCAAGACTAGTTGCTAAGGGATTTAGTCAAAAAGAAGGTGTTGACTATGAAGAAACATTTTCTCCTATTGTTAAACTTGTAACTGTTAGATGTATAATTGCATTAGTGTCACACCCCAACCGATGGCGGAAACATCGGGGTAGTAGCACTAGGCGACCAGATTGTCTCATGAGAATTCCATAACAATTATCTATCAACATCGTTTAACATTTAACGTTCCCATACCATTAAACACAATATTTTAAAATAACTATTACAGATACTCGTTTTTCCCATAAAACAAAAAGGTTCGATTTTCCCTAAATTTATTACATTTGAACTAAACAAAACAACTAAACGAAACGACTAAACTACGCACAATCCAATGCATCCAAGCTAAAATCCTCAACATGTTACATACGTTAAAATACAAGTCAATATAATTAAGTAAAGGTGAGCATACAGGTTTTTGTACTACTAGCATAATAGAGAAAGAGTTAAATAGTCTAACTACATATCATGATACATCGAAACATTTCACACATATTAACATAGGCTTATTTCTCATGCTAACTACTGTGAGAAGGCTTGCGCGTCCATCCTAACTAGACCCCGTCGGGTGTAAGCCACACTATAGTACCATACTAGCTAAGGAGGCAAGTTAACGAAAATAAGTCATAGTCACATGTTTCTAGTATCACGTATTGAGCATATACAATCAGATTATTCGTGTGTGATAAACAGTTTGATTTGTGAAGTGATTTTGATAGAAGAATGTATGTAACACCCAAAAAGTGAATTAAAGTGAAAATGGGTCAAGTATACTTCCTGTGGGTGCGTTT
Organism: Scalesia atractyloides; assembly: GCA_947069175.1. Classification (NCBI taxonomy): domain Eukaryota; kingdom Viridiplantae; phylum Streptophyta; class Magnoliopsida; order Asterales; family Asteraceae; genus Scalesia; species Scalesia atractyloides. Next base: position 85,079,129 of record CAMTDV010000019.1, on the reverse strand, counting down.
TAGGTAGGATTAGAGATCTGAGGAGAGTTGTGAAGAGCGCCGGATCAGCCTGCATACGCGAACGGAAGTGCATCAGTCTCCGAAAAGCTGAAACGGTTAAGTTCTGGTTGGGCAGTAGACAAGTTCGGCCGAACTTACAAGGTTTTGAGTTATTTAGAGTCAAGTTCGGTCGAACTTGGTAAGATTCTTAGGAATCTTATCAAGTTCGGGCGAACTTGTATGGAACTCTTACTGAAAAGACAAGTTCGGGCGAACTTGCATAGTTTCTTAAGAAATTAGGCAAGTTCGGGAGAACCTGTAAGACTTTCGGTGAGAATTGGCCCAAGTTCGGTCGAACTTGACCAGGGAGCTGGTGATTCTTGAGCGAACTTGATGTTTTTGGGTCCAAAATCTTACGTTTTCACGTCGTTTGCTGAGGAAATCAAGTGCTCATCCCTTCAACCTTAAGACACTGAGTAAAACTTAGGCTGGAGAGGTCTTTTGGAGCAAACTTAGCCATTTTACAAAAACTCGGGCTAATCCAGGCGAACTTGATGGTTCGTACGGGTCAGTCCAGCTTGTGTAAAGTGACGATTTCATCCTTGTGCTTCCGGATCTGAGATCTAGCTTCGACAACGCCTCTTTCCACTCAAAAGTAAACGAAACATATGTCATTAGTCTGAAAATGGTGTAAAAATCAATACTTTAAAATGTTTTGCTCAGATCTAGTATAGATCTGAGTGAAAACAGAAGTTTTGATGGAAAAAGATGAAGATTTTTGTAAAACAAAAGAGATTTGATGAAAACGAAGGCAATGTCTTGTGCAAAATCGTTGTAAAACGTTGTTGAACATCATTGTAGTTGAAATCGGTTTGATTCATACTTAGAAAACAGATGGTTTCGGGTTTCGGGAGCTCTGAGCGAAGTTGCAGCAAGTTCAAATGAGAGAATGAGGCTGAGTATTTATAGGGGAAGAAAAAAAGGTGAGCTGGTGGAGTCAAGTTCGGTCGAACTTGCATGGTTTCATGCAAGTTCGGGCGAACTTGTGATAAAATGGAGGACCTGGAGCTAAGTTCGGCCGAACTTGCATGGCTACATGCAAGTTCGCGCAAACTTGAAGTGTTTTGGGGATTCTGAGTGGTTAGTCAAGTTCGGTCGAACTTGGCATCACCCAAGTTCGAGCGAACTTGCCTAAAAACTCAAGAATTCCTCGTTTTTCGTTGGTTTATCGATTGCTCAGCGATGTAATCGAGTTATAAGGCAATGTTAAGCGGTTTAGCGATGAGTTAAGCGTTGTAATAGCGAGTCGACGCATGAGAGCAAGTTGCTTGAGTTTGTGAACGATTAAATTACGATAATTCCAATCCACATATAACACATAAACACGTATAACACACAAACACGTAAACTAATATTACCACATAATTCCAATATACCAAATTAAGTAATTGTGTTGCGATTGCGATGGGATAGCGACGAGATATGCGGAGCGTTGCGTTAAATAAGCGTTTAAATAGCATTTAGTTGTGATGTAATAATGCGATGTAATGGCAAAACATATTCAATTTAATACGAACATTTCTATTAACTGGAAATCAGAATAAATACACGGAAACAGGAAACAACAGAAATACGGGTTGTTACAATTAGTTGTTCAAAATAATTGGTCTTTGTTTCAGTTAGATGTAAATAATGTTTTTTTGTATGGTGATTTACATGAAGAAGTCTATATGTTATTACCAGAAGGATACCAGTGCACTTATATGTCAAAAGTATGTAAATTGAACAAATCCCTTTATGGGCTTAAACAAGCCCCTCGAATGTGGAATGAAAAATTAGTGACTGTTTTGCTTGATATAGGGTTTGTTCAGAGTAAATGTGATACTTCTATGTTTGTAAAAATAAAAATGACATTTTTGTGATTCTCTTAGTCTATGTGGATGATATTGTTGTAACTGGTAATTCCTTGACTGAAATAGAGAGTGTAAAGGAAAGATTAAAAACCAAATTTCTTATTAAATATCTTGGAATATTACAATATTTTCTAGGAATAGAAGTATTGTCATGTGAGAAAGGTATATGTTTGTCTCAAAGAAAGTACTGTACTGATTTACTGACTGAATATAGGATGTTAGGGTGTAAACCAGTAAATATTCCTATAGAACAAAGTCATGTGGTGAATGCATTACTTGAAAATAATTCGGGTTCTTTGGCTAATAAAATTGGGTATCAACAGTTAGTAGGAAAGCTTATATACTTGTCTCACACTAGACCTGATATTTCATATGCAGTACATGTATTGAGTCAGTTCATGCACAGTTCTACTGAGGGTCATATGCAACTTGCTTTTCATTTGTTAAGGTATCTAAAGTCAGCACAGTAGAGGGTTATTGTTTAGTAAAAGTGATAGTTTTGATGTGTCTGCATTTGCTGACTCTGACTGGGCTAAGTGCTTAGTTACTAGAAAAGCTGTAACTGGTTTTGGTGTGTTTCTGGGAAATTGTTTGATATCTTGGAAAAGTAAGAAACAGACAACTGTGTCTAGATCCTCAGCTGAGGCTGAGTATAGGCCTGTGTCTGCTGCTGCATGTGAGGTAATTTGGGTTAAATATTTGTTGTGTGAGCTACAGGTAACTGTAAAACTTCCTATTGATTTGTTTTGTGATAATAATGCAGCTCTTTCAATAGCTGCTAATCCAGTTTTCCATTATAGAACCAAACATTTCGAGATTGACCTGTTTTTCTTAAGAGATTTAATATCAAAAGGTGTAATTAAATGTCTTGGTATAAAATCTGCAAATCAAGTTGCAGATATTTTTACCAAGGAAGTTTTAATCAAGGATCATGTTGGTTGTCCAAGCAGTTGAAGCTTTTTGATGTGTTTAGTCAATAGAATTGTGGGGGGTGTTGAAATATTCTCTCATTGTCTCATTCAATTCTATTTTTCTATATAATACAAGTCTTTAATATGGTTTTAATATAAGTCTTTGTTTCATTTCTTTCATGGTTCATGGGCATGTCTATATATGGAGTAAATTAGTTGATATTTGGACTTGGGCTAAAGATGCTTGGACTTGGGCTAAAGTATGGGCTGCTGGACTTGGGCTAAAGGATGGGCTGCTGGATATGCTGTTGAAGACTTGGTTTGTTATAACCACCTACCGGGTTTACTGGATTCACCTGGAAGACCCGAGGCACTATAAATAAGTGAACCCAGGTACTGTTGCAACCAACTAGATCTTTCAGTTCTATTATTGTCCTATCTCACTCTCTTTTGGCGATTAGGGTTTCTCTGTGAATCACTTTGATTCACAGCTTAGGTTACTTGTATTTGTCAGTTGCAGATTATCATATTAATAATCTGTTTAGAGTGTTGAGTGTCTTGTATTTGTAGATTAGTTCTTGTGAGTTCTGTATCGTAAATCTTCTATTTGGGTAATAAACTCTTGATACTTGTTGTTTTGACATATGTGCTTCAAGATGGACCTAAAGCTCAAGCATGGTGTCTCAGATAAAGCCTTTTATGAATTATGGAAGAAAAACGGTGATTTAGGTTTATGGGTAAAATGCTTGATACCAAGTAAACAACTAAATGTTTTATTGATTAGGAATCATATAATAAAGGTTACAACAATTACTCATTCAATCAAGGAATTTAACAAAAATAAATGATACACAAGTTAAATACAAAAATATTCTCATATTATCTAATAAAATTGTTTTCATTCATCTCGTGTTCTTTGTATTCAATCAAGCGCCTAAACTTATAGAAATTGACATCAGAGCTTGTAAACTGAAAATATGGCTAGTCAAAGGAAGTATATGGGTTAGAATAAAAATAAAAAATAAGAGAAAAAAAGTTGTTTAGTGCTAACGACAGAAGTGCATGTTACTTTTTCTTTTAGACACCAACTTGAGCGGTGAATCAATTTGGCAATTGTTGGGATGTTCATGAAAAGAACTTATAGAGAAGCAAACAAAGAAATAGTTGATTTTGTGGGGTTCTAATCGCATAAGACAACCGAACAACAAAAACAATAATGATATGAAATATCATATGACGGCAATGGTGAGGCAGTTCTTGTTAGATAGTGTGAGGGGAGTACCGATTGGGATAGCATTGGTCTACTATTAGTCAGCAACGGATCAAGGGAGTTTCGGGGTGTTGTGATGCTCAAACAATCCCAAAAGGCAGCAGTATTGGGCTACCAAAATGGGATGGTAGGTGTTGTAAGCGAGAGTTGATCAATAACGCTTTCGATCGAAACAAATAGGGTTTATCGCATAAGTAGTTTTCAATCCAAGATGGATCATAAACTCAAGAACAGTTTTCTTCCACGCCTAGGATAAGAATAGTATAGCAAGGCAACTCAGTCATTTGGCAAAAATAATGTTACATACGAAACGAGAGAACTCAACCCAAAATACTAGTTTGGTGGGTGAGAGAGCTCGTTTGATATATAAACCCCACATTAGTTGCCCATACAACCGATGTGGGACAAGTTTCATACCTTGCAACAGATAATCAACCAAATGCGCATGAGAATCATGACAGCAACTGGATGAGTTCTGCTTAGAGAGTTGAAAAAAGTAAAGTAGCTGGAAGCTTGTTTTTTTGTTGGTGGTCAAGAGCATGAGGTTTTGCAAAGAAGAGGTTTGATAAAAGAATTGAAGTTGTCGATTATGGTGAAGTATGAAAAATGGGTCTAATTAGGATTAAGCGGAAAATAATAGATTTAATCCTAAATTAGTGAAATGGGTCGGATAATGATGGGTTTGAAGATAGAGTTAGTTTGGATTTATTTAGTACTTATCTATTTAGTTGTTTGAATTTTAAATAAGGGTTTGGATATGTATGGGTTTATTTCGTGTGCTTATTAAATTTGGTTGGAGTCCTAATAGGTTTAGGATTAGGTATTTACAGATAGGGATTTTATAATTGGTTTATTTGTGTTTTCGGTTATTATAATAAAAGAGTCGAGAAGTGTTCATTCATCTTTTGTCTTTGTGTTCGATTAAGGTCCCGAATTTTCCAACCAATGCACCCATGGCTCATTGTATTCTTGTCTTGTTAATTATAGATCATTAAATTATGAGTTGTTACTAATCATGTGTAGTTTTTCCTCTCATTCAATCAGAGATTTCCATATCAAAATCTATTCTCATATTTAGTGTTTGCTTTTGTTTTTCTTACTTGGTTGTGTGTTTGTTCTTGCTTCCACACTTTAAATTCCTAACATGTACCAATTATAAAGCTTGCCTGGAAAACGCATGAGTCATTATAATAATTAGAATTTTGAATCTACGATATCACAAAATTGGACAACCGATGAATGAAAAATCCTAACTCCTATTCTTGATCTGTCTTCAAAACTTTAAATGATCAATCATGTTAGTCTCATATATATTGTTGATCATATATGATGATGGTAAGTGTATACTGTAGACCAGAAAACAAATGCATTATAAATTCAAAAACAAATTCACTAAGCATCTTTCAGTTTTAATTTGATACATATGGGTACACAAAGTTGTTTTAATGACAAAAGGTCTTGTACCTTTGGTGCACATATGTTTGGTTTTCATCATGCTCCACAGAAAAGCTAAAGCATCATAACATGCATGCGCATAAAGGTAAAACAATTTCTGTGCTAAAATGGTATATAAGCTGTGATGTAAAAATTAATAATGCATAGTATACAAATCATTATATAATATTAATACTAGTTTCTTATTACAACCTTTTGAGAAGGTCATTTGCCCAGCGCAAGCTGCGATTTGTGTGATCTCGTTGGTTAGCAGGGTTTTGATAGGATCTTATAACGAGTTGACCAGACAGTTTCTTATTAGAAAAAAATATATTACTACAGATGAAAATATTAATTGTTTGTAACATATAAGAAAATATGTTTAGATTTTATCAAACATATAAACTTATTCTGAAGTTAAATAAAAGATTGGAAAGCTTTAACATTTTCACTAAAGTTTTCAGACATAAGTGGGATGGAGTCACGTGGAAGAACAACTTTAAGAAAGATAGTTCATTGGGTTGCACATGAGGAAGATAGTTCATTTGGACCACCATGACTAGTGCGAAATCACCTTATAGATTTAAAAAAAAAACATGTTTTCCCTAAAGTTCTGTGATAGCACTAGTAATCACAATGTTTTTTTTAATAATTGAACCTGTTAAAATCTGGCGACACATCAACTCAGTTGCATCGGTTAACAGGCAATAAGCGGACCGGTCAATAAACTGACGGTCGGCGACAACACCGGCAGTGGCGTAGCTTGAGTTTTCCGACGGGGGCATCGAAAACGTATATACCCAAAATTTTCTATAAAATCAGGAGGTCGAAAACGTATATACCCAGAAATTTCTAAACGAAACTACATACTCTCCACTACTGAACGAAAAGTTCGGGGGGTCGGCCGCCCCCTCCGCCCCTACAAAGTTGTGCCCTTGAACACCGGAACGTGTTAACCATTTTTTTATATTTTCTTATTTTAATCTGTGATGAAAGAGCACACAGTATGTTGATTTTACAAAGAAAAACTAATGACTACATAAACATTGACAAACTGAAGCTACAAAAGAACAAATCCATTAGTTCTTGGTTAGAGGAAATGGAACTCTATTCAAAGAAAAACGTGTAAAACCTAACGAACCTTCTATTCTATTGTGGGCCATTTAATTAGCCCATAAATTGCGCTAGAAAATGTAAACTTCTTGTACCGTTCATATTAAATAAATTTTATCAATTTAAATAGTTAATTGGTATTATTACAATTTAAATAATATTAAAATTAGCTATAATGTCATTCGGTTTCTAAGACCAGTGTGACCGAACGATAGCTACTAGTATGATGTTATCATATACCTTGTTCAACACACTAATTAAGCTAACCAGGTACAAGTTTATCATTAGATATAATTAAAGGTAAAAGTAACATATAACTCAAATTAAACCTTCTCAACTTTATATTATAATCAAGATTGTTTTATAAACTTATTGCATGGAACACATAACCCAAAGTTGAAGTGCATCATGCTCCACATTCCAAGAGACAGTTTAAAGAATCTTATAAAGTTCAGCTGAGACATGTTCCACGGTTTTAAGATTCCTGGTTAACTCATATAAACACATTAGATATGTCGGCCGAAATTACTTTTAGTTAGAATTTTTTTTTGTCCACAATAAACACCATATACAACATCATATGTCATTTACCATTCAAAGTATCATGAATAAACTAAGGGGTAACTCTCTTTCATACACAAACACAAATATAGATCTGATATTTTGTGAGAGAAAATAAAACATATTTTTTATATTAAATTTGATGAATTAATTTGTATGATATACTCCTTCACACGTACCATAGCTAGTGGTATTTGATAGGTGCTAGAAGAAGCAGTATAAGAAGAAAATTGGGTATTTGCGACCGCTAAATATAACCAGCGGTATCCTATAGCTAGTGGTATTTGATAGGTGCTAGAAGAAGCAGTATAAGAAGAAAACTGGGTATTTGCGACCGCTAAATATAACCAGCGTTATCGAAAAACCAAGAATGTTCGATGACATGAATAGCACAATAAAATTCAAACATCTAAACTTAAAATGTAAGATTCAAAATTATACACATCCCATCTCTTCTATACCAATATACCCCCATTCTTTCCCTCTTAATCCATAAAGAAAAAAACGAAAGTATTGAATAATATCCACCTCATAACAGACCACCACAAACCTAATTTATAAAAACATAAATACTTGTATATACAAGAAAAGATAGAAGAACACACCAGGTGTATTGAACCCAAGTTCTTGATGAAATTGTCTTGCATTCTTGATGATCGAACTTGGGTTGATGAGACGAAGCGGATCGAGGTTCCTCTCAGCGCAAAATCAATATATATTTTAATTTCCAACCTTGTTTGCGGTAAAACTAAAACAACTGAAATCTACGTTTGCTAGCTGACATGATAGCTCCGATCCGATCCCCTCCCATCGACGCTTTGACATGAATTTTCCTATACTAACTAAAACATGATGAAAGTTGAGTGAAAAAACAAGGTGATGAAGTGAAAAGAAAAAAAAAAGATTAGAACTGGAAGAAAACTTTGTGTAGGGGTGCTTTTGGGATTAGATCAAGGAGGAAACCGAAGAACCGATGTTATTCGTTGGATCAAGCCAGCCTCCCCCTTCGGAATCCCATAAAAGAGAATTCGGATCAGAAGAAACAACAGCTTGATCATTTTGATCATTCTTATTTTGGTCATGAAAATTGTTAGTACTCCATTCCATCCTATTTTGTGTGTCTTCCATTTTCAGATCTTTAACCATTGAACCACCATCGTAGGCTGCAAACCCCATGTATCTTTGCTGCTGATTAAAGCTTGAAGCTAAGAGAGAAGCCATGGTGGGAGCATTAGTGGAGCTAGAAGTCGAACCACCACAATACATGGATGGGTTGTAGCTTGAAAAGGTTATATTTGAATTGTGACATTGATTAGCCACAAGTGAACCTCCTGCAACCGTAGACGAAAACCCTAATCCGGATGCATTAACATGAGGTTGAATAAGATCATAACCAGGAACTAGGATTTCGTTTACGCTAGAAACCCTAGTATCAAATCTAGGGTAATTAGGGTTTTGAGGCAATAACCCGTAAAACAAGGGGTTGAGATGATGGTTGGTGTTACTATTTGTAGTAGTGGAAGATGGGATCGGATTTCGATCAAGATTAGGGTTAGGGTTAGGGTTTGTTTGACAATGATTAACCGGTGGTGGGGTGGCTACAGCATGAACACTAGTAGTGATCGGTTTCTTGACTCTTTTGTTCTTCCTGTAGCCACCACCCACCGGGACATTCCTCAAGGTACCACCTCTAGTCCAATACCGTTTACAAGCTTTACAGAAATGCCGCGGCTGCGACAAACTGTAGTTGTTGTAGTAACAAAATTTTGTGTTAGAGGAATCACACCGCGGGCACTTTAATGCTTCGTGTGGTTGTCGTTGTTGTTGTTGTTGTTGTTGTTGAAGATGTATTTTCTCCATAACATGAACTCCAGAAGCCATCAACTCATTCTCGTGACCAATTTAACGCGAAAAACGTTGAGAAAATTTGAAACCAAAGAGGAAAGAATAATTATGTGGTGTTTTTGTTGTTTTTGTTTTTGGTTTGTGAAGGTGAAGAAGAAGATGGAAAACAAACAGAAAGAAGGAAATAGATACTTCTTCCAAATGCTAGAAAACAAAAGACATGAGTCATGTTTTGTTGTCCAAAGAGTTATTAATAATTGAGACAGAGAGAACTGTGGCCACTCGTTACGAGTTGTAAGCATGGGTATTCTTGAAAAATCTCATGGTGAATTAAAAACTCCCTGCTAATCATAAAGAATACGTACAACAAAAACCTAAAAGTTTTGGACTAGGGTTTTGAGGTTCTTTGTCAAAATATATATTTTAAGCGGGTAAATTATACTTATAACTAATGAATTTGAGTGGTAGGAACAGGAGAGGTGGCAATATTATGCATAAAGGATAAAATAAAATATTAAAAAGTTGCTAAAAACTAGTTAAAAATCATCTATAAAGGGTATTTTTATCCTTGCAATCTTCAATTAGCTTTGGAAAAGATTAGTAGAATACACTTTAGCAGTTTGTGTTAAAAATAACTTGTTTACACTTCTTACGTGTTGTGAGGTGGTGTCTCATGTCACCTTACCTAAATAACTAACTAAGCACCGCGTCGTGCTAGTTAAGATGGTAGCTCATGGTAAGGAAAAATTCATGATTTGTTTGTTATAGTGACCTCTGATCATCAGCAATGGGTTTACCAACTAATGTCGCCACGTCCGACTACACGGGCTGAATTGTGCTTTACTATACTCATGAACAAGCTAGGACGCCCCTCTCTGTCCTCCCCTCCTCTCGATAGATCCCCTCTTGCAAAATTTGATCAAGTGAGTATTTCTTTATTAACGTCTCTCCTCTCTATCTCTCTCCCCTTGTGAGCTCAAAAACACATCAAAACTGGGGCTTTATGGGTACTCTTGTAATTATGGAGTTTTAAATAACGGTTTAAACCATTAGTTTAATTAGATGCTAGATTAGTTACAGTTCTTTTCATAAGAATTTGGATTCATGCACGACAAAGAGTAGGATTATGAATCTAGTAGAAGTGGTTTTCCAGTTAATTAAGGCATAATTTTATTAATTTCACGTGATTAAGGGTCTAACTAGATTACATCCACAAGGACCACTGCTATGTTATCATTAGTTTACTTTTTTTCAAATTTAGAGTACCTTTTTGACTCTGAAAATTCAAATTTAATTATATTTTGGTTTTTCTACCATGGTGAATATTTCTTGGTTCATTGGCAGGCAAAGCCTTTAAACACCTAGGTTTGAGAGTGTGAGATCTTAGGTTCAAGTCTCACAGACGACAGAGATTAAAGAAATTCGCCATTCAAAAAATGGTGAATATTTCTTAGTTCACTTAATTTTATTCGTGACAAATTAATTTGAACTCAAGAAGTCAAATTTCAAATTGTGCGATTATGAAGTTCATTAACTCCATTCCAATTTAACCCAAAACTAGATTTAATATCTACTTTGGCAACTACAAAACAGATAGAAAAATAGAATTGAAGATGTAAGTTATAAAATATGGGTTATCATTAATATTTTTAAATGCAATAGAATCTGAATGAAAATTATAATTTTACTATAGGGAAAATTACTTTTTGAGTCCCTGTATTTTATAGGTTTTAACTACTTGAGTCCAAAATCAAAAAGTTTAACGCTCTGAGTCCTTACAGCCACTTTTCTTAACCATTTGAATCCAATTTTTTAACACAGTTAGATTATTATGTTAGTTTTTAATGAAAAGACTAAAATGCCCTTTAAATAAATAATTTCCCCATCTTATCTCTCTCTAATACACACACTTAACCTTCCATTACTCTCTCTTCATCCTCTCTCTAAAGGCTGCCATAACCACCATATACCACCACACTTGCAGCAATAACCACCATACACCATGCTGCTGCCACTACCACAATAAAAACTCCTGCCGTCAACACCACCACAAACACAATAAAAACGAATCATTTATATTAATTTCCAAATTACAAAAACAAAATCTGACCTAAATCTACATCACAATAAAAAATGCAATTCATTTTGCACCAAACAAAGATCATAATTCCACCACCACTGTCGGCCCGCTGTCACCACCATCCCATAGCCGTCGAAACCCTACCCTGTGACACCTCGAAAATTTCGTCCAATAAAAATCCACACGTGTCCCGGAAATTCTTGGTTACTATATAGCCGAGAGGGGACCAACGACGCCGTCATGTTATTCTAATAACCTCTGGTGAATATGCCGAGAGGAAAGTCGGGGGACCAAAGTGGTGAAAATGCCAAACTTCAATAGTCTGGAGGTCCTTACGGACCGTAACCAATTCCGGTTACGGACCGTAAGGTTAAATAAACCCTGGTTTCAGCAAGGCGGTTACGGACCGCAAGCCTTTATGGTTACGGTCCGTTACCAATTCAAAACCGTGGGCGCCAGAGGTCCTTACGGACCGCAAGGCTCAACCCTTACGGTCCGTAAGTGGGTGCTAGCAACTGAATGCATGGCAGCTTGCTGCCCTGCCACCTTGCTCGCCATTTCCACCCTTTCCTGCTTGTGCCACGATCCTGGCCACTTGTATTCATCTCCTAACTCTGCCAACACCTGGATCCATCCTATGAAGCATCTCCAACTATAAATACCCTTATAGTTGCAACATGGAGACTTGCTCATTTCTACAATCACTCCTCTCATCTTATCTGGAGGATTCCTAACCCTTGGGAGCTTCCTAATTAGTCATATTTCGTGCTAAGGACCTTGTGTAAGTGTTCTTAGCCCTCCTTTTCAGTTTTATTAAGTTTTAAGCCAATGTCAAAGCGTTGACGTAAAAACGCTTTGACCTTGTGCTAAAACCATTATGGTCCAGCCAATGCTCGTAACGAACATGGCTACGTGATCGTAATAAGGTAGGTGTTAATCCCTCAAGAGGCACCTCCTGATTACCACGTTTGCTTGGTCAATTGACGGGAAAGTTATGTTAATAAAAAGTCAAACGGGTCAGTTTTGAAATAAAATCATAATTAGCAATGTAGATGTTATAAAACCTGTTTTGACACTCTAATAACTTGGTAATAATCATAAGAACATGTAGGAACATGTTCGGCTCGTCAATTCCAGGTGTAAGGTCGGTTCGCAACCGAAAGTCGCAAAGTTTGACTTCTGCGTTGACTTTCAGTTCTGAACCGATTTAGCAACATTAGCTACTGTCCCTAAGTTGCATTATGACCATGTTATATTATACTATAACCCTCTGGAGTTATAGGACATGGTCATGTAGTAATCTGAGTCATTATGCAAGTATCCAATAAATATGCCTAAAACGCCATTTTCACGTATAAAATAGTTTAAATAACAAACTTGACATCAAATTCATTACCTACTGATGTAATATCATTATTAAGGTTATTTGGGATATTTTTCAGGTTGCAAACTGAGTTTAAGCTCTAGTTTACACATTATGTCCTTAAATGACGATATCGCCCTTTCGGCACTTAAAAATGAGTTTTAAACATCTTTATGAACCAAAACCTTATGCCTACTGATGCAGTATATATATTAACATATTTTGGTCATTCAAACAGGGCACAACAACAGTTTCATTTAAATATCGTTTAAATCGTCATTTAGCGACTTAATCGCCGTTTCGACGCATAATATGGTTTAAAACCATATTAGAGTATAAAGACTTGATATCTACTGATTTCAAAACATATTTTCAATCTATTAACAGTGGGTACATGTCCCAATTCAGATTCCCAAATAAGTTATCATTTATATGTGAAATGACCAAATTACCCTTTCGGGACATAGTTTGGTCTTAAACTATAAACCACGCATATAATTGATGTCCTATTGATATAACATCATAAAATAAGTATTTTTACAGAATGTTTATGTTATTAACATCAGTTTACTTATAAACTCGTTTATTACATTTTAAAATGACGAAATTGTAGGAACGTCCACGAACAGCTCGGGAACCTAAATTTGTTATCTATTGTCCGATTAGGCGGAAACTAATGACAAGTTAACCAAATAGCAAGAATTACTCGTTTAATAGTTGTTTTCATTTATCTAAAGTTCAATACATTCAAGATCCGGATCCGACAGAGCTTCGCCGTTTCTGTGCCAAAATCTCCAACTCCTTTCAAATGAAATCCCAAGGCACCTATATATAGTGGAAAAAGTTCGCTGGAAATGGACAAAGCATGAGGAGTAAGTATTCGCCCGAACTTATCCTAGTCAAGTTCGGCCGAACTTGACATCATCACAAGCATTTCCAGCGAACTTGGCCTCTAAACACTTAAATACACTTTGTTTCTAACAGATTAAGCCATATTCGCTCAGACACGATACATAATGACGTTAATGATGAAGGCAACAGACATATGCACCAACAGACTCCCCCTTGGATGTTGCCGTAGTCATTGACTTTTAAAATCTTCTGAGTCTTTCGATCTTTAGTTCTTGTATAAACTTTATCATCTTGATCTTTATATCCTCTTCCTTTTTCTTGAGTTTTGTCTTGATAAAACTTTTAGTCAACATGCTCTCCCTAGCTTTAAGCTTTAGTCTCAGACTCCCCTTTTGCTCTGATCTTTAGACTTCAAACTCTCCCTAGCTTTGAGCTTTCTGAAATCTTTTGACAATGTTTTATCCAGCTCCCCCTCAAACTTTACTACCTGTCTAAATAAATTCTGACATTCAAATAAACATTTCAGATTCACTGTTTTAAAATTTTGTACCAACAACATTTCAAACTATAATCTTCACTTCAAACCTTTCAAAAAATGTTTAATTGTTTCAAGTTCAATTTAATGACCTTGAATACATTTTACGTTTAGAATCTTCAACTTTCACATTTTTATCATTTGTGAAAATCCACTTAGTTGATCAAGCCCAAGTTAATGACCTTGATTAACCAAATATGTCAAACCGAGTCCAAATTAATGACCTTGGTTAATCCCGTTGTGAATAACTGATGTTTTTTGTCAATTTTAAAGTTTCAAATTAATGAACTTTTTCTTACCAAACTTTGATGATCCGTTCTCCGACATTGGCTCGTTGAAAATCTTTTTGGATTTAAAAAGCAAGTAAAATATTTACAGAACTTTTAACAAGTAAAGTAAACTATGTACAAACATATTTACATACATATTTTTGTGAATTTGTATCTAAGGATCCTATCAGTTTTGTTGAGACATATCACCAGTATCGTTGACCTTTTTTTAGACTTTTAGGTTTTAAACTCGTTTACGTGGATTGTCGATATGTTTGTCCACTTAAACTTCATCACGTTTCTCAGTTGTTTCAAGATATGTTAGGTAAGAATTATGAAACTTGACTTAACTATGGTTCTCACCTCTTGAATATACTTCCGAATCCAGATTCCCTAGATTTCATCTTACAGGTGAGTATAGCGTAATTGATATCTGTATTTGGGTTGTGAGATACCTTGAGAGCTCAGGTTAGTACTACCGTACCGACAAAGAGATGAAGGCTCGTCTTTAAGGTGTGTTCCACTTAAGGAATCTTTTAAGCATTGCAAATGATTAGATCTTTCGATTCTTTTCAAGATTGCATGCAACTTTTAGGGGTTTATAGCAAAAGCATTATAGAAGTTCTAGGCTATTGCTTCCGCAAAATCAGAAGAACTTGTATAATACCTCAGATATCAATCATCTATAAAGACCTCGTATCTTAGAATCAGGCAACCCTTCAATCGAAATTTCGGAGTACTAAGTCCATATATCCAAGATGTGTTAAACCACGAGATTAAGCAGTTGTAAAATTTAGTTTATATCCCGGAAACAATCTACTGAACGTGTAAAGCCTATCGACACATCCACAGTAAGACTTGTTTATCACTTTTAAACTTTACAAAACTTTAGTATACTGTGATAGTCTACTGATGTACTATCATTTCCTTTTTGACAACAAAATTCTTTTTGTCTTTTTCATGTTTTTGAATTTTCAACTTTTTCATATGTTTTTTATTTTTCAACAATTTTTAAAATTTTCTTACTCTTCCTAAAATCAAAAACATATTTTTGGATTTTAGAGTTAAGGAAATTCTTCTAAAAATGTAACAAACCAATGCGGATCCCGTGACCTCGTCATCCGATCCTTTTTTTCAATCCTGTATCTGCAATTGTTTAACAAACAATCATTAGACTCATTTACCACTTGTAAAAGCAGTTTGAACTTGTAAGAATTCTGAAATTAGTTTTTCTGTTCAACGGTGTGGATTTTCATAATTTTGACTTTTCAAAATTTTTCCTTTTAACAACCACTTGTAATTTCAAAAACGTTTCTTTTAAACAACTCCCCCTCAAAATGACAAAGATATGACATTTCTGGATAAGTTAAAACAAACTGAAGCTTCCTTAATCCTGAATCATCTCTGATAAAGTGGATCTAGGAACTACTGCACACGAAAGTAACTAAGTGAAGAGTGAAACCCAAGCCTTTTTGGTCTTGGGATGAATCATGTAATCGTCATCTTCATATTCACTTTCAAATTCATTATCATAATCAAAATTTCCATCAAACATTTCGTCCAATGTTAATTTTGAAACTTTATCGACCTTTTCTTTTTATGTTTGTTTTAGAAAATCATTTTTCAACTTTGAAAGATCATTTTTAATTACTACTTCATTTGATTTGACATTTTTAGTTTTAGTAGTAACAGACTTTTCATTTTCAGACTTCTTTTTAGCCACTCAGGATTGTGACATACATCTAGCTTTCTTGATGTAAAACCATGAATCATCGTTTGTGTTTAACTTTGATTCATTTTTGAGTTTTATTTCAGAAACATATTCAGTCTTTGGTTTCACAATCTTTGGTTGTTTCTTTTTCTCAACCTCAGAATAACCACTCCTTCGTGGATACACAGGATTTGACTTCGGACACTTGCGAGCAATGTGACCAACTTAATTGCATTTAAAGCAAGTCCGTTATCATGTGAGTGTCCACTAGTGGGTTTTATACCACTTGCCAATTTAGCCTGGTCACGAAGTTCTTTTTCTTTCTTGAACTCATCGTTTGATTGCTTACCAATCTTACCTTCTTCTTGAACCGTATTCGTTCCATACACAAAGTTGATGTTTTTACCTTTGTATGCTTGGAATGTCGACTTTGAGTTCTTCATCGGTTCTTCTTCAGTTTCTAAACCCAGTCCAGCTCTCCTGTTCTCTGGAAAATCACCACCATTTCTACGGTAATTGTTAAAATTCCGTTTGGATTTAGAGTAAAACCTTTTTTCATTCTTTTCAAGATCATCTGATGAAACTTCCACAAGTTTAAACAGTTTATCAATTTGATCTTCTTTGACATTCCGAATCGGAAAACTTTCTTCAAAGTACAATCTATCAGATTCCTTAATCTTGTATAATACAACATTAGGATCATCACATAGATCACTTTCTGAAGATGTATCGTCACTTTCGGATTGTGAACAAGAACTGTTTGAACTTTCATCAGAATCATTCCAAAAACATTTTTCACCACATTATTTATAACCGCTTTAATGTCATCGTTTGATTTTGTAAAGTCCACGTCAATGTTCTCAGGCAATTCATCTCTCATTTTTTACAAAAGAAGAATGTTAAATGCCTTTTCAACTTCATCATTTTTCTTGCAACAGTAATTTTCAAGAAGTGGTGGAGGAACATTTCCGTACACTTTACATTTTGATTTTTCATCATTTTCCTCCGACTTAATCGTAGGTAAAATGTGATCAATGACATAAGCATTAGTGGTATAAGATTTTAGCAATTGGCTTACCCGTTCAGTTTCAATTTTCATAGCATGAAGCTCTCTTTTTGTTTCAGCAATTGTGTTAATGTACATGTTAATTGCCTTTTGTTTATCAAGTACTGTGGCTTTTAACATTTTTTCATTAGCACCAAGTTCAAGATTAGCTTTTTCGACATTTTTATATTTGCCTTGTATCTTGTCATAAGCTTCTTTCATATTTCTGTAATCATAACGAAAAGTTTCATTATGTTCAGTTAATTATCTTATGACTTTGACCTTATCAAGGCATGGTTCACAAGGACTTGTACACTTTGTGCAAGGTTTTTCAACCTCCACAACTTTCACAACTTCCTTTTCTGACATTCTTACCTCAGCTTTTACCTTCTCAGCTTCCTCTGTTTTCTGCTTTTCGAGATTTGCAATCTCCTCTTCCTCAGCTGCATTTTCCAGAACAACATCAACATCTGACGCTTCGGAATCTTCCATAACCTCAGCCATCATAGTAACTCCAGTTTTCTTGCCAATGTATTTGTTCCAGTCAAATCCATCTTCTTCTTGATTAGCAACAAGAGCTTGTTCAGTTTTCTTTGAAGATTTTTCTTCAATATCAACTTGTGTCTTCTTTGGATATGGTTTGTATTGAAGAGCTCTCTTGTAGTAATCATTGCTGCTACCGAAAGGATTTTGGCTTCCACTTGCTTCTTGATTGCTACATTCGCATTTGAAGTGTCCCTTTTGTCGACACCTGAAGCATGTGACTTTTGTTTTGTCAAATTCAAGCTTGTTGCTTGAATTACCAATATCCCTCCCAGTAAGCGCCACGAATTTCATAACTCTTCGAATGATAGACGCAAGACTCCACTTGATATCCATGAGTTCTAACTCTTCTTTATCCACTTGATCGTAATCCTCGGCAGTCATTTCCGGATTACCGATCTTTCCAGCAACAAGTCCTTCATAAGATTCAAGAACAGTAGCAAGAAGTGCGATGTGTTGTTTCGCCACTTTTTCAGGAAATACGTTCTTCAAATCTACTGCAATGTTGCACTGGAAAATATTCAGAACCAGCTTGACTTGTCTGACTTTGAAATGAAAGGCTTGAACTAGAACTTGGATAACCAGCATAAGGAGAACTTTGATTCGGAGAAGAGTTTGCATTTGCACTAAAGGCCATTTGAATTTTCGGACTTTGAATTGGAGTATCTTGAATACCTCCTTTGTAATAGACACCTACATCTTGGACAACATTAGCGTTTTTGGATTTCGCTATTTTCATCAGCTCCATTTCATGACCTTCTAACTTGTCAATGAAAGATGACAATTTGAAGTGTCTCCAAGATGGACTATTCTTCAGAATCGTCAGATATGTTGTCCATTCTCCTTCTGGAAGTGCATCGGCCAATTTCTCAATCTGCTCTTCATTTGATCGTTTAATATCATGTCTTCGCATTTGGACCATGAGGTGACAATATCTATCGATCATTTGTTTCATCGTCTCTCCTTTGATCATTGTAAAGATCTCAAATTCTTTCTTTATCAACGCCTTCTTACTCTTAATCATTTCATCACTGCCTTTTAATTTGTCACAAAGAGATTGCCATAATTCTTGTGAAGTGGTAAACTCTGGCAACAATATCAAAATATCTTCCATTACTGACTGTTGAATCAAGCTAATCATTTTCTTCTCTGCGACATAATTTGCTTTGTCGGTTGGTGAGAACTTGTTCAACGGAAGATCTTGATCACGTTCATTCTTTGGCCATTTGTAACCATCTTCAACTGCAACCCAGCTGTCGAATTGGTTTGCTTGTATCCAATTCACAAACTTTTCCTTCCATCCTTCAAACTATCTATACTCATTAGCTTCGGCGGTTTTTGAGTAGTACCCATTTCGTTGTCGATATTCATCTGGTTTGCCGCAAGAGTATTAGCATTTGATGATGAAGCTACTTGTGACACGAATACATTGTGGAAATCTTCCATTTTGACAATCTGATGGATTATCTGAGAATATGATCAAAAACAACTTGGAAATTGATTAGTAACAAGCAAGTTCGGTCGAACTTGTGAGAAACTCAAAATTTTGATTTCACCTTAACAAGTTCGGTCGAACTTTGGTATAATTTTCTGATTTTGTACAAACACTTTAAGTTCGGTTGAACTTAAAGAAAAATTTTGAAATTTTATCACTTCGAACGGACTTGATGTTTAAAGAAACAAAACAACAAGTTCGGTCGAACTTAAGACTCAGTTTCAATGTTTCAACTAAGTTCGGTCGAACTTATGCAATATTTCAGCAAATTTTAAGGAAGTTCGGTCGAACTTGGAGTTTAAACCTTGAAAAACTAACAAGTTCGGGCGAACTTGATTAAAATTCAATGAATTTTAGTCAAATTCGGTCGAACTTGGTCTCAAGTTCGATGGAATTGGTTTCGACAAACATGGTTTTTTGAACTTTTTGATATCAAAAAGATTGAATTTGATGTCCAAACTCTCAGGGGTTTGTTATTAGTGTGTTTTACATGTCATATTCAAAAATCACCCATTTTTTACCGTGAAATCATCAAGAATATAAAAATGTTAAGGAAAATGATAGAATGAAGATGAAATAGAGAAATTCTTGTCTTGATTCCAGCAAATTTAGGTATCCAGGCTCTGATACCATTTGTAGGAACGTCCACGAACAGCTCGAGAACCTAAATTTGTTATCTATTGTCCGATTAGGCGGAAACTAATGACAAGTTAACCAAATAACAAGAATTACTCGTTTAATAGTTGTTTTCATTGACCTAAAGTTCAATACATTCAAGATCCAGATCCTACAGAGCTTCGTCGTCTCTGTGCCAAAATCTTCAACTCCTTTCAAATGAAATCCCAAGGCACCTATATATAGTGGAAC
This sequence comes from Scalesia atractyloides, assembly GCA_947069175.1. Classification (NCBI taxonomy): domain Eukaryota; kingdom Viridiplantae; phylum Streptophyta; class Magnoliopsida; order Asterales; family Asteraceae; genus Scalesia; species Scalesia atractyloides. The sequence continues at coordinate 85,059,343 of CAMTDV010000019.1, read as the reverse complement.
AAGTTCACTGGAAATGGACAAAGCATGGGGTAAGTTCGCTCGAACTTGACATCATCACAACCATTTCCAGTGAACTTGGCCTCTAAACACTTAAATACGCTTTGTTTCTAATAGATTAAGCCCTATTCACTCAGACACGATACATAATGACGTTAATGACGAAGGCAACAGACATATGCACCAACAGAAATTGCCCTTTTAAGGCATAGTTTGCTTTTAAAACCATAACGGGCTAACATATCAGTAACCTACTGTTATAACAACATATTTTAAACTTAATGGCATATGGAACTTGTATAAGACTCACCCGGTTACCTAGTTTCGCTTATATGCGTTCGGTTAAGCCTACGTGACTAGTTTACGCAATTTAACCGAAACAGGTTTAACCATATCAAAATATTCTCTTATTCCAGAATGTAAAAAAGGTAACCCATATTATACAAGCCCTAGTACTTTTCGGGTCCCAAATACATTCTTTTCCGGTCACCGTTTAATCTAGCGCTTTGTACCGTTATCTTTATTTTAAGTTAGCCGGTCTAGGTCAATGACCAAATAAAGACCCGCTAGCTAACTAATCGGTTAATAAAACCCTCCATTCCAGACTAGAGACTTCCGGTAGATTGTCGCCAAGCTAGTTTATTTTGATTACGGATGTGCTTTGCTTATTTTCTTATTACTAAGGACTTTGCAAGCCAGGAAAATACTTTAACTTATTTTCCCTTATACGGGCTTGGGATACGGTATACTAATACCGCATGGTTGGATATGGGATCAAAGACCAATGAGTCAGGAATTCAAATAATCCATTTTAATTCGTATTGCTTAATATTAAACATTTGGGGGTTTAAACGACCGTGTCCTGGATATCCACGGCTCATTTAATTGCAAATGGCCACGACCTAAGCACGGGGTGTAGGCATACACCCGTCAGATGCTAAATTAAAATTATGACCCATTAGGGGTGCACCTACTAAAGGTGTTAAAGTGGTGTGTCGATTCATCATGATCTCGGCATAGTTTTCGGGCTCTAAATGTATTATTAGCATGTAAAACTGATAACATGAAAATTATTTATCCCAAGTTATTTATTAAAACTAAGTACCATTGCGTACACTAAAGGTTTTCAAAATATTTTCAAAATGAGTTGGTTAAATGTATTTACCTGTGAAAAATGATGTATTTTCAAAAGACTAAGCGCAGCTGACAAGTATACGTAATTAGGCTGGAAGTGCTCGGCGAAGCTTAAGAGGAATTGCAACCCTTTGCTTAGAAGCCCTTAGTCTATTAATTTCCTTTTGTAATTACATTTCGATCCGCATGTGGATCTAGTTACAAGCGTTGTATTTATTATTTTGAACTTTGAACATTCAATCGTTTGTAATAGTAATTATCCAGACTTCCGCTGTGTTATATTGTATTGTGTGGTAATGATGATATCAACTTACGTCACGATATTCCCCAACCGGGCCCACCGGGTTGCACGTGGAAATTATGGGTGTGACAGGTTAGTATCATAGCCAACTTTCGAGTGAATTGAACACTAGCCTTTTGTGTTTAATCTAGAGAATACACATTAACACATATCTCTTAGACTTTCGAGTCTAGACTTTGACCTAGGTGTAATCATTTCCATCTTATTACTCTAGCTTGTATTTTGTTTAACTTGTTTTGAAACTGGAACAATGCCGCCTAAGTTTAGACGTGGAGGAAAGGGTAAAGGACCCATGAGGGGTGGACTCTCAATGACTGGACCATCTTTCACTGGACCGTCCTTCAGGCCACCATATAGACCCTCTTTAGTTGGAGCAGCCAACTTACTTGAAAACAACCCTTACGAAGGATCCGGAGATTCTTCATCCACCTTTGAACCTTACCGACATTCGATCTCACATGAATACTTCCCGCCTCATTCACATTCTCAGCATTCCTACATTCTCACCATTCCCATCAATCTCACCATTCACACACCCATTCCCAACAAGAATACTTCAACTCTTATTTCGATAACCCAGTCAACCAACCCGCACCAGAAACCCCTCCAGTTGACTCACCCACACATATGGAGGAAGATTCTGACCCGAAGGAATTCCCGCAAACCGGATCGTATGGTCATCCTATTGAGCTGTCTAGCGGCTCGAACTCCGTGGCAGGATCTCCATTTAGAGGTCCCGATGAATTTGACCAAAGATGGGCACAATATGTGTTCGTCAACACGCCCTCATACCATAGAACTCCCCAACACCAAAACCCATCACCCCATCCTCACCAAGAGGATGTTGAAATGCAACAGGTGGATTAACCTCAGCCACCACCTGAATCATCATCACAACCACGCCGAAGGCGTGGAGCATGTATGTCAGTACGTGCTGGTCAAAGGTCGGGTTCGCTACCACCTTTGCCACCCTCTTACCCCATCATCCCTGAGGACCCACAAATGGTGGACCTTCAAACACCTCGCCAGTGGCAGAACCCCTGCCGCAACCAGCTGTTGAGCCTTTGCCTCAACCACCTCTACCACCGCTGGATTTTGCCAATCCAATACCTGCATATACAGGACCATCAGGGTTTCACACTGTTGACCCTCCTGGCTTGTATAATTACATTCACCATGGTTTAGAGCAAGATCCATATTATGATGCAATTATTCATAATAACCTTTATCATTCCTCTTACCCTTCCTACCCACCTCCTTATACCTCTACCGGGTATCCACCTTATGGATATCCGTATCCAGTTGCGCCTCAGCCGCAACCACCTCCACCTCAGCCGCAACCCCAACCACTAGTACCACTCGCGGCCATTAATGAGGCCTTGGATCAAGTAAGGGAAATGCGACAACATGTCAAGAAATCAGAGAAGAAAACAACGAAATTTATCAAGAAGCTTTACAAAGCCGTAAAAGGACGGAAGGATGACTAACTTTGTATTTTCATATATGTAATTAAAATTCTAAAAGTCCCTGTGTGGACATTGTTATTTCTGTTAAGTTCCTGCGTGAACTATTTTTGTTATTTTAAGTCATATATATTAGGCAATTTTGTAATGTTCCTTTTAGTAAAATTTCCTTATTATTATTTACTTCATCCAATCAATCATCATGATTTTATTGAGTTATTGATCCGCTATATTAACCCAAAAAAAATCCATCAGCCAATGGCTATAATAGATTGGCAAATGAAAATTTCGGAAGTAGCCTTCTGTCTAGCAAAGGTGAACAATGTTCAACTTCCGAATTTATCATTTCTCTATGTCAACCCTATCGCCTAAGTGATTAAGTAAGATCCTGGCTAAAATGTTCAAACACTCAATAATAGTGTAAAGCCAATGAGCAATAATACAGTAGTGACGCATGACGCACTAACTGATATATTTTGGACTATGTCCAATCTATAAATGCCTATGATGTTCCTTTGAGACCTAGGCTATATATAAGTATACCACATTTAATATTTTAAAACCATGTTGTGAATAAGGGTACGCCATAACATCTAACCAAAATTCATCTCAATAATTAGAAGTAAAGTTGCAACAATGGCGGGATCAAACGAAGTGAATAGTAAGCGCAACGATGGCGACGCTAATGAGAATATCATCATAAGTAAGAATGACTTGAGAGAACTTATTGCCACAGAGATTGGCAAAGCCTTAAAGGACAAATCTGATCACCGATCAGAGTCGAGCGCTTCTCGCTCTAAGCCCGTCTCTAAACCTAAAACTCAGCCTAGCCACTCAAGGACGAAAAAGAGTGAGGCACACTCCTCGAATGTGAGGAGTATAGCAAAGAGTGATGAACATCCTAAGAAGCCGAATGTCGATGGCGATGGTTGTTCCTACAAGTACTTCGTGTCTTGTAGACCCTGTGATTTTAATGGGGAAAAAGGAGTTGTTGAGTGCTTGAGATGGTTGGACGAGATGGAGACGGTGGTGGATATCAGCGGCTGTGCTGATAAAATGTGGTTAAGTATGTGTCTCAGTCATTCAAGGGCGATGCCCTTATCTGATGGAAAGCCTTGGTTCAATCTACAGGCAAAGTTCATCTCTACAACTTAAGTTGGTCCAAGTTTGTGGACTTGGTGAAAGATACCCATTGCCTGCCCCATGAGGTAGAGAAAATTGAGTCAGATTTCTTAAATCTGACTATGAAGAACATGGATTGTCGGAAATGTGTTACCGACTACAACTCTCTCTCAAGGCTAGTGCCTTATTTAGTCACCCTGGAGCCCAAACGTATCGCAAGTTTCATCAATGGGCTAGCTCCTGAAATCAGGAGTATGGTTAAGGCGGTGCAGCCTGGCACCTACAAATCTATTGTAGAACTATCCCTCTCCCTTACACAAGATTATGTGAGGCAAATGTCAGTTAAGACTGACAATGATGGGAAGCGAAAACGGGAGGACGGAAACTCTCAAAAATTTAACAAGAAAGGAAAACATGGGTTTAGTAAGGATAATCAAAAGTCGAGCGACAAACCCACGTGCAAAACGTGTGGGAAGCAACACTATGGACAATGTCGCTTAGAACAAAAACCGAAACAATGCAATATCTGCAAGAAGACTGGGCATCGGTCACATGAGTGCCGTAATATTAAGGATGCTACTTGTTTTGGATGTGGTGAGAAGGGCCACATCAAAACAAGTTGCCCAAAGGCAAATACCGAGGGTAAACCCAAAACCTCAGAGGCAAAGAAAGCCACTGCTAGAGCCTTTCAAATGAATGCTAGGGAAGCAGTGAAGGATAACAATGTTATAACGGGTACGTTTCTTATCAACGACACTTTTGCTAGAGTTCTTTTCGATTCGGGCGCCGATAAATCGTTTGTAGATCATAAGTTTAGTGAACTATTAAACTTGCCCGTAAGAACTCTAGACGTAACCTATGAAGTAGAGCTCGCTGATGGAACTATAGAAATCGCTTCATCCATTCTTGACGGATGCTCCTTATCCATCAAGAATCATTCTATCCCTGTCTCTCTTTTACCTATGAAACTAGCGGGATTCGACGTAGTCTTAGGCATGGATTGGTTATCGCATAACCAAGCACGCATTTCCTGCGATAAGCAACTCATCGAGATCAAATCCCCGTCTGGTAAAATCCTCACCATTCATGGAGATAAACACTTTGGATTGCCGGATAAAGTGGTTTTGCTTAAAGCATCTAGATGTATGACGAAAGGATGTGTCATCTATATGCCACAAGTCACCGTTGATGGACCTAAATCGAAGATTGAAGATATACCTATCATCTCTGAATACCCAGACGTGTTCCCGAAGAATTACCTGGCCTACCTCCTGATAGGCAGGTAGAGTTTCGAAGTGATATCATGCCTGGAGCAGCTCCCATAGCTAAAGCTCTGTACCGTTTAGCGCCAACTGAGATGAAAGAATTGAGAACCCAATTGGACGAACTTTTAGAGAAAGGTTTTATTCAACCTAGCTCGTCGCCTTGGGGAGCACCTATCCTTTTTGTCAAAAAGAAAAAAGACGGATCAATGCGGATGTGCATTGATTACCGTGAGCTCAATAAGATAACAATCAAGAATCGTTATCCTTGGCCTAGGATCGACGACTTGTTTGATCAATTACAAGGTGCAAGCTACTTCTCGAAAATAGATTTGAGATCAGGATATCATCAACTAAAAGTTAGAAATGAAGATGTTCCGAAAACTGCTTTCAGGACAAGATATGGACATTACGAGTTCTTGGTGATGCCTTTGGGCTCACTAATGCACCCGCAGCATTCATGGATCTCATGAATATAGTCTACAAGCTATACTTAGATAAGTTTGTCATTGTCTTCATAGACGACATACTTATATACTCTCGTAATCAATCCGATCACGAGAAACATTTAAGGTGCATTCTCGATATACTACGTCAGGAAAAGTTGTACGCAAAATTTTCTAAATGTGATTTCTGGCTCTGTGAGGTTCAGTTCCTTGGTCACATAGTAACTGAACATGGTATCCAAGTAGATTCAACAAAGATAAAAGCAATAATGAATTGGGAAGCCCCAAAGACACCTTCCGAGCTACGTAGTTTCTTAGGACTGGCTCGCTATTATCGAAGGTTCATTGAGAACTTCTCACGAATAGCCGCTCCTTTGACAATCTTAACTCATAAGGATGCTAAATTTTACTGGGGTTCAAAGCAACAAGAATCCTTTGAGACGCTAAAGCATAAGTTGAGCAATGCACCGGTGTTAACTCTGCCAGAAGGTGTGGAGGAGTTCGTAGTTTATTGTGATGCATCGCACACAGGCATGGGATGTGTGCTTATGCAGAAAGGTAAAGTGATTGCTTATGCATCACGACAACTAAAAATGCATGAGAGAAACTACACCACCTATGATTTAGAATTGGATGCGGTAGTATTCGCACTTAAACTTTGGAGGCACTATTTATATGGAACAAAGTGTATCATCTACACTGACCATAAAAGTCCGCAACACTTGTTCAATCAAAAGGATTTGAACATGAGGCAACGCGTTGGATGGAAACACTCAACGACTATGATTGCGAGATTCCATATCATCCAGGAAAGGAGAATGTAGTCGCTGATGCGCTTAGTCGCAAGGAAAAAATTAAACCTTTAAGGATCAATGCCAAGAGCATTGAACTGAAGAACAGCTTGAATGAAAAGCTGCTAAATGCACAAAGGCACCATGTCTGAGGACAACATTGTCAAGGAAGGATTGGGTGCAACTATCAATCAGTTAGACCTGGAAAGGATGGGATGTTAAGGCTTAACATTCGGATCTGGGTTCCGATCTTTGGTGGAATTAGAAATATAATCCTCCAAGAAGCACATAGCTCTAAATACCCGGTTCACCCAGGTAGCGAAAGATGTATCAAGATTTAAACCCAGCTATTGGTGGATGGGTATGAAGAAAGATATAGCCAATCATGTAGCAAAATGTTTGACGTGTTCTCAAATTAAGGCAAAACACCAGAAACCATCAGGACTTCTACAACAACTTGAAATCCCAGTATGGAAATGGGAAATGATAACAATGGACTTCATCACTAAGTTACCCAAGACCAAGTGTGGCAATGACACGATTTGGGTTATTGTAGATAGATTAACCAAATCCGCTCACTTCTTGCCAATTAAAGAAACATACGACTTTGACAAGATGGCTAAGCTTTATGTTGATGAGATTGTGACCTTGCACGGTGTGCCGATATCCGTTGTATCTGATAGAGACACAAGATACACATCTCACTTTTGGAGAAGCTTCCAACAATCTCTAGGCACGAGATTAAACTTCAGTACGGCTTACCATCCTTGGACGGACAGACAAAGTGAGCGTACCATTCAAACCTTGGAGGATATGCTTCGAGCTTGGTGATCGATTTAGGCGGAAGTTGGGATGATCACTTACCCCTAATCGAGTTCTCTTATAACAACATTATCACACAAATATTAAGACCGCTCCTTTTGAAGCCTTATATGGAAGAAAATGTAGGACGCCTGTATGTTGGGTAAAAGTTGGAGAAGCCCAACTATCTGGACCTGAAATCGTCCTCGAAACCACGGAAAAGATTGTACAAATCCGTGATCGACTTAAGGCAGCTCGTGATAGACAAAAGAGCTATGCCGACAAAAGGCGTAAACCATTACAGTTCCAAGTTGGGGACAAGGTTATGTTAAAAGTATCACCTTGGAAGGGTGTAATGCGCTTGGGAAAAAGGCAAGTTAAGCCCGAGGTACATCGGACCATTCGAAATAATCGAATGTGTCGGACCCGTAGCTTATAGAGTTAAGCTACCGGAAAAGCTCAGTGGAATCCATGATGTTTTCCATGTCAGCAATTTGAAGAAATGCCTCGTGGACGAGTCATTACAATGTCTCATGAAAATATACAGATTGATGAAAACTTGCGTTTCATAGAGAAACCAATTGCGATCGAAGATTGACAAGTTAAAAAGCTTCGGAGAAAGCACGTACCTATTGTGAAGGTCAAATGGGATGCCCGTCGAGGTCCCGAATATACTTGGGAGGTCGAGTCCAATATGCGACAAAAGTACCCTTATCTATTTGAGTAAATCTCGAGGTCGAGATTTTTATTAAGGGGGTGAAGATGTGAGACCTCGAAAATTTCGTCCAATAAAAATCCGACACGTGTCACGAAAATTCTTGGTTACCATATAGCCGAGAGGGGACCAACAACGCCGTCATGTTATTCTAATAACCTCTGAACGAGCATCGAGGAAAGTCGGGGGACCAAAGTGGTGAAAATGCCAAACTTCAATAGTCTGGAGGTCCTTACGGACCGTAACCACTTCCGGTTACGGACCGTAAGGTTAAATAAACCCTGGTTTCAGCAAGTGGTTAGGACCGCAAGCCTTTATGGTTACGTCCGTTACCAATTCAAAACCATGGGCACCAAGGTCCTTACGGACCGCAAGGCTCCAACCCTTATGGTCCGTATGTGGGTGTCAGCGACAGAATGCATGGCAGCTTGCTGCCCTGCCACCTTGCTCGCCATTTCCACCCTTCTCCTGCTTGTGCCATGATCCTGGCCACTTGTATTCATCTCCTAACTCTTGCCAACACCTGGATCCATCCTATAAAACATCTCCAACTATAAATACCCTTATAGTTGCAACATGGAGACTTGCTCATTTCTACAATCACTCCTCTCATCTTATCTGGAGGTTCCTAACCCTTGGGAGCTTCCTAATTAGTCATATTTCGTGCTAAGGCCTTGTGTAAGTGTTCTTAGCCCTCCTTTTCAGTTTTATTAAGTTTTAAGCCAATGTCAAAGCGTTGACGTAAAAACGCTTTGACCTTGTGCTAAGACCATTATAGTCCAAGCCAATGCTCGTAACGAACATGGCTACGTGATCGTAATAAGGTAGGTGTTAATCCCTCAAGAGGGCACCTCCTGATTACCACGTTTGCTTGGTCAATTGACGGGTCAAAGTTATGTTAATAAAAAGTTAAACGGGTCAGTTTTGAAATAAAATCATAATTACAATGTAGATGTTATAAAACCTGTTTTGACACTCTAATAACTTGGTAATAATCATAAGAACATGTAGGAACATGTTCGGCTCGTCAATTCTAGGTCTAAGGTCGGTTCGCAACCGAAAGTCGCAAAGTTTGACTTCTAGGTTGACTTTCAGTTCTGACCCGATTTAGCAACATTAGCTACCGTCCCTAAGTTGCATTATGACCATGTTATATTATACTATAACCCTCTGGATTTATAGGACATGGTCATGTAGTAATCCGAGTCATTATGCAAGTATCCAATAAATATGCCTAAAACGCCATTTTCACGTATAAAATAGTTTAAATAACAAACTTGACATCAAAACTCATTACCTACTGATGTAATATCATTATTAAGGTTTTGGGATATTTATTCAGGTTGCAAACTGAGTTTAATCTCTAGTTTACATATTATGTCCTTAAATGACGATATCGCCCTTTCGGCACTTAAAATGAGTTTTAAACATCTTTATGAACCAAAACCTTATGCCTACTGATGTAGTATATATATTAACATATTTTGGTCATTCAAACCTGGCACAACAACAGTTTCATTTAAATATCGTTTAAATCGTCATTTAGCGACTTAATCGCCGTTTCGACGCATAATATGGTTTAAAACCATATTAGAGTATAAAGACTTGATACTACTGATTTCAAAACATATTTTCAACCTATTAACAGTGGGTACATGTCCCAAACTCAGATTCCCAAATAAGTTATCATTTATATGTGAAATGACCAAATTGCCCTTTCAGGACATAGTTTGGTCTTAAACTATAAACCACGCATAAATTGATGTCCTATTGATATAACATCATAAAATAAGTATTTTTACAGAATGTTTATGTTATTAACATCAGTTTACTTATAAACTCGTTATTACATTTTAAAATGACGAAATTGCCCTTTTTAAGGCATAGTTTGCTTTTAAAACCATAACGGGCTAACATATCAGTAACCTACTGTTATAATAATATATTTTAAACTTAATGGCATATGGAACTTGTATAAGACTCACTCGGTTACCTAGTTTCACTTATATGCATTCGGTTAAGCCTACGTGACTAGTTTACGCAATTTAACCGAAACGGGTTTAACCATATCAAAATATTCTCATATTCCAGAATGTAAAAAGGTAACCCATATTATACAAGTCCTAGTACTTTTTGGGTCCAAAATACATTCTTTTCCGGTCACCGTTTAATCTAGCGCTTTGTACCGTTATCTTTATTTTAATTAGCCGGTCAAGGTCAATGACCAAATAAAGACCCGCTAGCTAACTAATCGGTTAATAAAACCCTCCATTCCAGACTAGAGACTTCCAGTAGATTGTCGTCAAGCTAGTTTATTTTGATTACGGCTGTGCTTTGCTTATTTTCTTATTACTAAGGACTTTGCAAGCCAGGTATACTTTAACTTATTTTCCCTTATACGGGCTTGGGATACGGTATACTAATACTGCATGGTTGGATGTGGGATCAAAGACCAATGAGTCGGGAATTCAAATAATCCATTTTAATTCGTATTGCTTAATATTAAACATTTGGTGGTTAAAATGACCGTGTCCTGGATATCCACGCTCATTTAATTGCAAATGGCCACGACCTAAGCACGGGGTGTAGGCATACACCCGTCAGATGCTAAATTAAAATGATGACACATTGGGGGTGCACCTACTAAAGGTGTTAAAGTGGTGTGTCGATTAATCATGATCCCGACATAGTTTTCGGGCTCTAAATGTATTATTAGCATGTAAAACTGATAACATGAAAATTATCTATCCCAAGTTATTTATTAAAACTAAGTACCATTGCGTACACTAAAGGTTTTCAAAATATTTTCAAAATGAGTCGGTTAAATGTATTTACCAGTGAAAACTGACGTATTTTCAAAAGACTAAGCGCAGGTAACAAGTATACGTAATTAGGCTGGAAGTGCTCGGCGAATCTTAAGAGGAATTGCAACCCTTTGCTTAGAAGCCCTTAGTCTGTTAAATTTCCTTTTGTAATTACATTTCGATCCGCCTGTGGATCTAGTTACAAGCGTTGTATTTATTATTTTGAACTTTGAACATTCAAACGTTTGTAATAGTAATTATCCAGACTTCCGCTGTGTTATATTGTATTGTGTGGTAATGATGATATCAACTTACGTCACGATATTCCCCAACCGGGCCCATCGGGTTGCACGTGGAAATTAGAGGTGTGACATACCCACACACCACCATCTGATCCACACCCCAACCAACCAGATCCCTTCGACACCATTCCGGATCCACACCCCAACCAACCAGACGCCGTCATAGCTGCTGGGAGACACCACCCGGAGATCCTTCCCACACCGTTCCGGATCCAGATCTTGTTTCGTTCCACATTCTTCTCTGATCTTCGTCTTCGTCTCTAGTTCCAGATCGAAAAACGCAGTGCATGTGGGTTGGTGCGGTGGTGGTGATGGTGGTACAGTGGTGTGGTTGATGCGGTGGTGGTGATGGTGGTTAGGTGGTGGTTTTGTAAGTGGGGTTGGTGTGATGGTGGTAGGGTTGGTGTGGTGGTGGTGTGGTTGGTGCGGTGGTGGTGGTGATGGTAGTGTGATGGAGGTGCTAGGATTTCTAGTGAGAGAGAGAGAGTGCAAAGTGTGAGTGTGTGAAATGTGTGCGCAATTAGTATTATAAATAGTATTAAAATCTTATGCATTAAAGACTTCTTCATTATACTTTTTGTGCATATAAGAGTTGTACTTTGTATGTAAATGACTAAATTATCCTTGTAGCTAACAAACTTGGTGGATGGAGTTAGAAAATTGGACTCAAATAGTTAAGAAAAGTGGTTATAGGGACTCAGGGCATTAAACATTTTGATTTTGGACTCAAGTGGTTAAAACCTCTAAAACACAGGGACTCAAAAGGTAATTTTCCCTTTACTATATTACATTCAAAGAAAGAGTTTAAAATATAATAGATCCTGTTTACTCAGTGAAAGATATATAGAGTTTATTTAACTTCTTTTGAATCTAAAATAAACCAACCTTTAGAGATTTTTGTGACAGATTGCCAACGGATCCTTACTGACAAGACATCAACGGATTACCGATAGAAGGCTGAAAAGTCTAGGCGAAAATCTTATCCTCGCATAAACAATGGATTGCTGAAGGAAAGAACCTTTGCAAATGGCCCTCATTGACAAATGACTGAAAAGCCTAGACGGTAATCTTATCCAAAATCATATCTTTAAAATAGCGACTAGTTACCAACGGATCTTCTATTGGCATTTGCCAAAACGTTCCCAAAAAAAGAATAGATCCGGGCTCACCCGCATTGGTGTTCATCAGTAATTCGTTGGCAATACTTTTCTTCTTGAGTTTATGGTATCGTTGGTAATAAGTAAGTAATCAGAGACGAATAACCGATTGTCTTTTAAATCTCCCTTGTTAATTCTATTTTTTGTACTAGTTTTGATCATGATTTGGAAGTTACGAACGTAAATCGTTGGCGGTGACTGTTGTGAAAGTTAATGATATAAATCATCTCCATTTATTTGCTTTCATCCGAGTAAATTGTTTAAAGTAAACTGAAATTACTTTTTTCTCATTTTTAAATTTCAATTGATGCTATAATATTATTCAATGTTAAATATAATAAAAGATAATATATTTACATATAATGAACATCAGAAACAAAACCCATCTCTCCTCCACCAACTCTTAACCACTTTTGGTCCTTCCAGTCATTAACAAATCGATTATATACAGTTAACATATTAATAGAAAGAATCCATGAATGAAACAAACAACTTTATATATATTAAGACGATTTTTAAGTTATATATCAGTCATCAGAAGAATATTCACCCTAGCTATTAGCAATTAATAAATATTAATAATCTCATAATTTTCATACATAATCTGTTTAAATTAACATTTATCACATTGAATTATAATTTTACTTGTTAATAAAATATATTATATTTCTCTTTGTTTATATATATATATATATATATAAAGGTAAATTGCAAAAACAGTCATAAACCCACAATCCAAAGTTGACCTATAACTCATTCAGATGTGTGTGAGTGAATGTGCGCGTCTACACTCTACATATACATAGAAACAGACGTATATATGTGAGTGGGAATTATACGCTCATGGTGAACCTTCCAATAGAAAGGGACAAGAAGAAGCAAGTGGAAAGATTGGAACTTAGTGGAAGACCATTTTAGCTTCAAGTGATTCATCTTTTCATACCAAATTTTGGTAATTACTTGCATGATATATATGGCCAACCAATGATGAAAATGTCTATATCATTTCTTCTTTAAAGTTCAAGTTATATGTAGATAACAAAATTTTCATTTTTTTTATCGGTTCATGTTTAAAACTATCCATTATTAAAGGTTAAATGTGTGTGCGAAACCACAAACACTATTTACTTGATATTATCACGTTTTTTACTTCTTTCATGGCTGGTAAGCCCCACCTAGCCACTCGCAACCTTCTTTTAAGCTCATCAAATATTTTTCAAAAGGGTAAATTGTATTGATTGAGAATATGTTGTACAAGTTAAGATTTTCATAGAGTATTTTTACCCACTGTGTAGTTAAGATTTGCAAACTAAGCTTGGGGAATGATTTGTAGCTTGAAAAATAACAACAAGAATTGTCAACACGGCTTTGTGAAAATGTCTATGATTTGATAGATAGTAGATATAAATTGCACACATAATTTTCTTTGAGTAACATTTTCTTAAATATAATGAAGTCAACTTCAACATGCTTTATCCGTGCATGAAAAACAAGGTTAGCAATGAGGTATATCGCATCGTGATTATCAAACCAGGGAGTCAGACCAGAAGTTGTGTCTACTCCTTCAATAGAGCCTCTAACCTGATTAATTCAACTATAGTATTAGCTAGGACCTGGTATTTAGATTTTTAGATGACCGAGATACTATTTTCTAGTTTTGTCCAATCTTGAGATGAGGTTGGAAACCATGTATATGGCAAATCCCACTGTGGATCGATGGTCATCCGGAAAACCAGTCTAGTTAGCATCTGAGAAGGCATAAAGAGAAGAAGATCCTTGCCAGTGAACACTAGTCTAAGCTTGAAGGTGGGAACCCGAGTTGCGACGGATAAACAACCCATAATCAGTTGTGCCTTTTAAGTATCAATATATGCTTTGGCAGCAGACAAGTGATTCTCGAAAGTAGCAAGCATGTATTGACACATTTTGTTGACAACAAATGTGATATTAGGTATGGATAACGTGATATTGTAGAGCCCCAACTAGCTAACGACATTTAACTAGATATGGTATAAGAGAACTATCACAGAAAGATAAGGACTTGGATGTGGTCATAGAAGATGATACTAGTTTGCAGTCAGTAGAATCTTTTCGTTAAAAAAACTCATAAAAGTACTTCTTTTGTGAAAGAATAATATCCTTGTATTAGGGAGTAAGTTTAATCCATCAAAAGTAATCAACTTTCCCAAGATCCTTTTAAGCCTAGTCTTTTCTCAGAAATTGGATAACACGATTGAGTGCAATGGTGTTTTTACCAATAACAATGACGTCGTCAACATAAACATGTATGCATTGAATTTTTTCACAATGTTTATAAATAAAGAGAGAAGGATCGATTTTGGAGCCACGAAATCCCAACGATTGAAGAGCATGTGGTAGAGATGAAACTAAGCACATTGAGCTTGTTTGAGGCCGTATAGTAACTTGTTTTACGTACAAACGTGATCTAGATGTATGGGATCAACAAATCCTTATGGTTGTTTGAGGTAGACTGTCACTATAGATCACCATGTATGAATACATTTTGAACCTCAAGTCGATGAAATGGCCGTTGCTTTGAAAAAAAAAGAGAGAACCACTCGAATGGCAATGAACTTGACAACAAGACTTAAGATTTCATGAAAGTCAATGCCAGGTTGTTGACAAAACCATTTAGCCACAATGCGAGCTTTGTAATGTGTAACAAGCCATATTATTTGTCTTTATCTTTTAAACCCACTTGCAATCAATAACATTAGTTTTAGGAACATGAAGGATGAAAGTCCAAGTATCATTTTTTACAAGTGTAGAAAATGCCTCAGCCATGGCTTGATGCCATCTAGATGTTGGTTTGAAATGGTAAAAGAAATGGGTTAGACGGGATTTTGTGTAGACACGGAGACATAATTAGCAGATGGACTATACAGGACACAAGGTTTTGGATTTTGTTGAAGGTTGGGAGGACGTTGACGAGGAGGAGGATTAGGGGGAAGAGAGTGTGAGTTAGAAGAAGTACAAACGGTAGGAGATTGAAATGTGTTAAGTTGTGTAGGATGAGTGTTTGATTGTGTAGGATGAGAATGGTAAATGATGTCATCAGGTGGAATTGTGAAATCAAAAAGGGTGTGTAAGTGTTTGAGGAAAGACTTGGAAGAACATATTGAAGAATAATAAGAAAAATATTTTACCAATGGAACCTGCAAATTATTGTTTTTATACCAAAATATTTCTCAAAAGTATAGTATTGATTGAGGAAATGTTATATAAGTTCAGGTTTCCATATGAGTAAGCATCATAACTAAACCTACATTAGATGTCCCAAAATTGGTAACCACTCCCTTCTACAATCAAACATGGAAAACAAAAAATGGTGGCTTCACTTTTGACGTTTACAAGTAAGTGGGTTGATGTTATGTTTTTTGTAGGAATGTGTGTAATGGTAGAGATATCTAAAAACTCCTATATAATATGTAATATAAATTCAAAGCATAACATTGCGGATTCATTTATCACAAGCTTATTAACATGATTGTGAGTATACGTAAAAAGTGGTATATTTTTAGTTGTTTTATACACTAGTTCAAGTTTTAATATTTATAAAAATACAATAAAGTATTATCACACTACACTTCACGTAATATAGTGATGGTAAAAGATACTGGGGTCGTCTAAGGAGACAACGACTTTTAATGCCGAGTCTTCGTCAACATCTAGTCATACCAAAAGTAAAGGATTAAAATAGCTCAAAAATAAAATAAAGATATAAATAAAAAGGGTAGTAATCAATGATAAGAAAAGGGGTGTTTGGGATACATTTACCTCTAGATGTTTTGTTAACTAAACCTTACCATGGGGTAACAAGGGCCTGATTGTCAGACGAGAAATTGTGTGTCATAATGTGTAAAGTTGTGTAGTTCTTTCTTAAGGACCCCCGCACACTCGAACATATCGATTTGAATCAGCAGGGACGCCACTCATGGTCGAATCAAACCATAATGGTACCGTCCAATCAGTAAGGAAAGTATATACCTCTATGGTTTAGTATTAGTTAAGCAAATATTTTATATTACTTGTGACTATGGTTCCCTTGGTGAGGCGTTAATTCTCCAAAGGTAGTTACTTTTATAGAAATCAAGTCCTTTGCGCTTTGAACTTATCGCCACGCATCGGCAAGAGCTTACCAACCCAAAGTTCTATTCCAAAACATGTAACTTCCTTCGAAGCATCAACATGTATTGACTCTACATAGACATAGAAAACATGGATGTCCCAAGTTAATGGTAACACAAAATTATTGGTAGATTTTAATGGTTAAGCCGAAAACTAATAAACCAAGTTAATGGTAACTAATATTTCACTCGCATTCAATAAACACCTTCTTACCTAAAGTCATTAACATACACATTGTTTCACCCCTGGTTTGCTTTAGTTAACTCCCCAAGTTTCCCCAAAAACACCCACATAAAACTTAGCCAAGAATAGCCATGGTGATAGTTTTCATCAAACTTGGAAAGATTATATTAACCATTAAAAGCTTGATTACACTAATGATTCTTGGGTTTTTTACTGATTACAATGATTAAAGATAGTGGGTAGAAGATAAATGTGTTGTGGAGAAGAGAGAAGAATTGAGCAAGTAAAATGGTGGCCAAATGCCTCTATTTATAGGCTACCGGAGGTTCAGACACAGGACATGTCTGGGAGGCACAGCCATGGTCAGCTCTCGTGGGCCGAACTGGATCTTCCCAATTCTTCCAAAAGCTGGATTTGTCGTTTTCTACCGAGACACGAGGCATGTTTAGACTTTTCTGGTCTGGGATTGGCGCAGTGGTCTTCGGGAAGTGCTGGCAATTCGGGTTTGAGATATGGAGCATGCCTGGCGAGACATGGGGACTACCTGAACAACTTTTCACCATTCATTCAGATTTTTGTCTGGTTTTGCTTCCGTTGTTCGAATTGGGTTTTACACTCACTATAACGTGTAGTTGTGCTAGTAATTTACAAGTGGCTTGCAAAAAACTAAACTCGTGTACATGCAACCAAAATTCCCTGACTCACCCAACCTAGTTTTGCTATGGCTTGCAACTTTTTAAAACCAATTTTTCAACAACTCATGGTAACGATTGGTGCCAAAAGTACCATTATTAACATGAAAACAGTTTTGAAATGTGTTTTAAATAATTAAATGCATTTTCTATAGCTTGAAAACCGAGTTTTGTACTTCAATTATACACACAATACAAAGATACCATATGAAGGGGTATGGTCCCGAAAACCTTGCGCAAGCGTTAACTCCCCAAGTTTCCCCAAAAACACCCACATAAAACTTAGCCAAGAATAGCCATGGTGATAGTTTTCATCAAACTTGGAAAGATTATATTAACCATTAAAAGCTTGATTACACTAATGATTCTTGGGTTTTTTTACTGATTACAATGATTAAAGATAGTGGACAGAAGAGAAATGTGTTGTGGAGAAAAGAGAAGAATTGAGCAAGTAAAAATGGTGGCCAAATGCCTCTTTATAGGCTGCCGGAGGTTCAGACACAGGGCATGTCTGGGAGGCACAGCCATGGTCAGCTCTCGTGGGCCGAACTTGTCACACCCCAACCGATGACGGAATCATCGGGGTAGTGGCACTAGGCGAATCAGATTGATCAAGAGAATTTCCATAACAGCCATTTCAAAGATAAACATCAACATTTAATATCTCATACTATCAAACTCATAAACCTTCAAAATAACCATTACATACCAACAAAATCTCTTAAACACAATCCAATTCGATTTCCCCTAGATTTTATTACAACCGTTCTAAAACAAACTAAACTACGCATGCAACATCCAGGGCATCCAAGCTATAAATCTTCAACCTGTTACATACGTTAAAATACAAGTCAATACAATTAAGTGAAGGTGAGCATACGAGTTTAAATAATACTAGCATAGTCGATAAAGCGTTTGCGAAACAATCTAATTACATATCATGATACACCAAAACACTTAACATAACATAGGCTCATTTCTCATGCTAACTACTGTGAGAAGGCTTGCGCGTCCATCCTAACTAGACCCCGTCGGGTGTAAGCCACACTATAGTACCATACTAGCTAAGGAGGCAAGTTAACGAAAATAAGTCCTAGTTACATGTTTCTAGTATCACGTGGCGAGCATATACAATCAGATTATTCGCATGTGATAAACAGTTTTGATTCGTGATGTGATTTTGTTTATAGGAACGCATGTAACACCCAAAAGTGCGTTTAAAGCGAAAATGGGTCAAGCATACTCACTGTGGGTGCGTTTAGGTAAGACGTAAGATTCTGAGAAGAGTCGAGAAGAGCGCCAGATCAGCCTGCATACGCGAACGGAAGTGCATCAGTCTCCGATAACCTGAAACGGTTAAGTCTTGGTTGGGCAGTAGCCAAGTTCGAGCGAACTTGTATGATTTGGATGGGTTTATAGCCAAGTTCGGTCGAACTTGATGAGTTTCCTAAGAAACTTGTCAAGTTCGGGCGAACTTGTAGGAAAAACCTTACTGATTTGGCAAGTTCGGTCGAACTCGTATGGTTTCCTAAGAAACCAGGCAAGTTCGGGCGAACTTGCAAGAAACTTAGTGAAGAAACACTCAAGTTCTGTCGAACTTGACCCAAATGGGTACAAGTTCGGTCGAACTTGACCTGGTGAGCTGGTGATTCTCGAGCGAACTTGATGTTTTCGGTCCAAAATCTTGCGTTTTTGCGTCATTTGCTGAGGAAAATCGAGTGTTCCCTCCAACCCTGTGCTACTGAGCAAACTTAGGTCGGAGAGGTCTTTTAGAGCTGTTTTAGCCGTTTTACAAAAGCGTGGGCTAATCCGGGCGAACTCGAGGTTCGTTCGGATTAGTCCAGCTTGTGTAAACCAACATAAAAGTCCTTGTGCTTCCAGATCTGGGATCTTGAATAATAGATGCTTCGTTTCATATCAGAAAATGAACAAAACATCCTCAAAAGTCCGTATTTTGTGTCAAAATCGATATTTATCAAAGGTTTTCTCAGATCTATCACTTACAAGCCGAGATCTTGCAGATCTCGTGTTTGGGAAGTCTCTACTATCGCCAAACAAACTCGCATTGTGTAGATCTAAGCTTAAAACATAAGTTTTTGAAGAAAAAGATGAAGGTTTTCGTAAAAGAATGAGTTTTGATGAAAACGAAGGCTATGCCTTGTACCAAAATCGTCGTAAACCTTTGTAGATCGTTGTTAAACGTTGTTGCAGCTGAAATCGGGTTGATTCTTACTTAGAACACGAAGGTTTCGGGTTTTGAGAGCTCTGGGCTGTAACATCCGTCAAAAAACGGATTTACCAAACCCGCTCCGTTTATCAACCGAACAGTCAGTCAAAAATTTCGTTGTGAATTAAATGCCCAAAATATTTTTAAACGATACGTAATCAATTATTATACGGGACTATATATTTAGTTTTTGAAAAACTGTTGAAAATCGCAAGATAAAAATGAAATGATCCAGCCGGGTTTCGAACCCGGGTCACTCGCCGAGTCACTCAGCGACTTATCTCACACACACAAACCACTGCGCCACTTGTTCTGTTTGGTAAATATTGAAATCATTTAATTGATAAAGTGACGTTACGAATTCAAAATCGGCGCCCATCAGTTCAGTCGTCGGAATCCCGGAAATCTCGCGAGTTTTTAACACCATTTTCAGTTATAACGTAAACCATTAACAAGACATCGGTTATAACCGATGTTTGAAGTCCGCGACCAAACCATAACCGCCGGAAAATTTAAATCAATGAACCCAGTCGGAAATCAGACCAAATACATCTCGATTTTCCCCTATAAATTCACCCTCAACCCATTGAAAACCTTTTCGTTCAAAACCACACTCTTTCTCGGCGAAAACTCCCTCGCCGGAACTTTTCTGTTCGTCGCCGGAAAACCGATTTCCTTATTTCTGAACCTCACTAAATCTTTTAAACTTATACCGGAGTCACCCATACCTTCTTCAAACCTTCTGGGGACTCGCTGCTGCAAGACACCTGACGCCGGAGCTTATTACTGTCGCCGGAGTTCTGCCGGAAAACAGAGGGTCCAGTCGGTATACTTCTCCGCCCAATTTCTTTTCCTTTTCACATTTATCTCACCGTAATGAACTGAAAAACACTAATAAACCGATAAAAACTTGGAACCAGTCGATTTCCAAACTCTGGTTCTATCTTGATGAAGAAGACGATGTATTTCCGTATCTTATAAGTATAATTAAAATCAGGATATTAATCGGGTTAGACACACAGTCCAGCGGTGGACTGTGTGCACATATAACGCAAAGGTCACGAGTTCGAATCCGGTTTCATACACGCTGCCTAAATAAAAATCAAATTTTTGTTTAACTGAACCGGAGTCGATACTGGTATATGTTAAGTATATTGATAACCGGAATAATAACCAAGTTAGACACACAGTCCAGCGGTGGACTGTGTGTTTGTTTATATCACTGGTCACGAGTTCGAGTCCGGTCTTCTGCACCGACTCGGACAATTATCTCTTCTTTTTAAATAAGGCAGAAAAGGAAATAACTAATTAGTATTTAAGTATAATAAAAATCGAATTATATAACATGTTAAACACACAGTCCAGCGGTGGACTGTGTGTTAGATTAAACCACAGGTCCCGGGTTCGAGACCTGTGGAGTGTATGTCCGATTCGCTTAAAACTGTTTTTAAAATAAAATGATTTTCGGTTTAAACTAATTAATATATATATATATAATTAAAATCAGATTTATAACGGGTTAGACACGTAGCTCAGTTGGTAGAGCTGCGTGCACGCGTACGGGAGGTCTCGGGTTCGAGCCTCACTCAGCGCACTTGTGTTCCGCATTCGAACCGGTCAACGGTCAGGTCAACGGTCAACGGGCTGGTCAACGGTCAGAAAAAAATCAATTTTTTTATTATTTTTATTTAATTATTTTAATTAAAAATCAATTAAAAATACTTAAAAATAACATTTTTAAGGTTAGAAAATAGCCTCAAACTCACAAAAATACACCCAACAATCCTACTAAAATAGATTAATAAAATCCGTTTACTTACCGAACCATAATGCGATTATTCTAGGTTAAACTCACTCGTGGTTAAAACCACTTCGCGTGCATTCAACATCATCAACCGAACGCACCCACTGTGAGTGAATCTTACAACTCCCCCTTTTAAATTACACGTTTTGGGGTGTGTCATGTGTTATGAAAATAATTAATTTATTTATTTAAACTTGTGCCATACCACATCATGACCTAAACTTAGATTGTTTTTATTGTTGTGATTTACTTATTGCCTTTTTGTCCAGTTATAAGAAACTCATACATTAAGCCCATCAGTTCCTCGTGGGAGACGAGTTGAACAACGCGTGCTTCAAATCAAATTCATTATTGTTCATGTATGTATCATTGAGTTTATATTATTTGTAGTTGTGTCATTCATATTATCATGTTATGCAAATCATTCAT
Source organism: Scalesia atractyloides (assembly GCA_947069175.1). Classification (NCBI taxonomy): domain Eukaryota; kingdom Viridiplantae; phylum Streptophyta; class Magnoliopsida; order Asterales; family Asteraceae; genus Scalesia; species Scalesia atractyloides. Next base: position 85,037,564 of record CAMTDV010000019.1, on the reverse strand, counting down.
CAGGCCCCTCAGTTCCTCGTGAGAGACGAGTTGAGCATCGCGTGCCTCTAATTGTTCCACTATTGTTCATGTGTGTTTCATTTAACATCTTATGATTGTTGATTAAGTTACATCTATTTTTACTCATGTTTGGTTGTGCACATATTTCATAATCAATTTAAATAAATTTGTTCAAATGTTTTCCATAAGATTCACTCGCCAACATTATGTTGATCCAAAAACCTTTTTACACATGATACAGGTGAACAGGTTGAAGCAAGGAAAACATAGGATATGCCTTAGAAGAGAACAAAGAAGTTTAGATTGTTAGTTAGATCATGTTGTAACATTTATTGTAAAATTCCATTTAATTTGTATTAATGAATATGAAACGCTTAATAAATGTCATGAGTTTTGATGATAACCCAATCATGCCCCGATCACCTTTTCCGCTGCGGGTCGGGGTGTGACATGGGCGAATTTACAGCAAGTTCAAATGAGAGGAATGAGCTGAGTATTTATAGGCGAAGGCAAAAAGTGAGGCTGGTGAGACCAAGTTCGGCCGAACTTGCATGAAAACATGCAAGTTCGCGCGAACATGACGGATTTTAAGAGAATGGGAGCCAAGTTCGGCCGAACTAGTGCATATATGCACAAGTTCGAGCGAACTTGAGCCAAACAAAGAAGAAAGCTTGGCCAGTCAAGTTCGGCCGGACTTGGTATCACCAAGTTCGAACGAACTTGACCCAAAAGCTGGGTTTTCTTCGTTCATTTCGCGTTAAGAGTTCGTTGGTTATTCGGTTCGCGTTAGATAGTTATATTAAGCGTTATAATAGAGTTTTAAGCGTTATACTTGATATAATAGTGCGATTTAGCGATTCGAGAGTGCGAGAGCGATGCGATAGCGATTGCAAACATAACCACAAACACACATAAATAACATAAAACCACATAATTAACTGCGATTTGCGATGCGATGAGATTAGCGATGAGATTTAATAAGCGATTAGATGCGATAATAACATAAAATACCATAATTAATTAACATAAACTTTATTATTAACCGAATCTCGGATTTACAAAAAGATAGATAATCAGAGAACAAAAGAAGAGATAACAATCGAATTTTCGAGTTGTTACAGAACTGGATCTTCCCAAATCTTCCAAAAGTTGGATTTATCGTTTTCTACCGAGACACGAGGCATGTTTAGACTTTTCTGGTCCGGGATTGGCGCAGTGGTCTTCGGGAAGTGCTGGCAATCTTCGGGTTTGAGACATGGAGCGTGCCTGGCGAGACATGGGGACTACATGAACAACTTTTCACCATTCATTCAGATTTTTGTCTGGTTTTGCTTCCGTTGTTCGAATTGGGTTTTACACTCACTATAACGTGTAGTTGTGCTAGTAATTTACAAGTGGCTTGCAAAAAACTAAACTCGTGTACATGCAACCAAAATTCCCTGACTCACACCAACCTAGTTTTGCTATGGCTTACAACTTTTTGAAACCAATTTTTCAACAACTCATGGTAACAATTGGTGCCAAAAGTACCATTATTAACATGAAAACGATTTTGAAATGTGTTTAAATAATTAAATGCATTTTCTATAGCTAGAAAACCGAGTTTTGTACTTTAATTATACACACAATACAAAGATACTATGTGAAGGGGTATGGTCCCGAAAACCTTGCGCAAGCGTTAACTCCCCAAGTTTCCCCAAAAACACCCACATAAAACTTAGCCAAGAATAGCCATGGTGATAATTTTCATCAAACTTGGAATGATTATATCAACCATTAAAAGCTTGATTACACTAATGATTCTTGGGTGTTTTTACTGATTACAATGATTAAAGATAGTGGATAGAAGATAAATGTGTTGTGGAGAAGAGAGAAGAATTGAGCAAGTAAAAATGGTGGCCAAATGCCTCTATTTATAGGCTGCCGGAGGTTCAGACACAGGGCATGTCTGGGAGGCACAACCATGGTCAGCTCTCGTGGCCGAACTGGATCTTCCCAATTCTTCCAAAAGCTGGATTTGTCGTTTTCTACCGAGACACGAGGCATGTTTAGACTTTTCTGGTTCGGGATTGGCGTAGTGGTCTTCGGGAAGTGCTGGCAATCTTCGGGTTTGGGACATGGAGCGTGCCTGGCGAGACATGGGGACTACCTGAACAACTTTTCACCATTCATTCAGATTTTTGTCTGGTTTTGCTTCCGTTGTTCGAATTGGGTTTTACACTCACTATAACGTGTAGTTGTGCTAGTAATTTACAAGTGGCTTGCAAAAAACTAAACTCGTGTACATGCAACCAAAATTCCCTGACTCACCCAACCTAGTTTTGTGATGGCTTGCAACTTTTTGAAACCAATTTTTCAACAACTCATGGTAACAATTGGTGCCGAAAGTACCATTATTAACATGAAAACGATTTTGAAATGTGTTTAAATAATTAAATGCATTTTCTATAGCTAGAAAACCGAGTTTTGTACTTCAATTATACACACAATACAAAGATACTATGTGAAGGGGTATGGTCCCCGAAAACCTTGCGCAAGCGTTAACTCCCTAAGTTTCCCCAAAAACACCCACATAAAATTTAGCCAAGAATAGCCATGGTGATAGTTTTCATCAAACTTGGAAAGATTATATTAACCATCAAAAGCTTGATTACACTAATGATTCTTGGGTTTTTTACTGATTACAATGATTAAAGATAGTGGATAGAAGATAAATGTGTTGTGGAGAAGAGAGAAGAATTGAGCAAGTAAAAATGTGGCCAAATGCCTCTATTTATAGGCTGCCGAGGTTCAGACACATGGCATGTCTGGGAGGCACAGCCATGGTCAACTCTCGTGGCCGAACTGGATCTTCCCAAATCTTCCAAAAGCTGGTATTTGTCGTTTTCTACCGAGATACGAGGCATGTTTTAGACTTTTCTGGTCCGGGATTGGTGCAGTGGTCTTCGGGAAGTGCTGGCAATCTTCGGGTTTGAGGCATGGAGCGTGCCTGGCGAGACATGGGGACTACCTGAACAACTTTTCCCCATTCATTCAGATTTTTGTCTGGTTTTGCTTCCATTGTTCGAATTGGGTTTTACACTCACTATAACGTGTAGTTGTGCTAGTAATTTACAAGTGGCTTGCAAAAAACTAAACTCGTGTACATGCAACCAAAATTCCTGACTCAGCCAACCTAGTTTTGATATGGCTTGCAACTTTTTGAAACCAATTTTTCAACAACTCATGGTAACAATTGGTGCCAAAAGTACCATTATTAACATGAAAACGATTTTGAAATGTGTTTAAATAATTAAATGCATTTTCTATAGCTAGAAAACCGAGTTTTGTACTTCAATTATACACACAATACAAAGATACCATGTGAAGGGGTATGTCCCGAAAACCTTGCGCAAGCGTTAACTCCCCAAGTTTCCCCAAAAACATCCACATAAAACTTAGCCAAGAATAGCCATGTGATATTTTCATCAAACTTGGAAAGATTATATTAGCCATTAAAAGCTTGATTACACTAATGATTCTTGGGTTTTTTACTGATTACAATGATTAAAGATAGTGGATAGAAGATAAATGTGTTGTGGAGAAGAGAGAAGAATTGAGCAAGTAAAAATGGTGGCCAAATGCCTCTATTTATAGGCTGCCGGAGGTTCAGACACAGGGCATGTCGGGAGGCACAACCATGGTCAGCTCTCGTTGCCGAACTAGATCTTCCCAAATCTTCCAAAAGCTGGATTTGTCGTTTTCTACCGAGACACGAGGCATGTTTAGACTTTTCTGGTTCGGGATTGGCGTAGTGGTCTTCGGGAAGTGTTGGCAATCTTCGGGTTTGAGACATGGAGCGTGCCTGGCGAGACATGGGGACTACCTGAACAACTTTTCACCATTCATTCAGATTTTTGTCTGGTTTTGCTTCCGTTGTTCGAATTGGGTTTTACACTCACTATAACGTGTAGTTGTGCTAGTAATTTACAAGTGGCTTGCAAAAAACTAAACTCGTGTACATGCAACCAAAATTCCCTGACTCACCCAACCTAGTTTTGCTATGGCTTACAACTTTTTGAAACCAATTTTTCAACAACTCATGGTAACAATTGGTGCCAAAAGTACCATTATTAACATGAAAACGATTTTGAAATGTGTTTAAATAATTAAATGCATTTTCTATAGCTAGAAAACCGAGTTTTGTACTTTAATTATACACACAATACAAAGATACTATGTGAAGGGGTATGGTCCCGAAAACCTTGCGCAAGCGTTAACTCCCCAAATTTCCCCAAAAACACCCACATAAAACTTAGCCAAGAATAGCCATGGTGATAGTTTTCATCAAACTTGGAATGATTATATCAACCATTAAAAGCTTGATTACACTAATGATTCTTGGGTTTTTTTACTGATTACAATGATTAAAGATAGTGGATAGAAGATAAATGTGTTGTGGAGAAGAGAGAAGAATTGAGCAAGTAAAAATGGTGGCCAAATGCCTCTATTTATAGGCTGCCGGAGGTTCAGACACAGGGCATGTCTGGGAGGCACAGCCATGGTCAGCTCTCGTTGCCGAACTGGATCTTCCCAAATCTTCCAAAAGCTGGATTTGTCGTTTTCTACCGAGACACGAGGCATGTTTAGACTTTTCTGGTCGGGATTGGGTAGTGGTCTTCGGGAAGTGCTGGCAATCTTCGGGTTTGAGACATGGAGCGTGCCTGGCGAGACATGGGGACTACCTGAACAACTTTTCACCATTCATTCAGATTTTTGTCTGGTTTTGCTTCCGTTGTTCGAATTGGGTTTTACACTCACTATAACGTGTAGTTGTGCTAGTAATTTACAAGTGGCTTGCAAAAAACTAAACTCGTGTACATGCAACCAAAATTCCCTGACTCACCCAACCTAGTTTTGTATGGCTTGCAACTTTTTGAAACCAATTTTTCAACAACTCATGGTAACAATTGGTGCCAAAAGTACCATTATTAACATGAAAACGATTTTGAAATGTGTTTAAATAATTAAATGCATTTTCTATAGCTAGAAAACCGAGTTTTGTACTTCAATTATACACACAATACAAAGATACTATGTGAAGGGTATGGTCCCGAAAACCTTGCGCAAGCGTTAGAACTCCCAAGTTTCCCCAAAAACACCCACATAAAAACTAGCAAGAAAGCCATGGTAATAGTTTTCATAAACTTGGATAGATTATACAACCATAAAAGCTTGTTACACTAATGATTCTTGGGTTTTTTACTGATTACAATGATTACAAGATAGTGGATAGAAAGATAAATGTGTTGTGGAGAAGAAGAAGAATTGAGCAAGTAAAAATGGTGGCCAAATGCTCTATTTATAGCTGCCGGAGGTTCAAGACACAGGCATGTCTGGGAGGCACAGCCTTATGGTCAAACTCTCGTGGCCGAAGACTCGATCTTCCAAATCTCAAAAGTGGATTGGACGTTTTCTACCAGACGAGGCATATTTAGACTTTTCTGTCGGGATTTGCAGGCTTGGATATGCTGGCAATCTTGTGAGGAATGACTGCCGTGCGAGAATGCGGACTACCTGAACAATTTTCCCCATTCATTCAGATTTTGTCTGGTTTTGCTTCCGTTGTTCGAATTGGGTTTTACACTCACTATAACGTGTAGTTGTGCTAGTAATTTACAAGTGGCTTGCAAAAAACTAAACTCGTGTACATGCAACCAAAATTCCCGACTCACCCAACCTAGTTTTGTTATGGCTTGCAACTTTTTGAAACCAATTTTTCAACAACTCATGGTAACAACTGGTGCCAAAAGCACCATTATTAACATGAAAACGATTTTGTAATGTGTTTAAATAATTAAATGCATTTTCTATAGCTAGAAAACCGAGTTTTGTACTTCAATTATACACACAATACAAAGACACCACGTGAAGGGGTATGGTCCCGAAAAACTTGCGCAAGCGTAGGAGACCATACCACAATAGCATTAGGACCATCTTTAAAGTAAAGTCATGCGCACCTCGCGCAGACTACTTAAACAAGATCTAGAACAAAATGTCACTTGATTACCCACACGCGGGAATATTGAAGACTAATATTCATTTAACACCCTTGCGCGGGCTCGCGCAAGGGTATAGTTAAGCTTGAAGTTAATTTCTCAAATCCAAAACGTACTCGAGCGAAGGGAACTCAATTCTGGACAAAAGTAATCTTTTATGTTATAACTGACTGGACACATGGCAAAGTGACCAAGGATTCACAGCTGTAAATCTTCTAGAAGCATTTAATGTCCATCGTGCAAGACCTCATTCGGTTACAACCGAATATGACGTGGCGATATCCTGGACGCTCATCTAAATCATGATGAGGGCATAACCTTCATGTAGATCTAGAAGCAATCACTGTACATGTGGCACCTTCCCAACCATTGATCAATTCATGATCCAAGAGCATGGATGGGAAAATAACCGCTAACGGTGCAGAATATTCCATTAATTCTCCATTACAATTTTGGCGCCCAAAATACCGACTATAAATAAGAGACTTGAGGTACAAGCTATCTATTCACTTTCACTGACTTTCACTCTTTACGACTTATCACTTCCGATGACTGTACTTATTCTCACACCGTAGGGTGCTCACGGAGAGAACCCTCATTCTCCCTTGGCGAGGCTAACGACGCTTCTGTTTTGCAGTGATTTTCCGGCGAACCTGATCCACCGGCGAGCAAACTTAGGATTAACCTTTTTATGCAGAAACCCTACCCCAGATCTAGATTGATTCTGATCTGACTTTTATCTGGTGTTTCTTCACCATGTAATACAAACCACATCATGCAAGACAACATGAATTACCGTTGCAATTTTAGGCAAGTTTGGTCTTAGTAGGTGGTATTACTACCATACCAGTTGCAGTATCATGAATCACGAATGTGTATAAATGTGAAATATGTTTTAAAGGAGTCGTATCTAATACACAACCAGGCTTGCCATCTATATTATTCTTTATTCAAATTATTTTTATTGTATCTATTGCCATTTTATATGGGCTCCGTCTATTGGGACACCCACTTTTTCTATTTGAACACTATGCGACCCGCATAGGCCTCTGCGGGGCGCATGGATATCAATCCCATGCGATGCTCTTGGGCCTCTACGGGGCGCATGGGTATCAATCCCATGCGATGCTCTTGGGCCTCTGCGGGGCGCATAATTTGGTATTTTAAGTTGTTTAAAGGTTTAAAGGTTATGTTATGTTATTTCATATTTTAGTTAGAGATTCACTATTTCAAGTACATCGATAATCAAAATTTACAAAGTAAAAACTGAAACACACACGTATAATAAAATGAAACACACACGTATAATAAAAACTGAAACTGCATTAATATATAACATTTGTTCGGTACATCGATAATCAAAATTTACAAAGTAAAAAAGAAAACAACCTAATCCTGACCACCCTCGCCTGGCTGATGCTGAGCCTGATCCTCCTGTGGTGATGCTGAGCCTGAGGTGCCTGAGGTACCAGCTGAGGATGTAGTAGATGGGCCGGCATATGAAAATCAACTGGTGGCATACCCACGTGAGCCATGATCGCCGCAATCTGATCAATCTGAATTCGCATCATGTACTGCATCTGTGCATTATGCAGCAAGTGCATCTGATAGAACTGATGCATATCAGGCGCAACATGGATCGGCCACTGTGGCGGATACGGTGGCTGTGGTGCGGCAGCAGCGGCAGGTGCGGCCTGAGGGGCAGGAGCGGAAGGATCTACCGGGTCGTCTTCGATATCTACAACTGGGAAGACCTCCGGCAAATCGACAGGGACATACAACTCCCCCCTGTTGGCCACCAAGCGGCGACCAACACCTGGAATCTTGCCTAGGATACCCATACCCTATATGGTACGGGTGTCAAGCCTCCTAGGCAAGATAGCAGGACCGCAACATGGATCCGCATCTATATCGATCTCTGGAAGCAGGTCCTTGGAAATGATGGTGATATACGCACCGCTGTAAAATACTGCTCGCTCCAGCCGTATGTACGCGCTAGCGTAAAACATAGCCAAACTCCTGGCTAGCGCGCACGGCCTGCGCCCCAGCATATAACCGCAAAGTCGCTGAGGCTTATCTGAAACTGACGACCGCATAAACAAAACTCGATCTCGATAAACGGGTGGTCCGGGTCATCCTCTAGGTGGTCGGCTGGGCGTGGGATGAATGTGAATGAAGAAAGAAACTCGATCATAATGGCCCTATAGGTAGGGGTGTGCGCTAAGAGAAACAGTCTGTCCCACGGTGTACCCACGCCGATAAAATGTCGTGCTCGATCAGTCTCACCCAACGTCTCCAGCATACTCCAGTCAATGGACTCGTGCGCGCCAATGATGACTCGGCGTAGTCTGTCACATCGTCTAAAAGGGGAAGCAGAATCGTCATGATGAGGAAATACAAGAAACGCGTGATCCTCCAGCGGATCAATCTCTGGCCGCTCGCGCCTCCTACGACGCCCCCCTGAGGAGCCTTAGGGACATCAACATCCTCCATCGGCTCATCAATAAGAAACTCCATCTGCAAAACATTAAAATGATTAAAATATTAATATTAATAATAAAATGATATAAATATTAATTTTAATAATAAATGATATAAATATTAATATTAATAATAAAATGATTAAAATATTAATATAAATATTAATTTTAATATTTACCTAAATACGGTATAAATCTACCTAAATACGACATGGATCTACCTAAATACGGCATAGATCTACCTAACCACGGCATAAACTACCGAAATACCGTATGGATCTATCTAAATACGGTAAAAAAGTAACTAAATACGGTAAAAAACTAACTCAATGCGGTAAAAAAAGTAACTAAATACGGTATAAATCTACATAAATACGACATAGATCTACCTAACCACGGCATAAACTACCGAAATACCGTATGGATCTATTTAAATACGGTAAAAAGTAACTAAATACGGTAAAAAACTAACCTCTATAACGTAAGAAGTCGAAAAACGAGATCGTGCGGGATTTTCTTGGCTTGTTCTTCAGTGTCGTTTAGCGTGCGTTTGGTTGTGTGTTTGGAGATAGTATGGACCTATGCTGATCACAGAGGCTTATGTAAAGAAACCCAATGCGCCACGCAGAGGCCTATGCGCGGCGCATGGGATCAAAGAAACACAAAAGCACACGTCAGCGATACGTGTGCTTTTGTGTTTCTTTGATCCCATGTGCCGCGCATAGGCCTCTGCGGGGCGCATTGGTTGTGTTTTTTTTATTTTTTTATTTAAAAATTAGATTGTTAATTTACATTAAAAATTGATAAGTGTAAATGTTAATAACAAATCTACAAATGTTCATGTGAGGTCTCATGTGAGGACTCGGGTATATCGATGCATTAAGATCTATTTTAGGGTTTAGTCGACTACGATACATATCTAGTCAGTTGTTGTAGTTGTCAACCAGCCTGAAGTGGCGTTTTGATGAATCCCGGCTCATAAAAAATTCGGAGTAGGTGTACGAGGTGTACGAGGTTATATTCTGATTCTTGGTACCTTATGCGACCCGCATGGACCTCTGCGGGACGCATGGGTACGAGGTTCGCGTGTTTCCACGCAGACATGTCAGTCTGCTGCCTTTGTCGGGAAACCCTAACCCCATGTGGGGGCGCATGAGCCTATGCGACCCGTATGGAAGGGTGTCAAAATAAGAAATTTAAGTGTCCTAATAGGATGACTCTTTTATATCATATTTATCAGTTATGTACGGTGTACCTTGACATTATGTTGTCATGGGGTAACGTAGTTTTCTCTCCTTTTGAGGCTGTTTCTGCCTATAGTTGATCAGTAAGAGCTCTTGTTTGTACAGTTGATCTTTTTAGTATGTTTGTATTCTTTTCTTTTATTAAGAAAAGAATGGGGCAATAGAAGACAAAGACTAGCAACAAAGAAGGCAAAAGAGGTCAAAGTAGAGGTGTTAATATTGGGTGGTGGGACCTTCGTAAGCACAAAGATATACAAAACCCAACATAACCCCCACGTTGAATGGACCAATTTTCAAGTATTTGTATGTATGCACAAACATCCATACATGCATACAAACAAGTGGTTTTACATTTCTTTTTTGAGGTTATATGTACAATTAGATGTATCATATGGTAGAAGTTTAAACTAGATCACACATGTTTTTTAGATTTGTATGTTAGATATTAGATCACATCTTGTAGGATGCTAATTTTGGATTTCATATGCTATATTTTTAGGTTTCTATGTGAATCTAATCGATATAGCCTATACTAAAACCACCATCCTCAACCTCCCACTGCCCTTAGCCACTATACTACGTCATCGCTCATAGTCAACGTCGGCCTTTACCAGCACGTGGTGAAGTAATCGCTAGTCGGGCGGTGGGGTGAGGACAGCGATTAATCTGGAATTAATTGTAACTAACTGGAATTAATCGGGAATAATTGTGATAAATCGGCGATTAATCAAGATTAATTGGAGATTAATCGACGCCTAGTCGAGATTTTTACGACCATTCCAGCACCCCTAGTCTTCAATCTCTAATATATGTCGAGAAAGAGAAAATAAACCCAATAACCTCTTTTCTCTAAGTATTATATAGTAAAATTTATATGTCAATTTTGATATATTTTTGTGCAATTTGTTACCCACAATTGTGTGTTTTCCAAGATCCTTACATAAAAATGAAAATAGAAAAGAATTTACACTTTGATCTAGTTAACCCATTAAATTAAAGACTTGAATCCATTTAGTATTATTTTACACAAAAATTGAAATATTTTGAAAGGCAAAACAAATTCATTATAAATCATCAAACATTAAAAGAACTAAAAGTAAAACATGAATACCTTACATTTTACTCATTTCTTATATAAATTAATACCAAGCAATAAAATTTATAAAAAATATTCTTAGTGACGTAAATGGAAAATTAGGGACCAAAATAAAGGAATAAAATCCAAAACCAAGTGTACCAATGTATCACAATATAAACAAGATATGTACATAAAGATTTCCCACCCATTTATTCAAATCATTGTCTATCTTTGGTCCATTTCAATCAAGATTACGTTGCTTTCCGTGGTACAATTGTGGTCCTACGTTTTTTCTCTGGTCCTTTTTTTTCAATTTGTTTACAAAATGTGTACGATTGGATTTTATCGATACCGTACGTGGACAAAATATTAATTATGCTGGTTCATAAGAAATGCATTATCTAAAATGTCACTAACGTGTTTTTACACGTATTGATCACGGATGAGAAGAGAAAACAATCTCAAAATGAATGAACTCTTAGGAAATGAAATATCAGATAACTAAAAGGTGAATTTATGAGTTTACTCTAGACAAATTGACAACACTGATTGTTATAGGTGTAAAAGGGATAATTATTAATTTGTTATTGTTTTTAAACTTATAATAATCAGTCATGATCTTGATAAATTTTAGGCATTTTAAAATTTTACTTAAAAGATATGTGTATGTAAATACTAGAGGGTTGCGGGCTTGAGGCGGCGGAAAACATAGAAACTGATATGACATATTAATTTTTTTTAAATTAAGAAAAAAACTATGGTAACATCATACTAAAATTAAAGAAAATAAAATAATTATTTTTATCGTGTAATTTAAAAAATATATATTAACATATGAAAATGTTAAGGTCATTTAAATATCGTGAAGACGGTTGATTTGAAAGGCAACAATATATTCTAAATTGTGGTACTATATGTTTTAATTCGTGAGGAGAGTTGGTTTGAAAGACAAAAATATATTTTACATTATGGTATCATATATTTTAATAGTTGTATTTCCTAAAATCATATGATGAATCAAGTATTAAAAGATGTTAAGTGGTAACAAAGTTATTATTATAACTTTTTTAGTAACCTGCTGGTTGAATTATTACAAACCATATTTGTTAAAGGCGCAAGGCGAACTTAAGCCGCAAAGGATGAGCCTTGGGCCTCATGCAAGGCGCTTAAAAAACGAAGGTTTTTTTAGGCGAGTCATTTAGTATAAAGGTACAAGTTTTAAGGATTTTAGACATGTTTTAGGCTTCTCTAGAGCTTGTTTAAGTTGTTTTCAGGCTTGTTTAGGGTTCTTATAATTTTTTCAAACATGTTTAAACCTGTTCATACGATTTCCGATCGCAATTTCGTTGGAATTTGGCCAGAAAATGTGCATGAGGGCCTGAAAGTGGGGCTTTTAAAACGAAGCTAGAATGCTGGGATGAGCCTGAAAAGTAGGCCTTGACGCGCATCAGAATGAGTCTTGACAACAGAGTTATAAACATTATAGTTTTATATTTTTTCAATTTAAATATTTATAAAGAAATTGTAATGGAAGACTATAAGCAGACAAATTGGAAAAATCTATGAAAATAATTTATTTAATTTGTTGAAAAAATGTGTTTCAAACATAAATTCCATTGTCATTCTGTTCACATGTGTCCTCTTCCTTTAGGACTCTTCTGCTTCTAATTGTTCTCTGGCCCCACTATAATTCTTCTGGTCGCAAATTATTTGTTTTATTTTATTATTAACTAGCTATAGCTATTAACCGTTTTCAAAATCGGACCGGCAGTTCTACAGCTCAACTAGAAACATCGATTTTGGTTACGAGCTAATGGGTGAACATAAATAAACCAATCGGTTTTAGATTAATCAGACAAATTAGAGCAAAATGGTCAAAACCGGTGAAAATTGTACATATTTACTTTCTTCCTTTGTTGGCTAACCGTTTTCTGAAATCGGGTGGACTCCGACCCGTCAAACCTTATATTTTTTTTAAAACATGTGTGCAATATTATAATTGAAGTATGGTAAAAGTATGCAAGATAAACGAAAGAAATGCAATCAAAATAAAAGATTTTGATGATATTAAACCGACATAAATCATGTGTGTAATATTATAAGTGAAGTATACTAAAAGTACACAAAATAAATGAAAGAAATGTAATCAAAATAAAAGATTTTGATAATATTAAACCGACATAAATAATATAAAAAATGAATCAAATAATATATAGAATTACACCACGACGTTGAAGAGTTTATTTTATTAAGAAAATATTAATAAAATATGAAAGAAATCTAAGTGGGTATCCCACGAGTCATGTTCTCTTGGGTTGTCAATGACTAGGAGGGATCACATTAGATTCCAATTCCATATACTATTTCGTAAATTTCCTTTTCATATCTGCCTACTTTTCAACGAGCCAACTGAGTTGAATCGGTATTAAAGCGGTCGTAACAAATAACAATATAAGTGGAGTTGGCTTGAGTTCTCGACGTGATCTCTAATATGAAAAATACTAGAGTGTAAACGAGTCCAACCGAGTTAAGTCAGTATTTATATGGGCTACATTTATGATAACCTTTTAGTATAGAGTTAATTACTGTTTTCGTCCATGTGTTTGTCAAAAATCACTATTTCAGTCTATTAGTTTAAAAATTGCGATTTCAGTCTATGTGGTTTCACTTTCGTAACAATTTCAGTCCACCTCGCAACCATTTCAATCCTTGTACTTACAGAATAAATGGATTGAAGTGGTTATGAAAGTGAAACCACAGGGACTGAAATCGTAATTTTTAAACTAATGGACTGAAATAGTGATTTTTGACAAACCACAGAGAAGAAAACAGTAATTAACTATTTAGTATATATATATATATAAAATATATATTTATATTATATTATTATATATTATATATATATATATATATATATATATGTACTAGGTTAGAACCCCGTGTATTACACGGGCTGAATAAATGTAAATTTATACACTAAATAATAAAAAATATATCACTAAAAACCTCGTTTATTAGACGGATTGAATAAATGTAATTCTATATATCAAAGAATAAAAAGTTACGTCTTTAGAAACTGTGTGTATTGTTGTACGGATTGAATAAATATAATTTTATACATCAAATAATAGAAAATTTACTAAATAGTAAAAAATATATACATCTAAATTAAATAATAATAGTTTTCTTTAATATGATAATAATAAAATTACATCTTAAGTTATATTTTTTATAATAAAACATATAATATTTTATTTAAAATAAATATATTTAAAACATATTACTGATTATAAAAAGTGTCATAGATAGTTTGAACATGTTGCTTAAATTTGGATGTAAAAGTATAAAAGTGTAATTAATTTTGATGTTTAAAATAAACTCTCTAAGATATAATAAAACTATCATATAACATATCCCTATTTCTAAGCAAAAATATTATTAAAATACTAAATTAATATTGAATGCTATATTTTCTATCATATAACCTATCCCTATTTATAAGCAAAAAATTATTAAAATACTGAATTAATATTGAATGGTATATTTTCTAAATAAATTTTTAATAGTATATGTATCTTAAATAATAATGTATTCTATTATGACTTCTTTTTATCATCGATCAGTAACGTTTTTTTATAATTATATTTATCCACCATTTAAAATTTAAAGGATATTTCTTCATATCTCTCTCATATTTTCATAAACAATTATTTAATTTTAATGGGATAATATTTAAAACATGATAAATTATATTATTTTATGTAATTAAAATAATATGTCTTTATCTCTAAGATTGTTTATCCATTTATTTAGACGGGAAAAGACAATTGAGAACACTTAATAAAACGCCACGTGTCCCTCAAATGGTTTACTTTATTATATAGTATATAGATATAGATATAGATACCCCTCCGAGTTGTGAGAACTTAGAGAACTCGACCTTCCCGTGCGAGTTTTGCCCCTTTTTTCACATCTCTAGATTAAAATGTTAGAAAATATTGTCGTAAAAAATAAAAAAATAAATAAAAAGTGATGTTTTTCGGCCCGTTACAGTAGCTGTAAAATGGTGATAACATAAGCATGACATCACTTTTTACAACATTTACAGCTGCCGTAAATGGAAAAAAAACAAGTTTTTTTTTGGAAAAGTTGATTTTTTTTAGGATTTTTGGTAAAACAAATTGAAAAAACATTTCGTAAGGCCGAGTTCTCTAAGTTCTCACAACTCATATAGGTTTTCATTTTACCCTAACCCTATATATATATAATGGCTCATTTGTGTTGGCGAGTTTGCTCGAGCTCGATGAGTGAAGTCCATGCTCGAACTCGTTTAATAAATGAGCTTATATTATTTAGTCATGAGCCCGCTTAGCTCGGTTAAAATCTCGGGTAACTCGTGAGCGGTTTGGCTCATTTACACCCTAGTTGAGCTCGTATGCAACTCGAGTCAAAGCTTGTAGATCTATTAGTTGACTCGTGTTTTATATTTTGATGGTCATTTGTGTTTTCTGTATACAGGTCACCTATAAGCCAGTAACAACAATCTCAAATAGTCAAAATTATACAAGTTTAACATCATAGTTTTAAACTATCAATATGTTGAAGGAAAATCAAATTTATTCGAGTAAGCCTACGAGCGAACTATCTTCGGCTTAAACTGGTAGAGATGAATTGTGACTTGGCTTTAATCAAGCTAATTATGAGCAAGTAGCTATAAGGAAGTAGCAAGTTGCGAGGTATTGGAGCACTAGTCTTCAATATATTTTTTTTAACGGCAAATTTAATTTAATCTATGTCAAAGCTGCGAGGTATTCCAGCACTAGTCTTCAATATATTTTTTTAACGGCAAATTTAATTTAATCTATGTCAAAGCTGCGAGGTATTCGAGCACTGGTCTTCAATATATTTTTTTAACGGCAAATTTAACTTAATCTATGTCGTTTGTGGGACTCAAACGCAAGACTTTCTATTCCGAGACCCATATGTTTAATATTTTAGATGTGATAAAAT
Source organism: Scalesia atractyloides (assembly GCA_947069175.1). Lineage (NCBI taxonomy): Eukaryota > Viridiplantae > Streptophyta > Magnoliopsida > Asterales > Asteraceae > Scalesia > Scalesia atractyloides. The sequence continues at coordinate 85,021,714 of CAMTDV010000019.1, read as the reverse complement.
AAGAAGGCCCATATATGCTCTATACCTACTCTTGAATTGTTCGAAGAGATCTGGTACGATATTATAAATATTGTCAAACGATACCCAAACCAATCAAAGTTTTTGCCGTTTGTAATGCAGGTCACCTTTGGATTGATGGGCCGGCCCAAATAATTTACATCCCATGTAGACACATTTTGTCCAATTTCTTTTCGTTTTGGGTTCGATTCTTGTAGTTTTAATGACTTAACCCGTGTTAGTTTTACATAATGTTTAGTGTCATTCTTCGACATATATACATAACATTTTTGCAGAGGCTTTTAAAGTGGGTAGCAACCAATTATAAAAAGACTAAGGAGTTGTTTGGCAACTTCTGAATAGGTAAGTGTTGAACCAGTAGGAGGTATGAACCATAAGTGCTGAACCAGGAAGAGGTTTGAACCACTAAGAGCCCAATATAATGTTTAACTATTCAGAGAAAAATGTCTGAACAATTCAGATAAGAGGTCTTAACCATTTAGGGGGTGTTTTTTTTTGTGAAAAGCACTTCTTGACCTCTTATGTCTGCCCTACGCAGACCACGCACAGACGTTTAAGTCTGCAGTGCGGTTGTTTTCTCGAAGTTATTTCATTAAAAGAAGTCTTCTAGACCTCTTGTTGGGATAGATGTGGACTCCCCTCTTCTCATCTTTCTCATATCTTCTCCTCTTTCAAAACACAACTTCTCCTAACCCTAGCATCCTCCTCCCGGTCGTCACCCCAACCTCCTCCGCCACCACCTCCACCTCCTCCGTCACCACCACATCTCCGTCACCTCCACCTCATCCGCCACCACCTCCACCTGCTCCGACAACCACCTGCCTCGTCGATCGAGAGTTGGTCGATGATGAGAGTCAGTGATGAGAGTTGGTCGATATGTTATACTGTTGTTTCTCTTTCGGTAAATGTTTCACTTTCATCGAACAAAGCAAGTGAAAGCTTTAACAGAGAATCTAGGAGATCGTTTATGAATGATTTGCTTTTTAATTGTTTATTTTTAACTTTTAAACAATGATTAATTTTAGTGTTTTTTAACCAGATTCTGTTGTTGATGGAGTTTTTATGTGGGATTCATTTTTTGTTTATTTAATATTTCAGTTTACATGTTCTCATAATCATGAAAATTGTCGGGTCACCCCTCGTCGACCTGTAACCAGTCGGTGATGAGAGTTGGTCGATCGAACGGATGAGAGTTTTCTGATGTCAAAATTGACGTTTCGGTTTCCCATCGGAATCTGATATCATCGGTGCTGGAGCAATAACCAGTCGGAAAACTAGATGTTCTGATTCTCCGCCTGTGTATCTATGTACGGTACCGTAATTTCATGTTTATGGATTCACGTTCTGTGTGAGGAAAGTGGCGTTAATTTTAAGAATTGATGTGGTTACTTTGCTGAACTACGGTGTTAATTTTCAGAATTATGTTAATTTTGGTGTTACTCATGCCTCTAATTTTGTTTGATTATGATATTCATTGTGATAAAATGGTAATTAGAATTTGTATGATGTTCATCAGGTTCCAGAAGTTAAAAAACAAACAGTCTCCTTCTGGCAGACTGCATATGTTTAGTCCACCTCTTCTGTTGCAGATGTTTGTAGATGTGGTCCGCAGGCTAGGGGTGTGCAAAAAAATCTGAATCCGAATCCGAATTATCCGAAATTTTGGATATCCGAAATTCGGATATCCAAAAATTCGGATTAGGATTCGGATAGCGATTTTCAAAATTTTCGGATATCCGATATCCGAAATATTAAATAATAGTATTTTTAAATTATTAGATATCTAACTTATAATAAAAGACTCCAATAATTGTCACATGGCATTTTCTCCTTTAACCTTTAAATTTCCTCTAATTTAGATTTTAATTATTTTTTATTTTGAATTTCAAAAAATTCTCATTATATATAAAATCCATATATTTGATAAGTCTAATATTTTTTAACAATCTGAAAAACAACCATATAGTAACCATAACTTGAATTTGTGTTAAATAAAATTTTTCCAATTAACATCTACTATTACGATAAAAATAATATTTTTAAATAGATTCTATTATCTTTTTATAATAATAAAAATAATAATATGGTTAACCTTAAATTTAAATTCATAAAAATTAGAAATTTTCAATCAATATCTTCAATTAAGATAAATATAATATTCTTAAATGGATTCTATTATTATTTTTTAAATCAAAGGTAATATTGATTCAATCATATTCTTAAATGGATTCTATTAGTTTTTTAAAAAAATTCAAAGGTAACATCGATTCAATCACTTTCATAATAAGCGTAACTCATTTTTTTAAATAATTTATGACAAACGGTTATAATGTACATTTTTATATTATAATTTTATGTTATACTAGCTTACAAACTTGCGTATTACACGGGTTAAATATCAAATAAAATTATATTCAATAATATTTTAGTTTATGTGTTATAACAAATGTATATGTAATCCGTATCATATGGTTAAAAATTGTAATGATGTTATAATCTTATACATTAATTTTATCATACAGGTTGAGGAAATATATATATAAAAATGTGTATACAGTTAATTAAAAAATAATATTATAATCTTATCAAACGGTTGTATATCGTGTATTATTGATCGATTACATTGTATTTATTTAACTAATGCAGCACACAAGGTATTTTAAAGATATAACTATATTACTTATCATATAAAATTAATTTGATGCAAGCCGTGTAAAACTCTGGTTTTAAGCTTAAGCTAGTATATAATATAGTTTCATTGAAAACCCTAGTTCCACTACCTCTTTTCTTTTCGCCCCCACTTTCCTATACGCGTCTGGCCTCTCCTTATTCTTTCAAATCTTCTATCTAAGGTCGAAATTTGGAGTGTTCGACAACACGCAATCAGGATCGTCGTTCAGATGCGTTTGATCTAGTGTTGTATGAACTGATCATCACCGGGAGCTCGAGTCTCGACATTGTTCTAGTTCCAAGATTTTATTAGTAGCAGTTACCTTTAATCTTATTGATTTTAGTTGATTCAAAATGCTCATGGGAGCATCTCTGTTATCGTCTATGGAGATCAAAATGAACCATTTATGGGTTTAATTTTTTACTAGTTGTAGAGATAGAAAGTGAGAGAAGACACATTCATGAGTTCAATTGATTTCTTTATTTTATTTTTTTTATGATGCCGGATTTACACTTGCTGCTTTCAATTTGCAGGTTTTCTTTTGCTTTAGAAAATGATTCCATACATTTGAAGGTTCCATTTTGCTTGGAAAATGACATAGAAGATCTAGAGTATTCGAAAAATACAATGGCATATTAATCTTCTGTTTTTCAATAGGAGTTGATTGGATATTTGGATAGATTGGAAAAATGGATTTGTGAATTTTTAATTTTGTAACAATGTTTTTTTTGAATTTTGGATATCCGGTTTATTTTCCGAATCCGTGTCCAAAATTTTGTTATCGTATAGTAAAAATTAACTATCCGGATTTTTGGATATCTGGTTTTGAACATCCCAACCGCATACTACAGACTTTTACCTCTGAAAAAACAAACACACCTCAGACTCAGTATAATGTTTAACCATTCAGAGACAAATGTCTGAACCATTCAGACATGTGCTCGTGAAAGAAACAGTTTGTATCATTAAATGTTGAACCCCTAAGCAAGGAAAAAAAGAAAAGCAAAAGTGGTAGCGAACCGGGCCGTGTAATGACAACATGTTTTAGGCCCAAGTATTGCATAGAACCTTAAGCCTGTTGGGTTTAACATTTCTAAGCCATCAACATGTCCCAATCCCTATGGACCACACGACACAATACACACATATGGACTATGGTTAATTTTTAGCTACACCATTAGCTTGCAGGTATCGTGCATACATCGTGTTTATTTCCGTTGAAGCTCTTACTTCTCGTGTATGTTGGAAACATGTTCGGTCAGAATAACCGAACGCATATGAAAAGGAAATCATAAGTACATTAAAGAAAATTTATATTCATATCATGTTGAAATGCAATCATCAGGAAATCATAAGTACATTAAAGAAAATTTATATTCGTATCATGTTGAAATGCAATCATCATTTCCAACTATTTTCTTTAATTCTTTGTATTTAACAAAATCATATTAAAATTATCAGTGCGTTGCAGTCGGAAAGTCAGTTAATATCATTAATTAGCTCGGTGTCTTTATTTAAATTATTTCCCCTCTAACCCTTGAAGCGGGGTAGATCTTGAATAATCATCAAGTGTGTTACTAGTACAATACCTTTAAATAAAATTAGGGTAAAATCCAATATTACTTTTTTTTTATAATTTTGGAGTTTGTCTCTACTCTCTCTTTACATTCTCTTGTTTCCCTGACTACATTATCATCCATAAAAAAAAAAAAAAAACTACTAATTGTCTTTATTATTGAATGAATAACCAAGTAAATATTTTTTTTTCTATTGATTAGCACGTCAAAACTAACGGGATTGGTATTTAGCTTGCGTTCTTTTTGGAATCAATTATTTTTGTTTGGCATCTGCATTTTCTATTGTGATATAATTGTTAAAAGGCAATGAAAACCCAATCATAAAAAAGAGAATGAAAACCCAATCAGAAAAAAACGTGTTCTAATGTGATATAATTGTTAAAAGATAAGGAAAACCCCACCGAAAAACCACTGGTAACCCTTTAATTTTTCATTTTGTAATCCTTTATTTAGCCCCTCTCTGGTGAATTCTTTTGTTGCGCTCTTGCTAAACGAAATACACAGTTACAGCGAGAACCAGGCGATTAACATTGCTCTAGATGATTTTATTATGTTTTCAAGTGCACGTGTAGGCTATGATCTGGTTCCAGCCAACTAGTATATTACGCCATCTCGTGAACACACCAAGAGATAGCTAAACGCTATTTGGGAAGTTACATTTTAAAAAAAGGTGTTCATGACTATCTGGAACCAATTTGCATTGCAGAAAGTGCACTGGAGATTGCCCATTCTGTGCCAACGGCTGATGATGTCTTGGGTCGTCAATTTTTGTTCCATAAAATGAAAGCATGGCGGAGGATACTCTAATTAAACCACATGATTTTCTGCCAAGGTCCCCTTTCCTAGATATCCCTCTAAACATTTCCCACTGAAAATGGAAATATGTCGCCATCTCTAATCCTCCACACAACCTTATCACGAGTCGTTGGGTTAAGGGTGGGGCATGGGGAGAAGAAAAGCCCTTGAAATATGTATTGCCAATCCTCTGACCATAACCATCTCCCATCACAGATCAGGTCCTGCATTTTCGAGAAGTCAACGGGTGCCAGTTGACAAACGAGGCTAACGTGTCCCTTCCATTGTCAGTTTTGTGGATTGTGTGTTTCCATAAGATGTCACGAAGGCCCATTTTTTTCCTCCAACCCCAACTCGCATCCTCTTTACAATCAAATTCCCAGAAGTTACCGTTATTCAAGAGAAAAGTGTGGATCTATTTAACCCATAACGAGCTCTTCATAGTAATGATAATCCAATTGTATTTAGATATAAAGGCATTTATCCATTTTTTTAGACATTTGAGGCCTAAGCCCCCTGCTTCAGCATGGTACAAATATCTTTCCACTTGACTTTCGCCTTTCCTCTCCTTAATTCCCCCTGGCACCACAGAAACCCTCTCATGATTTTCTCAAGTTCTTTTGACACCGAAACTGGGAGAATAAACACATAAGGCCAATATACATGAAGGGAGATAAGAACAGAAGAAATAAGTTGCAAACGCCCGACAAAAGAAAACGAATTGTTCTTCCAATCTAAAATTCTTCGTTTAACTCTATCAATAAGCAAGGCACAATCCTTCTGTTTTAACCGAGTAGAGATAAGAGGGGCCTCAAGATACTTAACCATTAGCTCGCCAACCCTGAACCGGATACTGTTACCAATGTCTTCCATGGTTTCAGGATCCACATTGCAATAATAAATAATGCTCTTTAGGGATGCTTGGGTTAAGAACAGAGACCTGGATGTTTGCCTCCATCAGAAAATAGAAACAATTAATCCGTAAAGCATAAGTTAGTGAGACCCATTTCTTCACATCGCCAATAAGTTCATTTTTGAGCTTTTTTCCATTTAATTCGGGTTTAATGACTTGATTTTACCATGATTCGAAATGAGGAGTTAAAAAGAGGTTCTTGGAGCCTTTTCTAATCATCCTTCACCCTCTCAAACATCTAAATCACTATTAATCCGTCCATTGAAGATTACAAAAAGCACTTCATGAGGCTAATCCTTCAAGTTTCACCCCGGGTGTAGATTTTGTAAGCTTTCTAAGGCTACTATTACACTAACTGGTTTGTGGATTGTTTAATTTTGCAATTGTTTATTGGAACGATTGTTTTGATTGTGTTAGTAGTCTTGTATTCACGATTGTTAAGATTTCTTGCATCATTGACATTGTGAAATTAATTCTACTAATTAAACTTCAATTCAGTTTAGGTTTTGTTAATGTTCTTGATTGAAAAAGCATACATTTGTCCATTAAGTGATGTTGATGATTGTTGATGCATAATTCTTGAAATTCAACCTCGTGAACATCAATTCTCATTTCAACTCTAAACCTGATTGTGTTATTTTACCTTGACTGTTTATAAACTCGAACCCAAGTGTGATTGTTTTTCTCTTTATTGTTACTAAACCATATAATCATTGTTTTCAACTATATCAAAGCTTTTGTTCTTAATTCGTACAATTCGAAATGTGATCTTTCTTTATTCTAAACCAATTAATCAACATTCAAGATAACTAGTAAACTTCATAACTGTTTGTACATTTGTTTTGTAAATAATTTAGCTAATCAAACAACTAGTGTGATACTAACCACATGTACTTCGTAGATACGATACTCGACTTACCATAGCTACCTATGTTAACTGGGTTTTTGCATGATCGGGACGACATGTTCAACAAAATGACGTCGTTGTCGGAGAGCTAGTGTGCTTAGTATTGCATTGCTTGTTTGATTTTGTTTATATTTTGTAGTTTAAAAAATCCAAAAATATTTTTAACTCGTTTTTTTATCTTTTTTATTTTACTTTGGGTAGTCGAGTTTGTCAGAGTTTGTCAGGTACATATTTTGCAAACACTTAATTTCACCATGGATTTGGTAGATGATAACCCATGTGAATGAGTTAACAAAGTCTTTTTACCGAGCTAGTGATTCATATGGAAAAGACAACAAAAATAACACATGAGGGGTCCGGTTACATTTTTTTATTTTAGATGTAATAGCAAAAGTGTTCAAACCTCAGGAACATTTTCATTTTCATATTAAAAAAAAGCTCAATAACTGAGTTTCAAATTTGTTCCAATTAAATCAATCATATCTTTTTATGTCCCAATTAAATCACTTGACTTCTAATCCTATCTTTTTTTATCTAAATAACTATGCAGCATTACTTTACTTTTTTTTAGTTTCATTTTTATGTTGATGTGGATTAAAAATGATGATGTTGATTTAAAAAACTTATTATATATTATTAGTATCATCTAAATAATACAAGAAAATTGAAAAGCAACTGATCGTAAATTCTATTATCTTCTATTCACTTTATGTTCTAGTGCAGGTTTTCATAACTTGATCAAAATATCTACAAGATATAGCAAGTTGTCAAACAGAAATCAATGACTTTGATAATCTATATCTATATTCATAATAAAATAGAAACGATTACACACTAATTGGCAGGTAAATAGGCAACAAGCTGCGCCGCTATCCTCTTCTGAATAGCAAATCCTACCTGCTAAATCAATTATGATCTCAAGTTTGAACTGCATCAATTATGAACCTGCTTTTCAATATTTAAATTAAGTATCAAGAAAATTGTATCATCTCAATATGAATCCTTATCATATCGTCATCACCAATGTTTACCTTTCCACCAGATCCGGTACCGGAGACAACCAAAACTGGACGAACTAAATCGGAGTCGCAACAACTTTTTATGTTCAACGCGACAAAAGAAGGATGATTGTAGGGTTTTTTTGAACCTTATTGAATCGACTAAATGTTATTAGAATATTAATTAGATTTAATTAATTTATTTGTTTTGTTTAAAAAATAAACTAATAAAATGCCACATAATATATTTTACTTGTTATTCATGTAAATTGCATATGATTAGAACATAAAACAAATTTAAATAATTAGTTTGAACAAAAATATGTTTGAGTGGCCTGATTTGAAAACCCGTGATACTTAATTACCATTCTATGAAATATTCCCTTAAAAAATAAACAACAATTCCAACAAAAAGTGATGAGCAAGTTATAATCATATAGGAAAAATCGAGTGTGATTCATACATAACCCTAGACAAACTTATATAAAAATAAATATACAGTATCTAGCTAGAGGGGTGAGCATTAACTACCCGACCCGAGAACCGAGGCTCTTGTATAATCATACCCGACTTAATACCCTAAAGCATGGGTCGGTTCTAGTTATTTAACAGTCCGCGTATATCAATCCGGAGTAGAATACCCGACCCGACTCTTTATTAAATTGTTTCCCACACTAGTTGAAGGCAGCTCTTCCTTCAAGCAATGTACGATCAACAACATGAACGATTAGCAAACGAGCCCTATTCAAAAGTTGAATCCTTTACAATGGCTAAAAAGTTGAAAAGCTTTCTCAAACTCCTTGGACTTCTTAAAATGGGTGAAACATTACATATCTAACCATTAGGTGTTATCCTATATATTATCTAATTATTATAATACTTCAATTCAATATGATGATTAGATTAAAAAGCTCAAAATAAGATTGCCATGAAGAACATGATAGACGATGATCACTAATGTTGTTCTAAAAACAAATCAGACTACGGGGCTGTTTATTTACCTTTTAATGAGGCTCTGAATGATTTCGACCTCTTACTGGTTTAGCACTTAATGGTTCAGCCTGTTTGTTTCACGAGCAAATGTCTGAATAATTAAGACATTTGGCTCTGAATGGTTAGGCATTATACTAATTCTGAATGGTTAAGACCTCTAATATGAATTGGTCAGACATTTGCCTTTTAACGGTTAAACATTTTACTGGCTCTTAATAGTTCAAACCTCTTACTGGTTTAGACCTCTTAATGGTTCAACACTTAATCATTCAGAAATTGCCAAACAGCTCCTAAGTTGTAATTTAGTTTGTGTTGTACTAGCTTCGGGTCAAATGAATAATGAAGCCCATAACAAGCAACCAAGAAAGAAGATTCAATGCTTTCAATTGTAAGTCAAAAAGGAATTCGAAATATAATAAGTTAAAGAATATGTACATGTTAAGTAGGTTAACAAATTAACTGAGATAGTCAATAATGAGCCAAAGCCCAATCGATGAAATGATATCATACACAAATTAACTGAGATAGTCAATCATTGCCTTTCTGGACTGGAACCGACATACTAACCTACATGATACATTACGGGTCGGGTTCGGTTTTCTATAGGATTGGTTCTTGAAGTCGGGTTCGGTTTTTATAGGATCGGTTCTCGGTTGTTTTCGAGTCGACCCTTCATATGCTCACCCTCATGGTTGTAAAAATCCCGACAGGTGCTGACTAATCCACAATTAGTTGCCGATTAATCCCCGTTAATCCCCAATTAATCACTAGTTCTCACCCCACCACCCGATAGCAGCTGGCGATTATCAACACTCCTCACCCCTCACCCCTATCTAGCTAGACCTTATATTTTTGCTAAATCAACCCAAGCTACACCCTACCGCTCGGTTCAGAAACTCTTCCTGCCATATCTCCGGTGTGTGAATTCATCCTTTACAGTTTCTTCTATCTAATTAGGTTTGCAATCACTCATATTCAGTTAGCTTCATCTACGATTCTGAATCCACACAAATTTTCAATTTCCTGTTAATTTCATCGATTTTGTGCAGGACCTGTAATGTCAGTTGCAGATTCATCACCCCATTGGAGATCTTAGGTATCGTACTTAGATTCATAATCTTTAAATCATTACTTTGATTAGGTTACTTTTCATATATGTTATATTTAAGATAGTAACATGTTCTGTATGCATATTTGATCTCTACTGACAAAGCCCTTTTTGTAAAAAAAAAAAAAAAGATTATTTTTTTTGCTTAACATGTGTTAAATAATCGAAACGCGGTTCCCCAGTAGCTGTAGCATGGGCTACGGCTCCGTATTTTTCGGTTTTATACAAACGATCCCAAAAAAAATACAGGAATTCCCCTAACCAAAAAATATGATACTTGATATTACTAAAATTTCATTTTTTATAAGCCCAGACATTTTACAACCCGAAAACTTGTAGAATAATTAAGCCCAAATGATAAAATAAGCCTGAATTAACAATAATAGAATTGAATGGAAACTCTAAACATAATTGATAAAGTTAGCCCAAGATACAAAACAGTATTATAATTGAATAAGTGATCTTGCTTGCCTTATGGTGGAAACCGGAACACATAGTTCGTGTCCTTTGATTTATCGGGTAGTGAATCTAGCTTACCGGTTGCAACCGCAACCGTTGAAAGATGTTTTTTTTTTCTAAATTGAAGCTTGTCAAGACTGACTTACGCAATCGAATGTGCCCTGAATATTTGAACAACGCTATGATTTGTGCGGTCGAAAAAAAACTTTTGATAAAGCAACAGATGACGTTGTGATTGAACGATTTTAAGCTATGAAAAAAAGATGACAAATCTATTAGTATTTGTGTTTACTTGATTGATTCATTGTTTTTCTTTTATTATTGTATGATTGCACGGTAAAAAAAATTCAGAATACCCTAACTAATGGGCTAGTTCCGCCACTGCACTAGTGTTAAGTCATTGTTGTGCTTTCAGTTAGAGAACCAGGGGGTTTTGCTATATGGAACGGACCGCCTTTCACTAACAATCAGCCGAGTATCAAGCTCGATAAGGTACCCTGCACGAGTGCGAAGTTCAGTGACGATGGATCCAAACTGATGGTGATAAAGTCCGAGTCTGCGATTAGCATCTACGATTGCAAAACCTTGAAAGAAACAAGATCTTTTGTGTCCCCGAACGTTCTCGCTGCTGCATTGTCTCCATGTGGAACGTATCTTCAAACGTTCCAGAAAGCATCGTCGCCACAAGAAAAGAACGTCACGTTATGGAAGACTGAGACGGGGGAGTCTGTTTACGCGTTGTCTCAGAAGAGCATGACCAAGGCTACTTGGTATAAGTTTACGGTTCTTGTAATCGCGTTTGAGTAATTAATTTGTTCCTGATCGACTTATTATTATGCTTTAGGCCGTCGATTAGATTTAGCGCTGATGAAGCGGTTGCTTCTCGTACGGCAACGAATGAGCTTCAGTTCTTTGATGTTGGTGATTTTTCAAAAGGCGTTGTGCACAAGATTAGAGTTCCCGGAGTAGCTTCTGCTGAGCTTTCTAACAACCCCGGATCCCATGTGGCTGCGTTTGTTCCAGAATCCAAGGTTTGTAAGTTTAACTAGCAACATTGTATGTAGGGCTGCAACTGAACGTTCGGCGAACAGTCGGTGGACCGTTCGGCGGGAAGTTTTGTTTGTGTTAGTTCGTTTAATAAATGAACAAACACGAACAAGAAATTCTGTTCGTTTAGATAAATGAATGAACATGAACAGGGGCTGCGTTCGTTCATTTATGTTCTCATTTGGTAACGTGTTCGTTCGTTTAATAAATGAACGAACACGAATAAGAAATTTCGTTTGTTTAGTTAAATGAATGAACATGAACAGGGGCCCGTTCGTTCATTTATGTTCATGAGTGTTCGGTAACGTGTTTGTTTGTGTTCATTCGTTAATAAATGAACGAAGAGGAACAAGAAATTTCGTTCGTTTAGTTAATTGAACAAACATGAACAGGGGCCAACATTCGTTCATTTATGTTCGTGAACGTTTAGTAACGTGTTTGTGTATGTTCATTTGTGTTCGATAGCTCATTAGTGTTTTCAGTTATTTATATTCTATTTAAATACTTCAAAATTCATACAATTAAAATATTTATTAAGTATCAGTGTATTATATCTTCTATTCATGAACGCTTGTTTGTTTTCGTTTGTGTTGATGAACATTAGTTTGTATTTGTTTGTGTTCATGAACGTTTGTTTGCGTTCGTTACCTTAAATCAACAAACGAACACGAACACGTTCATTTCCCTAAAGAACTAACACCAATAGAAAATCTCATTCGGTAAGTGTTCATGAACAGTTCGTGTTTGTTCGGTTCATTTGCAGCCCTAATTGTATACATTCTTGATATATTATACCACAAATACGTTGATCTGCAGGGAATGCCGGGTAGCGTTCAGATATACGCGTGTGCACCCGATTCCTCGAGTGAACCAATCGCGCGGAGAAGTTTTTTTAGGTGCTCATCGGTGCAGCAACATTGGAACAACGGTTCTACGGGGCTTCTGGTTGTGGCGCAGGCGGATGTTGATAAAACTAACCAGAGTTACTACGGAGAAACGAAGTTGTATTACTTAACATTGGATGGCACTCACGATGGGCTTGTATCCTTACGTAATTTGTTTGTTTCCCTTACAGATCGGAAAATAATTTGTTACAATAAGTTGTTGACAGACGATTATGAATTTATGCAGGTAAAGAAGGGCCTGTACACGATGTTCAGTGGTCGTACTCCGGAAAAGAATTTGCGGTTGTTTATGGATGTATCCTTTTCCATTTATTTCAATATACTTGTGTACTAATGTTAAAGAGGGTGTTGGATTTCAGTTTTGGTATCTTATTATGGTGATTAAAAATCACAATAATAAGTTTCTAATGTTTTATAAACAAATTCCAATTCTGATCATGTGGTTAATTAGGTGTCAAATTAGTTTAAAATTGCCAGAACCGTACCAGTACTTTCACAACTTCCACCTCAACTCACCAACAATGGCGGTTAACTGTACCAATACTGCTTTGTTAATTCTAATGGACGGTAATGCTTATTTTCTACAAACCACAGGGACGAAAAACGTAATTAACTCTTTATATATATTTTTTAATTTTAAAACATGGGCATTATGGTCATTTCAAATAAACTATCAGAATAGTTGGATGAGGTTAGTGAGGGTGGACTATAATTGTTACAAAAGTGAAAGTACTGATAATGTTTTGGCAATTTTTAAACTAAAGGACTATAATGGTTATTTTCAACAAATCATAGGGACAAAAAACGTAATTAACTCTTTTTGTTGTTTTTATATGTTATTTTTTTGTTTACTTGACATACCATAGTTATGCCGGCAATGGCAACAATTTTTGACAAGAAGTGCAAGCCTCTTCTACAGCTTGGGGAAGGCCCGTACAATACGATTCGTTGGAACCCAAAGGGAAGGTGTATCCTTTATGATACAGTTTGTTGATTATTTTATGTATGCTAAAATGATTTAAAAAAAAAAACTTTTATAACGAGGAAGTGATCTCTCCGACTGATGGTGCTAATTGGGTTGAGAGTGTTTTGGCCTTAATCGTTTTTTCTACAGTTATATTAGTGGCAGGCTATGGGAACCTACCAGGTGAAATGGTATGTCTACAAATGCTCAACAATGGCTTATTTGTTTTGGTTGAAAATGGTGTTTTTATATATATTTTAACTAGTGTCAACGCCACACCAGTGACCTTCATCATCGGAAACTCGACTAAAGAATAAAAGCGGTCGTTTTCAGGTTTAAATTGGAGCGTAACATGTATAAATATAAAAATTAGAGCAAAGTATTGGTCCATGTGGTTTACCAAAACTTTGGATTTGGTCCCTAATTTTTCAAAAGTACACAGATGGTCCCAATGGTCTGCAATTTGTAACGCATTTAGCCCAGCTTTTTCAAAAAGTACATGAATCGTCCGTGTGGCTTGCACTTTGTAACGCATTTAGCCCCTAACTTTGACGTGCTAAAACCTTTAGATTGGTTGGCTGTGGACTAATTGCGTTACAAAGTGCAAACTGTAGGGACTATCCGTGTACTTTACTCTTAAATTATATTAACCACATATCTTCGTCCAATTTAAAGGGAAAAAACTAAAAGTTGAAGGTCTAAATAATTATTAAAATAAAGTGTAAGGGTGGGTAAATAATGAAAATTAAAGCAAAAACCTTATTATAGCTGAGGGGCTAAACATGATTTACCAAAGTTGAGAGGCTAAAGGAGAATGAAAAAAATTAAGAAAGTATTAACAATGCATAAAGTACAACCATTGAAGCATAAGTAAGTTGGTAATCATAAATATATATAATATATTATATAATTATGTAACATAGTTGTGCAGCAAAAGCATAGTAGCTATAGCAAGATGTAACACGGTATTCTATGATTCTTTTAGCTCATATAACCAGTTAACTTATGGTCCAATTTTCAGGCATTCTGGGACTATGTCGAGAAAAAGCAACTTGGGACCACCAAAGCCGAATGGTCGGTGACAAGTGAATGGTCCCCCGATGGGCGTTATTTCATGACCGCCACAACAGCTCCAAGGTTGCAGGTGGACAATGGGTATGTTGACTATGTTCCTGTTGACCTATATTCTTCAACTGTAGAAAACCGTATATATTATAAGAAGTTAATGCAATATAGTAACAAATATTGGTGCTTTTCACTTTTCAGTTGGTAAAAACGAATTGCAATTTGAAGTAAAAGAAAAAGCAAATCTGGCTTTTATATATAACTAGTGGGTTACCACCCATGCTCTGCATCGGGTTTGAAACGTAGATCAAAATAAGCACATCTCTAGAGTTAAAGTTGTTTGATGTTTTAGTTAAGGGGCTAAAGTTGTTTATTATTAAAGTTGAGGGGCTAAACAGGTCATTATTAAAACAGAGGGGCTAAAGCTGTTTATATTAAAGTTGAGGGGCTAAACATGTCAATTTTTAAAGTTGAGGGGCTAAAGTTGTTTTAGTTAAGGGGATAAACATGTTGTTAAAGCAGTGGGGCTAAAGTTGTTTTAGTACAAGGTTGAAGGGCTAAACATGTCATTATTAAAGTTTGAGGGGCTAAAGTTGGTTAACGCCAAAGTTGGGCCAAAGTTGGTTGATGTGATGTGACAAAATAGCATATTTATAGTATATATAATCTCATGATGGAATAGCTAATGCTTTATTAGAGGTGTCAAAATGGGTTGATTGAACAGGTTTGGGCCGACCCAAAAACACTTTTTATCCAATTTATTGAACTGTAAATATCTTGTGTGCTAAATATGATTGCAAAAATCATATTAGTACCAAATAATCTAACTCTTTATAAATGTAGGATCAAAATCTTCCATTACAATGGAAAATCATTATTCAAGAAGAAGTTCGATAAATTGTATCAGGTGACTTTTTTTTCCGGTATTCATACCCCATATACTTCCACAATTTTTCTAACTCGTCTCGCAGGTGGATTGGAAAGCGGATTCACCTGATAAGTTCGGTGACATTGAAGAACTCATAAAGTCTGTTGGCTCATTAAAGGTCGAAAGCAAACCACAAGGTGCTGTATGCTTAGCCTTTTGTAAAAATTAGAGTAAAATGCCATTTTGTCCCTGAGGTTTGGCCAGTTCTGCGACTTTCGTTCAAAGGTTTGTTTTTTCGCATCTGGATCTAAAGGTTTTAAAATCTTGTCATTTTCATCCGGCTTCTAAACTCCATCCCTTTTCTTCGTTATTCAGGGGTGATTTCCGTCTTTTTTGTTTACTTAAAGGGCAATTCGGTCTCTTTCGTTTTGTGTACAAGCATTTAGCATAATGTACAGGTATTCAAAAGCTGAACTGCTCAGTTAACAAAAAAGACGAAAATACCCCTGACTTACCGAAGAAAATTGGATGGAGCTAACGAGCCGGGTGAAAATGGCAAGATTTCAAATCTTTTGGATCCAGATGCGAAAAAACAAACCTTTAGACCAAAGTCGCAAAACTGGCCAAACCTCAGGGTCGAAAATGGCATTTTACTCTAGTCATAAAACTAACGTTATATTGTTAATATTCAGGACAAGGATCTAAACCTGTTAATCCCCCGGTTCAGAAGAAACCCGTTGCGTATCAACCGCCTCATGCAAAGGCTAAAGCGGCCAAGGAGGCAGAGGTGCGATAATTTTTTTTTATATTTAGAAATTAATATTAACATTAAAATCTCATGAATTAATGGTTTTGATTCATTTTCTTTTGAATGGTTAATGTAGCTCTTTGGAGGAAGCCCTTCGGCTTCAGCGTAAGTACTCTTGGTCTCTATTTTCATCATACAAACAGGCAAAATATAGATTTGTCTCTATTTATTATTAATTTTTTTAACCAATTTATTAAAATTCTTGTATAAATTACCAGAGAAATGAGCAAGAACGCATTAAAAAACAAGAAAAAGAGGGAAAAACAGAGGGAGAAGAAGGCTGCTGAAGCGGGATCTGCTGCTAACGTGCAGATTAAAAATACGATCAAAGGTCTTGTATTATTATAAGATGAGTAAATCTTGTTGCTTTTTCGGGGCATTTGGAAACCTAATTATGGTTGCAAATCTTAGTAGGGACGCTGCACTTGAGATTTATTTTTTCGAGGTTCTTGACAATGCGGTGTTATTGTGATTTTCAACTGACCGAGTTTCGGTCTCCACTCATACATGTCAACATGTAGTTATGTACCAATAGTTGTTTTATGATAAACTCTTGTTATTTTTGTTTGGAGATTATTGCAGCTAACTATTTGTAGCTTCTAATGTGTTAGAAGCACGTCATCTAATTGACACTATAATGTGTTAGTTATGTCACAATACCGACGGTTCTTCTCATTCCAATGACGTCGTAACATTCCACTAGTCTACGTCATTTGTCGAATATTCTCCTATCATACATTGCTGTGATGTACTATTTTTACTAGCACAGTTTTGATTTTCGCTCAAGACCCGCTTGGAAACACTTGGTTGTATCGATTAGATCCTTGGTCCACTCTCCGTTAACCTTAAAAAGACGATCAGAATAGACACCAAGAATAGTGATTGTCCATAATATGTGTCGAAAGAGAATTTACCATGAAAGTACATGTAACATGGGGTGTGACTCTTTTCTAACAGCCAACGAATCCTTCAAATGAGCTACTGATGAAATTCGCCATACGGGATACATTCGCATCCGAACCAGGGAAAACCCTCACCGAGGGCCGAAGCCCGTGAACGCTCACCTGAAGGCATGATAGTCATCATCAGATACCGCAGAAACTAATAAGAAAGACAGGAATCGAACCTGCGTTTCTTGTAACACCAGGTTACTATGTTACTTGCTACCCATGAAATCGTCACATGCACGCCCAGGCCCAAGTTCAACATGTTTTGGTTTCTTTTAGTTATGTGGTCGTATGTTATGGAGTCCAAAGTAATTAGTGGAGGTAATGGTTTATTTACGGTTTTGCCTTTCTTTTATTTCTCTTATTTTAGGCTTGTTTGGCTAAGCTTATTTAACTCAAAAAGAACTTTTTGTTAAAATGACATATTAACTTATGACTTTTCGAAAAGGAGTTTTTAAAAAAATGTTTGGATTAGCTTATGAGGTGGGAAAAGCCAATAAGTCAATAAGTTGTTTTGTTAAAAGTGTTTGACTTAGCTTATTTGTGTATTAGAGCATAAGACATGGTATTTGTGTATTTTTTTTTGTGAAAAGTCATAAGGAGCTCCAAAAAGTCATTCCTTCCTGACTTTTCAAAATCAACTTATTTGCTTATACAAAAAGTCATTTTGAAAAGTCCTTATTAGTTTGCCAAACACTTTTTCTCCTTATTTGTTTTTCAAAAAAGTAAATAAGTCATAAGGAGCTTTTGAAAAGCTTAGCCAAACATACATATTGTTAGTTTTTGGGTATGAACGAAAAGTTAAAGAGTTTATCTGAAAGTCCACTTTTTGCTAATTTCTTGAGTTTGACCCACTCAACGGGTTATCATACTCCCTTATACTCCCTTACCACTCCACCGACCACCTTTCATATCATTAATTTGTGATACGAAACAATTAACACAAAAAGAAATCAAACAAATCTTAGGAACTAACGAAAACTAAGATAAAAAAAGTAATATTACTTATTTTTGTCACAAATACATCTTTGATTTGTACGAAACTATGTCGTTTCAATCCGATCTTACTATCTCGAATCTCCCTTCTCTATAAAAGGAGAACGCCGCTGACCTCATCTTCGCTTACGTGTCAGCTCATGAAGATATCCAACCGTGCAAGTCTTAAGTCATTATTACATCATAATCCATTTGTATAATTATATACATCAATACATTAATTCTCTTTCAACTTACATACATAATTCAATTTCAAATTTTAAATTAACCTCTCTTAAACCTAATCAAATAATAAATAAATCAACTTTAGCCGTCAAAATTCAAAATTTGTATGAGGAAGAGTTGTTGCATTTAATGTGATTAGATTAGATTATCATCATCAAGTTTAGTTATATATATATGTAGAAGGGAGGTTTGATACATCATACACTCTCAAACATATAGTATTTCCTTTTCTCTTCCACTTCTATATTGCTTTGAAGATCTGTACATATATCTTCACTCCACAGGAAGAGAGGAGATTCAAACCCACCGCTCTCTTTCCCTTTCTTCTCTCTCCCTCTCAAACCTGATTCTAGATACGGGGATGGAGGTGCATATATAGGAGAACAGGGAACCAAACAACACACACATTGCATCACCAAAAACCAAACAACACCACCTAAGCCCTGTTGAGATGGTTCAAGGATGGAGATGCATGTAGAGGAGAAAGGCGCCCGAGAAAGCCCTAATAAATCAAAAGGTTTTTAATGGCCGTGAATGATTTTTAATCATTTCTTTAATTTTAGGGCTTCAAGATATTGTTGATATTTGAATCAAAAGGTATGATTTAATTCAATCTGTTGTAATAATCTAACATAATCATTTTTTAATCAGTTCTGTTTATTTTGTAAGAAAATGATATCATGTGTAATTTTGCTCTGTTATTTGAAGTTGATGATCTGATTTATAAGATATATTGATTCTTTTATTGATGTATGTTACTTTTTGAACCTGATTTATAGCATAAGGATGATCTAGGTTACTTTTGTTTATCATGATTTATATGGATTGTACTCTTGTAAGGTTTTTTAGGTCAAGAGAGAGCTAATCTCTGTGTGTGTGTATATATATAATATATATATAACTGACTGATTCCCGTTATATTACTGATTTGTATAGAAGTAATTTTTGGAACCTGTTTCGACCTCAGCACCATGTTTGCCTGTTAACAATAAAGGTAGGTGTATGCTTTGGCTTTATGTTATATCTGTATTGATCTGTAATCTTTTGTTATTTATATCTATGTTCATTTTGATCACTGTTGTCAATATATATCCCCTCACTTCATTCCCTAAATTAATTAATTAATTAATTGTAAATTGTGCAAAAGTTTAAGAAAAGAAATGCTGGCGCAACAAGCATGGTCGTGGCTGCAATAAAATCTGACATTGTTGCTGAATGTGTGGATGCACCGAGGTTACCACTTATTCTCATTGCTACTACTGGATATTCATTATATTTTTCGGTATATATGTAATAGTAAACACCATTTGGTTCTATATATAGATTTGGGTTATGGAATAATAAACCCCATTTGTTTTTATGTAAGTTTACATACATTCAACCAACAGCTGAGAGAAGTGTTTTGTAAAGTTATAAATTGTAGCCTTGAAGGTCTTGGACCCTGAACAGGACACAATCTTGAAGTTCAAATGTTCATGAAAAGCAAGGGGAAAAAGAAGAGAAGCAAAAAAAAAAAAAAACATATGTGAAGAATATATATTTTGTTAACTTGAGAATGCAGAAGAATGATGTTTAGGTAATAATGTTTATACCGGCTGTAATAATCAGGGTGGTGTATGATCAGAAGAATGATGCAGAAGAAGGTCGTTCGAACCGTATGACCTTTTTTTCGCCATTTATACTGTATGTATGATGATGATCATGGTGGTGTATGATCAGAGGTCACAACACAAAACCACTCCAAAGAAAAGTTGTAAGGAAATGGGCAACTTAGCTAAATATCAACATCTCTACTGTAATAATGATTTGTATTTTGTAATAAATATTTTTCTTTTAGTCTATTATATTTGTTTTCTATAGGAATTATCCTTTGCTAACAGCTACTTGGAAAGTTAGAAATAAAAAATTTGTCAATATGATATGATCAGTACACAGGCTTCAAATATAACACAAGGGATAAGGGCAAGAGTCGCGTCAACATCAACCGTTACCGGACTACTAACTACCAATACCATCGATTATATTCTATCAGCAAGAAACGTAGAGGTACGTACATACACAATGAAATACAGATTTACTCTTCTAAAATATTATTTGATATAGTGTAGTGCTTAAACCTTTTATGATTATTAAACTTTTACAGATTTTCACTTTATTGGAACAATATTGAATCTGCTCACCTTGACGAACAACAACATCCTCCTAACAATTAATCTTAGGTGCTTATTGCTAGATTTTTTAATTGTATTTTACAGTTGATTTGAAATTGTGAATCGATTCGTGAAATTTGTGATTTGTGAAGTTGATATAATTGTTCGATGATCTATATGCGTGTGTAGGTTTTATCGTCGTTAGTGATCTACTGATCGAGTTTATACGATTTGATGCTAGATTTGATAGGTATAATTAGGTTTTGTTCATTTGTGTTTATAATTTGTCCGTGTAAATGAGTTGTGAAATTAGGATTGGAAATTGTAGTTGAAGATCTGAAATAAGTACTGTAGGTTTCGATCTGCAATTGTGTGTGTGTGTGCTTATAAATATAATTGATAGATTTATAGTAACACGAAAATTTGATGTGATTAGTAGTGTGTTGGTATATGTAGGGATGGGAAATTTATACAGAATATCGGTGTCGTACCGGTACTAACTGAGCATATACGGTACGATATTTGCTTTTGAATTCAGCTCAAAGTCGGTATTGGTATCATGCGGTACGATACCAGTTCAAGACTTTTGATGGTACCGTACCATACCAATTCCCACCAAACATATACGGTACGGTATTCGGTTTTAGTTTTAGCAAAATTTTGGTAATTCGGAATAACATAAGGTTCTCGGACAAAAGAGTGGCAATTGGTAAAATCACTCAGTTTTACCGATTCCTGTCTTGGTTTAAAAAAGCGAGCTTTAAGTGCGTTTGAAGCGTTAAGCGCCGAAACGTTTGGAAGAGAGCTTTTATTTGTCTGAAGCGAAAATTTACGTGAAGCGTTGAAGCACCGCTTTAAACCCGAAGTGCCAAGTGTTTGAAGCGACACTCCAGCCAATCAGGTCTGATTTGAGTTTTTATTTGGGCCGAATAGTATAAATCAGATCCAATAGGCTTTAACTAGGGCCCGACAACTTTTATTGATATTAGTTCTTTACCCTAAAAAAATAACGTTGCTTTATTCAGCCGATCCCCCCGTTCACCATCGATTCTTCATCGAGCACTGAAAAAATCCAGCATGATTATTATTGATTAAAGACTTTTTTAAGTGTGTTTCGACTTTAATGTATGTTTTAAATATGTTTTTTATGTGGTAAGTGTGTTTTATATCATGTTTTTGGGTTTGTTATTGATTAACAAGTAGAATATGGCATATGGATGTGCACAAATATTTGTTATATATGTATTTTTTTATTTTGAGTGCGCCGTATACGTGAAGCTCTCGCTTCACGCTTGAAGCTTGGCTAAAAGCTTTTGGAACCAAAACGCTTCGGAGCGCCTCATGCTTATTTAAACCAAGATTCTTGTGTTTGAGCAGCCATAAATGAAAATCAAGACTTAAAATCTCATAAGAGCAACAAACTCTTATGAGGGATGGATCTAGATATAAGACTAATTTAACTATCCATCTAAAAATCTCACTAAACATGGCATAATTACTACATATTATTTTATTTATCTGTGAGTTTGCGTCAATTTCTTAGCCACTAGAATTATCTTATTTAGTAATGAAACTGATTGATAAAAATAATTATTTGGGATTTTGCTATGGGTTGATGTTGGTATGTATGTGTGGCATATAGGATGGAGAACTTGAATCAACGGATGGTATGAACCCACTAGATTCAGATCCTTAACAATAAACTAAGCTCAATAATGTGATCGGTGGCCGTGTCACAACGGTAAAAGGTGACGTAAATCTACCCAAAAAAGCTTAGCGAAGAGATTACAACGCCATGCTTTCTGGGCCGGTCGTGAGAGCAAATTCATGGTGTAAGGTCAGCAGTGAACTGAGTTGTTTGTGGCTATTTGGGAGGTGCTTCAAGGCTTGAAAAAGTGTCAAAAAAACTATGATAAAGTGGTGATAATGGCTGCAAGAACATATCATAATCTAGACGGCATGCTCGAGTGGTTCAGGTTAGGTTTCGGGGTGCATCTTGGTGAGGCATAATTGGAAGAATGATCTTGCATCTTGGTGAGGCATAATTGGAAGAATGATGTGGATAAGCTTAACTTTTTATATATTTTTTGCACTATGTTCTCATCGATATTGTTTCGTATTGTTTTAAAGATGTTCTTTGTTTTCATTTCATTTCATTTGTGGATTATTTTCATCTACAAGAATGATGTGGATAGGTTTAACTTTTTATATATTTGTTGCTGTGCATTTGAATATCTACAATGTTGATGATGACCTAAATGTTACAAGAAAATTGGTTTTAAGTAAAAGTATACATTTAATTTTGATTTCTAGGGGGATTTGTTACAAGAAAATTGTATTTAGGTTTTGCTTTATTGTTCTAAAACATGTTGATGGTTATTTACTTGTCATTTAAAAGATGTTGCCTTGCTTTACTCATTAATAATATGTACATTTTCAATTAAAACTTAAATATGTATAGGAATTCATTGTTTAATAAAATATGGTATGTATAGGAATTCACAAATTTGTCAACCTAACTCAAGGGCATAAATCGGAAAAACCTCTCTAAACTTGTAAATTGTAATATTCCGTATACAAAATCACAAATTCAGCCGTACAACAACTCTCTCTCTCTCTCTCATCACCGTAACACCGTCGTGTGACTTCACCGGCGGCGAGTGGACTCAATGCCTGCGCAAAAGCGTTCGAACGATTCAGTCTACGTCTACGAAGATGAAGAAGATGTTGAGCTGCAGCGTAACAATCAGAACGTTTCAGACGAATCTGGAAACGACGACGTAGAGCAAGAGGAAGAAGGTTCGTGTACTGTTTACAACCGTTTCTGTTCTAATTGTTGTAGTTATACGTACGAATTGCGTGATTTACTGCTTCACATTCGTGTTGCTTACTTGATTTGTCGGTTATTTTCGATCAGCAGATTCGGATGATGATGATGATGATGATAGCCCTTCCTCTAGTGGTAGCGACAAAGACGAGTATGTTTACAGTTCATTTTATCGCTACTTTGACCTATAGATACAGATAACTTGCCCTAGGTTTTTGCTTGCGTTTTTTGTTTTGTTACGAGTTGCGATTTGTGATTGTTGATTTAGTGGAAGATCTGCATGCTTTGAAATTAGAGCTGTTGAATTCGTTAGGTGATCTACAGATAGCTTGCCCTAGGTTTCTGCTTGTGTTTGTGTTTTGTTACGAGTTGCGAATTTTGGTTTGATTAGTGTGTTTTTGGTGATATTTGTGTGGTTAGTTGTGGTAGAAGATATGCATGCTTTTTCATTGGAGTTTTTGAATTCGTTAGGTGCTCACTTGTTGCTATACATACAGATAACTTGCCCTAGGTTTTTGCTTGTGTTTGTGTTTAGTTACGAGTTGCGAATTTTGATTTGATTAGCGTGTTTTGTTGATGTTTGTGTGAGTAATTGTGGTAGAAGATCTGCATGCTTTTTAATTAGAGTTATTGGATTCGTTAGGTGCTCATTTGTGGTATTAACACTGTGTAGATCTAGTAGTGTAGTAGTAGGATGCGGTAATGCGAAGGATAGATGCAATCTCAGATTTATATTTTGTTTCTGAAGTTTTGGTACTTTTGGTGCTTTTTTGGCTGATGCAATTGGTAATGGTTGGGATCTTGTTTTTGCAAATACTAGCTGGAGTTTAGAAGCTTTGATATGCAACTTGGTTGACTGAATGTAAATTACACTTTGGATCTGGAAAGTACTAAGTTACTGGGTCAAAGCATAGTTTTCAGCAGAGGGAGGGTTTGATTTTCGGGTGTGACTTGTGTTGGAAAAAATTTCAAAAGAACAAATACATAAGTAAATATAACATGGAAACCACTTTTCTCTGATCTACATATAATCTGTGAATGTAGATTATACTTGTGATTCTTTCAAAGTATGACTAGTGCTACGTTATTAAATGAAGTAGAATTATAGTGGTTCGTAGGAGTCAGATACTAAAGTCATATACAGATACCTTTGTCATTTAATTCTCTCACATAAACTGCTTATGTGACCTATATAATAATTGGTTAATGGAAGGTAAAGCTTCAACTTCTTTATGTCTGTGAGGAGTTAAGGCATATTATAACTTCATCCGCTGATCCACATTTCATACCCTTTCGTAGGAACTAGGATGGCTATTTTCAACGATAACAAATGAAACTTATCTAACTATATTTGCTTAAATTTTACTGTTACTGTTAGTAATCAATAATAAATCCACACTTTTTGTACCTACCACTCTCACGTTCTGCTCTCCTAGTTCATTTTTGTCCATGTATATTCTTCTTATTCTCCAAAAGTCTATTCTAAGCTGGTGAAACATTCTATAAAGGTGCACTAGCTTGTGGAACTAAAGTCTAATTTTATATTACTGGCTGTTGGTAATCAAATACTTAATTATGTAATTCCCTCCGTTATTGGTCACATTCATCTTTGACTTTAGCAGAAAGTATTTTTCTTGGATATATGGGATGTGTACATATGTCTACATGGATACATGCTTGTTTATGACGTATGTTATTACCAATATGTATGACCAATAAAAGAATAGCAACGTCTTTCTAATAATTTTTTAGTTATTTATTTTATTTATACTGTTTTGCAGGTTCGTTTATGTAAAATTGGCTGAAGTTCGCAAGGACGTCCAGTGCCCAATTTGTTTAGGTACTATTTCCAGTTTTTAGTTTCACTATAACATTATAATATTAATATTAATATTCTACCATGGGCGAGCATGTCTATATAGTGAGATTGTTGGCCTAGATGATAATTGATATGTTAATTACTAAGAAAGCTAAATTATGAATATACAGTATGCTGTTAAGAGACATAATTGGTCAAGGTTGTAACATATGTTCATCCCAAAAGAATATAAGAAGCATGCTATCACCTGATGCAATATTTATTGCATTTAGGAACATACTTTTTATCACATGACACAAAATAAAGATGCATGATCAATCTAAAACATTTGAAGCCATCCCTCTGTACCATATGACATGTGATTGAGCCATATAAATCTTCTTAAGGAAGTTAGGAACTAAAGTATTTTTGTTCACTTGGGTATTTTTAAGTTAAATCATAATTATATGCTGGTTTTTCAATTTATCCATGCCAGATAGGTAGATGGAATGACTTGAACTATCTACAACATTGGTAACCGAATAAAACAACACTATTGATATAATAGCCGTTCAAAATATATGTCAAATCACATTTGGAATAACTCGAACAGTTGAATGTTATGATACTTTATAGAAATTTAAAACCTATTCATCATATTCTCATGGATAGGTATAATTCGGAAGACCAGAAAAGTTATGGAATGCCTTCACAGGTTTTGTCGAGAGTGCATAGACAAATCAATGAGGATGGGGTATGTATTAAAACATTCAGATGACATCACTCAACTTGCTCTTTATAATCTTTGACTTTGTTTGACCAATGTGCAACAGGAACAACGAATGCCCTGCTTGTCGTGCTCATTGTGCAAGCCGCCGTTCCTTGAGGGATGACCCAAATTTCGATGCCCTGATTGCATTGTTGTATCCTGACATTGATAAATACGAGGCTGAGGTACACGTTTACATGTTCATCACTTGTTTTGTTGTGTAATCATTTTTTCAACGTCACTGAACTGTTTATGCTTTGATGCCGAAACACAGGAATTGGCCTTTGCTGATGAAGAAAAAGCTCGGAATAAACAGGTGAGCTCAATAGAAAGTTACTTTATTTCATTAATAGGTTTGTTTGTTTACATCTGCATGGAACTTAGCTAGGAAACATAACTTGTGTGCTGTGACTGTTAGACCCAATAATATATGCTACCTCTATCCCATATGCGTTGTTCTTTTTTTAATATACACAAATCCCGATTCTTCCTTTGACTAACATGCACCATAATTTGTATAAACTATTCTGCATTGTTCTGAAATTTTAGAGCATGATGTGTGTGCTGACTGCTGGGCATAAGCTGAAGTTAGAATACAAAAAAAGTCCACTAAATTAGCCTTATAAAACATTTTAGATATTCTTAGGAAATACGAATGTTTATTGTCGATTAACCCCACTGGTTAATCGAGTTGAAAACTCGAACCCTAACCTGGACGCGTTTACTACGTGCCAACCTGTTCACAACCCATTTGGATGACTAGTGTCATTTATATTTATAACTCAACTACAAAATGACAAAAGAAATTAATGTAAGATACTAAGATCAAAATCAACTACATAATGACAAAGGAACTATTGTAAGATTAAAATATCAGAAGGGCATAGGAAACTATTATAAGGTCAAAATGGGTGCTTCTAGTGTTACGGTTTTTTGATATTTAACTTTTCAGTTGGCCATTCATCACCCAAACCCACCTCGTTTATCAAACGAGTTAACCATGTCGACCTGTTTACTATGCAGTTTTAGCGGTCCAAAATCAAATATCGGTCAAGGGCCGATATTTGAGATATAGGTTATCGCGCTGAGATATCCGTAATTTTAGTATCATCTATATATATATACATATCTAAAACGTAAAAGTAAAACATATATAATATTAATAGTAATATCAAAAGTCAAAACCCAAAGTGCTAATATTTGAAACATGATCTAATCGTAAGCCATGAAATATTCCTCCAAGTCCACATTAACCAAGGCATCCAAAATAATGGTCAATATCGGTCAAATACCGCTGATAATATCGGAACCGATAGGCGATCTTCCGGACCGATATTTTGTCGAGGGCTAATAACTGATATCCACTGCTATTAACTTCATAGCCTGTTTGTGAGCTGGTTCCACTTTTTTGAGTCTAGTATATTTTTGAGTTACATGGACAGATCCAAGCAGCCATTGCCCAAACTTCTCGTCGCCAGTTAGAAGCATTGGGAAAGAAACGCGCAACCGCTAAAGCTACAGCAACTGCTTTTATGAGGAGATCACAGTCAAGTGCACGTAATCTCAGAGGAAGGAGAAGAAAATCTGCCGAACCCCGAGATTCGGACAATGAGGTCGATGCTGATAATGATAACGGAGGCAATTACTCATCTTCTTCAGACGAGCCAGAGCCCTCTACAGAAGTCAAACCCAAACGATATAAGAGATGGGGGGCAGGACGCCCATCTTCATTGCCGTCGTCAAGTGGTGCAAATGGTGGGTGTGATGACAATGAAACAGATGGTTCTAGAAAAACGGTCGGTGCGTCTGTCGGGCTTGTTGGCAGCCCGGAAATTTTAGCCTGGGGTTGTGCTGGGATGAGGAGTCATACACGCCATGGTGGTCAAAGTAGTGGTGGTAAGAGTACAAAGAATACCCACAATTCCAAGCTGATTCATCATTTCAAGAGGTTACCACAAAATGATGATGAGGTAAATACAGATTAACGATGTTCAGAATTCGATTCGGATTCGAAAATTCGACTCAATTCGATTCGATTATCAAGAATTCAAATTCGAGTCCAGTAAATTGAATCGAATGCGAATTTATAATTTAAATTCGATTCGAAACTCGAATTCAAATTACATATATATATTTATTACATTTATATATGATACATACATATAACTTTAATTTGGGCTAT
Organism: Scalesia atractyloides; assembly: GCA_947069175.1. NCBI lineage: Eukaryota > Viridiplantae > Streptophyta > Magnoliopsida > Asterales > Asteraceae > Scalesia > Scalesia atractyloides. The sequence goes on along the minus strand of CAMTDV010000019.1, from coordinate 84,993,724 downwards.
AGTATAAATGATCAAAAAATTTGATCTAAGTCCTAAAATAGCCCATCACCAAGCTCAAATAGCCCATAACTTTTTAAATGAGTTTGAATCAAAACGAATATATTCAAATTCGATTAGAACTCCAATTTTTAATCGAAATGACCAGTTTTTAATCGAATTCGAATTCAAGCAAAAAAATAAATTATTCGAAAGTTCGATTCGAGGAACTCGAAATTTCGTTATTCGATTCGATGAACACCCCTATTAAAGATTGCTTATTTGTTCAACAAACCGGCCCACCTTTGAATATTTGACCCTCAAAAGTCAAATGTGATGGATTCTTTTCTAAGTTAGCTTTTCATGATTATATTCTATTGTCCAGATGAATATCAATCTCAAGCTTGTATCCCTGGATGAGCAAAATATACCCAGTTTGCGTAATTTATATATTTGCTGCAAACCAACCTTGCCAACTACAAATGTATGCCAGGTAAGAACATATTTTTTATTATTATCTTTTATTTCCTTTTAACTGGTAACTAATATTGGTCTGGTGATGATCAGTATGTTGCTAATGAGAATGGGTTGCGAGCCGATGAGATTGAGTTGTTGCTAGCGAAGGGTGCCTGTTTTGATGCTGATTCTTCAAGTGTTTCACCCGATGAACAATCTGAACCCGTTGTTATCAATCCTTTGAAAGGTGAGTTGCGGCTGTTGGACGGGCATCAAATCATGTCAGATGTCGCCAAACTTTCCATTCAGAACAATCTGGTACGCTCTCTTTACCAAATATAAGTGTACACATACGTAAACTCAGGTGTCGACTGGGGGGGGGGTGTTGAAAAAGGGGTGTAAACGAGCCGCTAGTGAGCTACTTCACATTGGATTGTTAAAAGCTAGCAACAAGCTCAAGCTTAAATGGAAGCTCATTTAGTAAATGCGTCCGAGCTTCCTATACCGAGCTTGATTGGTCTTTCAATTCTAAACGAGCGATCCTATAATTTATAAAATACTTTTTAGAGTAAAGTACACAGCGGTCCCTGTGGTTTACAAAAATTTTGGATTTGGTCCCTAGCTTTTCACGAGGAAAATAGATAAACCCTATGGTTTGTACTTTGTAACGCATTTAGTCCCTAGCCAACACATGTAAAGGCTTTAGCATGTCCAAGTTAGGGACTAAATGTGTTATAAAGTGCAAACCACAGGGACCATCTGGTGTGTACTTTTGGAAAGCTAGGGACCAAATCCAAAATTTTGGTAAACTACAAGGACCATACGTGTACTTTACTCTATTTTTTATTTCATATGATAATTATATGTTACACTACAAATATTTTAGCAGTCTCCTTATAAATAAAAGATTTTTGTAGTCGGGGGGTCTCAGTGAGAGCAGCCTCCATCTCTCAGGATAGAAATAAGGTTTGCCCCCATTACACCCTAATAACTCTTCTATGAGTGGGATTATACTGGTTACGTTTGTTTATTTTTTTGTAAACCAACCAAACTCCAGCTTGAGAAATTGCACATGAGCATAGCTCGGGTTTTGAATATAGAGCTTAAGCTCGGCAAATTTATGCCCGCTAAGGTGAACCAAGGTTTGTGGCTGGTCATTGAACCATTCACCTTAAAAGAAAAGTGTCGGTTCAAGTTAGCAGTCTCCTTATAAACCGTTCGGTTAAACATCCGGGGGTTTCTAACCTAGTGTTTTGTTTCCCAGACTATAGCTTACAGGAAGAAGTCCCTTAACTGATTGTTGACCACAAACTTATTGAGTCGAGCCCGGGAAGAAGTGTATGGCATGTGAGAGAAGATTAGTTGCTTAATCAATGTTTAGCCCCTTGTGTTTTACAATATTTATGTTAAAGAAAACACACACACTCAAGAGTAAGAGAGGTTCATTAGGGGAACTAAAGAAAATGGGGATCAAGGAAAAACAATCTCAGCCTTTTAAATTTTAATCCCACGGTTCCCTTGAAGTTACTTTTGTCGAATGAAATTCCAGGGAAGAAAGGTAACATGAAAGCAAGGATTTCAAGTTAACCATTAAGTGGTTTAATTTGTCCCTTGTTACTCACAGAGATGTTCGTTAGTTCGGTTTTTGGTTTATTCGGTTTGAATATTTATTATGTCAAAACTGATAACAGAATTTAATCGAATTCAGGCAGTTTCAAACCAAAACGAATAAGGGTTGGGTTGAATAAGATTGGATTACTATTGTAATAAGATGGGGGCTAAATGACTAAAGTAGGATTACTGTTATTTGTGACCGAATTCAGATCTTGGAACCGATAATTGAATATCCTACTTATTAACACCACCGGTAGTGGGAGTTTTTGGGCCTTTTTTAACACCCTTGTTCCGCCCCGAGGCGTTATGTTCAAAAAGGAAGCCTTGAGCGTCCTTTTTTCTACGCCAGAGATAAAAAGAATTGGCCAATGACATGTATTCTACTTTTTTTTGTTGGTCAATACCTTTTTTTATGGGTTTTTTTATTTAATTTTTACACCCTTTTTAACATAATGCCCCACAATGTCCACATCCACTACACCCATTTAAAAAAAAACACCTAATGTTTAATTGCTGACTGAGATGACACATGTCGCACAATGCTCATGGGTGGGGGCATTATTTATGCTCTCTACTACACATGATCTAATGGTAAAATAATATCATGTAAACGAAAAGTCATCATTAAAACAATGATTAGTTTCATATAAATTTATATAATAAAATAAATATCAATCAAAACTTACCTGCAAATAAGCACGTGACAAGTTAAGACACGCAAAATTTACGTGTTGTAGGCTATATCTTTAATTCCATTAGTGATAAATTAGCATATACACCTATACGGTTTTCTCGTGTTTTGTATGTTTTGTATGAACAACGAATATTTTTCTTTTTGTGAGACTTAAATCCAATATTTTACACATCTAAATTATTAGGATATTCAAATTAATAGAAAATATAAGCCCAAAAGTCAACAGTTGGGGGTTTTGACTTTTGAATCAATAGCTAGTAGTTTTGACTTTTGTCGAGGTTACAACTAGAAGCGTTTAAAGGGCCGATTGATTTGTCCAAACCGAAGGCAAATCAGCGGTTTAATGTAAGGCCCCAAACTCAGAAGACCTCACAATTAGGAGTAAGCATTAAATCATAGTTCTTAAACTGGTAAATGTCATAACATCAGAAGCAAAAAACATCAATACTCGATACATCAAGTCAAAGCTATTACCAAACCATAACAGTCAAGGTATCATCAAATAAATAAACTAAGATCAACAGGATGTCAGTCTTTAATAAAAAAAAATACTCGGTACATCACGTCAAAGTTATTACCAAACCATAACAGTCGAGGTCTCATCAAGTATGGTAGCCTTCAAGTCCATGCTTGGAGGTCTCCTATTGATCAACATTCAATATCTATGCTGAGTGAGCTCTAATGCAAGTTGAAACAACAAATTCACTTTAAGTAAAACATTTATTTATTTTTCATTAAATCACATTTTAACATCAATTTTGCATGTCAGCTTCAATCAGAAACTAAACATCAAAATTGTGAAGCAAACTTCACCATCAATGCTGGTCACAAAGACAAGCAGGCTTATATCAACATAAGTCTCCATCAATCGTCCATAAATGTTGCGCCATCACATTCACAGAGTCCCATTAATAACACTAGCAACAAATGTTAGCCATCAATCATCCACTGTCAACCGTCAATCATGAATACTTAACTTCAATAATAAATGAACTGTATATCATCAATTAAATCACGTAGCAGCATAACAGTCGTCTTAAAGAGTATAAACACTTCAGGTACCATGCATATCAACCCAAAATAGTAAAAAAGAGCGCATTAAACCGATTTTGAGCCAAATCCAGTATGGTATAAAAACCGGTTTTTAAAACATTGTCAGCGAGTTGGCTCCTTTACTGATCAACACGTACTATCCGACCCGTGAACACTTGGTCAACTAAGAAAACCCTATGTCTCGTTAGTGGCAGATGTTCTTCAGACCCAAACTTGCTTAACGTCAAGATCCTAACTTTTTTAGAATCATCCCATAAGTCGTTACAAGCTTCAAACATCAATAACAATATAACATGCTAGCTTTTACGTGCATCATAATTCTTAATCCCTTTTAGCCGAAACCCATGTATCTTAATTCTTACCCCCTTTTAGCCGAAACCCGAAACCCAGCTCGAAAGCTTTAAAAACCTGTTCAAATTAGCCTGCACTCTTGTATACTTGCCGGACAATACAAGATCGAAACCAGTTCCAATGTTCAAATAATTCTGTTTCTTGACCTTAAACTTAGGAAAAACTTCGGAGATTCTGGATCCTAAAGTTCATACTGTAAAACGGTAAAAGGCTCACTTAACATAAAATTTATTAAAGAATAGAGTTGAACCCCAACATGTTACACGTAAGAACTTTAGATCCTACAGCTACTTCTCAAACTTAGATTATTTTAATCCTTCCACATTAACCATTTATGTATTTAAAGCTTTAATCAAACTAATGAGGTTAGGGTAGATCCCTAACTTCGCATCACAGATCGTTGTTTATAGAAACCAGCTACCCATCGACCTACAAGAGAAAGATCACCAATGGCTCACGGCTCAGGAACTACGTTCGATGATTAATATTTAACAATTGTTAACTACATCTAATACATCCATTTATTAATAAGGATGTTTATTAATAAGTATAATGAGAAATTTAAGTTTTTTTAACGGCAAAAATCAGATATATTATAAAAATCGAGACCGGCCTAGCAAGGCGCTAGAAACCGACCAAAACACAAGTATATTACACCTCATTACATTACACCCTTGAACAAGAAATAACTTCACGTTAAACTTACAACAGTTCTCCCACTCGCGCTCAATGGCGGAGCTTCTCATGGGCAAGGGGGTACTTGTTTTGAATGGAATAACACTCGTGCACGACACAATCTTTGACAGCTTCCGATTTAAACAGTGAAGGAAACGTGTCTTTTAGTGGAAAACTTGCAGCCCATGTATCAATCCAAAACCGGATTAACTTGCCATCGCCAACCACACGTCTAATCCAATGGGACAGCCGGACATTAGAGGCTTCTAAATCTGATCCAATTTTTCACAATAGTGGCCCATGTACCTGGAGCAGCCGTTTTCATAGGATAGCGGGTTGGTGGGTTGTAATACTGAACCCCAACACGACCCATATATTTATTCGATTTAAAGTTTAAAGACATCAACCTTATAACTTGGGACACACTTAAAAGTAACCCGAATTCCCAAACATGACTGAGTCAAATGGGTTGGGAGTGTTGTAATAATGTGTTAAGGGATAGCGGGTCAACCAGTTTAGCCAAACGGGTTAGTAATGACATTCCAAAATTGATTATTTTCTAGCCGTGTTTGATTCTCAGTATTATCAAGTAAAGATATACCCCGCCGCAACAATATGACTGCCATATTTTTTTATCACCGGGATTTCAGTCAGCTTTTACTCATTTGTCATATTATCCAAAAAATAGTGATTTTTCTAGACAGTCTGTCCTTCATGAGCATCTACATAATCACTTAACATCCTTACAGTAAAGAGTATATTGGACAGATCATTTTCGTCTTTTTGGCCAAAAGGTAATTGAAACACAAACACCAAGTGACCAAACAAATAATTTGTTTAGTATGATTGTCTGACCTTTTTAGAGCATTTGCACTCAAGATAACCACAATGGTTTCTTCTCGTTCACGCCACTTTGTACCTGCTTGAACCCGTTCAACACCCCCCCCCCCCCCTATTGCTAGCTATTTTGATTTTACCCATTTGACCAGCTAGAAATAAAATATGAGTGAACCTATTTATAGCTAAATGGGGTCGAAATTGCTATCAGTGACATAATATTAAATTGATTGTAGGGTTACTCACATACCTTAATGATGCTAAACAGCAGCACATACAAATTCGATTCTCTCCTCTTTGTTGGCCTTGTATGCATTCAGGAACAGTAATCCAAGCCCAGGCCCAGGCCCCTCCAAGGCCCGGCCTGGTCTAGTTCTGCCACCATATCATCAAAACAATGCCAACTAAATTCCAGCATCTCCATCATCTATGAGTTTCATTATTGCAAACAATCGCCAATTTTTGCTACCCTGTGCAATGATTTCCAATTAGAAGGAACACAAAAATAAGGGTTCGGTACCAGTCATAAACAAGAAAGCAGAAGGTACAACTACTCAATGCAGCATGGAAGATAATGCAACATATGTCGTTTGTGGCTTGTGCTATGATTTGCTAATCTGCCATAATTTAACAATAGAACCATATTAGAATATTTATACAAGGCAAAAACAAAAAGTATTGAACCAAATTAGAATAATTAGTTAAAGTCATAAAGACAGATTATTTATGAATATTTACTTCTCTCCTAACATTTAAGGTTTTACTAAATTTGTTTCAAAACTTGAAGTCTGCCAAAATAGCAAAAAAATCGAATTTATTGCTACATGCATTAAATAAAAAGAGCCAATACTTGAAAATTATTCAGAATTTACAGATCAAATGGCTTTATTCTGCAAGCTAGTTCTCGGTGAAGAAAAGATGTTAATTTTATATCATAGGGCCTTACAAGAAAAAACTGCAAAAGGTAATATCATTAATATAAGATATAAACAGGAGATAATCCCATGGTTTGCAAAAAAGTAATATCATTAATATCACAAAAGCAAGGCGTTGCTGTATGTACAATCAATTAAGCTTTTATTTACAACCAGAAGTTGTGTCTCTCTCATATGTTCAAAATTTCTTCATCTCTTCGGTATTTTGTACATATCTGACCCCTACAAACCTTAACTTTGACCCAGAAGTAGCGCCTCAAGACCCTTAGGCGCTTTCCTTAGGCCTCGTGCGCCTCACACAAAAGGTGCCTATGTGCGCCTTCTTAAACCAATTTGATTTAAAAAGTTGTTCCAATGATTATTCTATATAAATATAATAAATTGGATTAATGACAGCGATTCACATAAAGTTAGTCCTGCTATATATAGTTCAAGTCTCCTTTACTAAGTTTAGACAGGGTTCAAATTTAAGGGTGCTGGCAGATCTAGTGTATTAGCATCAGTAGACAACTATTTATTGTAGCGGCATTAATTGGAAGGTAATCAAACTAATTAGTGTATCAACAAATCAGAAGAAATTATGTAGTTTGCCTCTCCCTCTCTTCTATGACACCAGTATTGTAATGAGATAATATTTGATTGTGTGTAACATACTAGATTTTCCTATGTTATTTTATGTTAAACGATATGAATGTCTACTTTTTATAGAACTTTTTCATTATTTTCATATTTCAAGCTTTATAATATAAAAAAAAACAAGAGATATCAGAAAAATTTTACTCTTTTTTACATTTTAGAAAAACAAAACAAAACGACAAAATATAAAATATAGAACACACTATCAGTTATCACAATTTGATTTTTATTAGTAAAATAGGAAATGACTTTTGATTTTAGATAATAGTCTTAGTTTAAGAAGGAAATGCGATTAGGAAGAAATTACGGATTAAATAATAGTTGTTTTTTATTTATTATATTAATATCCTAAACTCATTTAATCATTTTTGTAGGAGCCCAACTATCCATCCTTATCCGGCTCACTTTCGATCAACGCCTTTTCTTTCTTCTAAGCTATGCAGTTAATGCGGTACGATATCAGATATCGGTCAAGGACCGATATTTGAGATATAGGTTATCTCGGTGGGATATCAGTAATTTTAATATAATGCAAAATTTGTATATATAGCAATTTAACCCTAATAATTCAGTGATATATCGGTCAAATATCGTCAATATCGCCGATAATAACGGTACCGATATTCTGACCAATATTTGACACCGGTATTTTACTAACCGATATGACTGAGATATATCACCGATATTAACTGCATAGCTTCTAAGCTCAGTTTAACCTGCCAGCTTCTTTTTTAAAACTAAGCCGCTCGGTTAGAAGCCTAGTCGAGCTTGATTTAGTTTCACTGAGCAGTTAAAATGTAAATATTGTTTTCATTATTTACAAGCCATACAGTTTTTGTACTTTTTTAGTTTTCTTTTTCAATTTATTTGATTTTTTCTTAGCAGTGTTTTTATTTTTCTTTTTAAGTTATTCCTGGTATTATTCTTATTTTTTTTATTAAATTGAGAAAAACTATTTCCTAATGTTTTTTTTGAAATAAACTCTTATGTTTTTTTAAATTAAAAATTAAACATAATTAAATTATATATAAAAACATATAAGAAACAAATTAAAAAATTTACATAAACTATATTGAAAAATTACACAAACCTAATTTTAATATTACGCACACCTAGCTTTAATATTACACAAACCTAATTAAACATACAATATTAATTCCTAATTAAACACTTAAAAGCCCTAATAGTACCCATCCCAACCAAAAATGTTACCCGGTGGAGGTGACACACTACGATCGTTATCACGACCGTTCGACCTATAATCTTGAGGTAAGCGTCCCCAGTAAGGAGTTGGAGGGGATGGGTTATCGTGCACCGATAGGTATTCCTCACCAAGGTCGGTTTCGTACCCTTTAGCCCAGCCGGGTACGACTTGTGTTGGACGGAGGTTTGTGGGTGGAGGGTTTGTGTTGAAATTTGTTTGACTCCCACCAAATCGCAACTCGCAAAGATCAAATTGGAGTTGTGCCATGATGTAGCCGTACATCAAGTTCGCTTCATCATCTGTGATACCATCCCAAACATACTCCTGTGGAGGTGGAAGGTTAAAAAATTGAGGATTTAAACAGGGTGATCGTCGTGGTCGTTGTCAGTGGTTGGTAGACTGCTGCCAGTTGTTGGTACATTGTTGCCGGTGGTTGGTAGACAGTTGTCGGTACACTGTTTCAGGTGGAGCAGGTTGAGGGTTAGAACGTCGACAAGAAGATCGCCTGAGGTTTGATGATCTGGCTCCATCACCACCCATATCTTCGAATTAGTTTGGTAGTTGCAGTGATTTGTGAATTGAGAGGTGCAAATGTGGGATGTAAAACGAAATGTAGTATTTATAGGGACTAGAAAATAGTCGTTGGAACGGTAACCGTTTGAAAAAAGTAGTCGTTGGAACAGTAACCATTTGAAAAAATAGCCGTTGGTACAATAATCGTCTGAAAAAATAGCCGTTGTAACCATCCGAGAATTAAAAAATAATAATAAAAAAAACTATATCATCAAATATTTAAAATTTAAAAAAGAATATGTATATAATTTATAAATGAAAAAAGTAACATTATTAAAACTAAAGAAATACAAGTATTATTTATACGACTTATAAACTGAATATATAAATTATAAACAGATAAATAAAGAAAGAGTAGGTGATGAGGTGGATAATGAGGTGGTGGTTTGGAATGGTTTATTGTTGGAGGAAAAAGTGGGGTTTGGAACATCTACTGCGTTCAAGTTTGTTTATGTGTAAATCTCTATATCACTTTCAATTTTATGTAAGATGAAATACATTACCTAATCTGATGTGAGATTCAAAACCTTCATTTATCTGTGTGTGATTAGAGGTAACCCTCTTTCTTATATAGTCGGCTTGAATGAATCACGGAAATTCCATGCACGAATTTGAAGGGAACCTTTTTGTTTTTGTTGTAATTATTTAAATGTTTGTTCGCTCAGAGTAAAGATCATTCCACTCAAGCGACTATGAGGAGGTTTAGATAAATTTGTAAACTACCTATTTGACCTTATGTCGCTCTTGGCTTATAGAATATGAGATGATCATAAAGACTTCGACTTTGTGTTGTACGAGTTAGCTCTATGATATTTATTATGAAATGAAGAAGTTTCAATGTTGATTCAATTGATAGCTTGCTTCGTTAGCTGAGATAGGGTATTTGAGAGTTTGAAACCTTTCACAATTGCTCAACAAGAAAGCCTAACCAAATTAGTAAGGAGCTCTACAAGGATTGAATAAAGTGTGAAGAAGACAAAAAAGTATTAGAGCTCATTTCATCTCATAATATGCACCCTTACTCAATTATCATATACTAGCTTGTGAAATATGAAATTAATTTCATTGTAGAATTAGCATATGATAATGATCGACTTGAAGTTCATCCTAAAGCAAACTCCTGATCATGATTGAATGCAAAAACTCAAAACACTTACTTGAAGATGAACCCATGACCTATGGTCTAGTGGTATGGTGCCTCCCTTCTATCCATCTATCCAAGAGGTAGGGGGTTTAAATCCTAGAAGGTGCAGGTATAGGTAGATGATAGGAGTAAGGTAGTTTGTCGTTAAAAAAAAACCTTGAAGATGGATATATATTATTAAAGAAACTCGATGTCGAAAGTGATGTTGTTTTATTAACTTCAATCTTTGTTATGGAAGAGATGAGCAAAGTGGTCTCAAAACTTCACCCAGACTTTAAAAGGAAACTCTCAAAATTAAGATAATTTCATGAAAGTAAGGATGACTTCTTGGTTTAGAAAAGTGCGCTTAAGCGAGCTAAGCATGGGGTTGTCGTTTTTTTGCTCTGAGGCGACAAAACACGTGAAGCGTTTTGAGGCGAGCTTTAAGCGCGAAGTGCCATTGCCCAATCAGATCACATTTGGGTTTTTTTATTTAGGCCTAATAGTCCCTAATAGGGTTTAAATGAGGCCCGCTACTTCTTTACCCTAAAAAAAGAACGTTAGCCTTCTTTTAGCATCTTCAGCCGCTGCCTCCCTCTTCTCCAACGATGTTGTTAACTATGTTTCGACTTTAATTTATGTTTTAACTATGTTTTTTATGTGTTAAGTGTGTTTCTAATCATGTTTTGTGTTTAGAGTAAACTTTTGTTTTGCTCCCTGTGGTTTGGTCACTTTAACGGTTTTGCCCCAAACCTTTAAAAATAGCCATTTTCCTCCAATAGTTTGCTATGGTTTTTCCATTTTGCTCCCTGAAGCAAAATGGAAAAACAGACAATTTGGATGGAGTTAGAGGCGGGGAGCAAAATGGAAAAACCATAGCAAACTATTGGAGGAAAATGGCTATTTTTAAAGGTTTGGGGCAAAACCTTAAAGTGACCAAACCACAGGGAGCACAACGGAAGTTTACTCTTAAAATGATTCATAAGTAGAATAGGTCATATTGATGTGTACAAATATTTTTTTATTTTATTTCGAGCGCTTCGTATACGTGAAGCTCTCGCTTCGCGCTTGAAGCTTTGCTTAAAGCTTTTGGAACCAAAACGCTTCGGAGCGCCTCGCGCTTTTTTAAACCAAGGATGACTTCATGTAAACAAAAATGAAGTCCAAGTGATACCACTAAACCATCACTCTATGTAAGGATGACTTCATTAGAACAAGAATGAAGTCTTTAAGTAATAACAACTTAAACCATCCCTTTTTATATACCTACTTGAGGGGAAAAATCTTTATCAAGAATACTAAGTACTAACCTCCTACCCGACGCACTTAGTAATCAATAGAAACAAGTCATCACCCCAACAGAACTAACTATTCGTAAGAATCTATTCTACATACTTAATCTCTATATCGTCATTATTCATCAAACTAACACCCTTATTTTCTATTAGTTCTAACCAACTTTGTACTTGTGTTGGTGATCCACCTTACAAATCCATTTAAAGGAACCACCAAAGAAACCAACATACATTGGTTTTAATTAGCAAAACATCAGATAAAACACCTAAACATGGTCAAGTAGATGATAAAAGGAGCAAAAAAAACCTTAACCTTCCATGACAGGTCATACACATACGGTTTAAGAGCCACATTCATAAACTAGAAACAAACATTTTCTACAAAGATCCAAAAGGAGAAGATGTCCATAGAAACTCACATCATTAAACAAGGAAGAGTGCTCTCCACTTACAAGAAAAGACGTCATATTTTTCCATACTTCGCAATATATGCCTGCAAACAAAAGTACCTAACTGTCAGTATCATCTAACAGTTATATACGCATAGTAAGAAAACACACCTCTACAAGTTTCATCAGTTTTGTCTGGGATGAGGTAAGATACATGTCAATAGATTCTTTGACACTCGGAATTTGCTCCAGTGGTAAGGTGGTAAGGACCTTTTCAACAGCCTTTTTAACAATCAGTTTGTGGGCGTCTTTGCTCAATTTACCATCACGCCATTTTGGCTTCACTAACTCTTTCACAAACTCAATCAAAGCAGCACGGAAATGTCTCACGGGTTTGGATTCTCTATGCATGTCCCCTCCCGCATCAAATTCTAGTTTACAATTACTAACTTCTTTTGTCGCCCCGCCAAGAGAATCGTGAATACTAACATGTACTTTACTTGCTTGTACTGCATCCCCGGTATGGTCTTTTCCCTTACTTTCACTTTTTTTAGTTTCCTGTTTAGTTTTAGTATCAGCAGCTTCATTACTGTCCACATTAATACCATTATTGCCATTTACATGACTGCCAATAGAGCCATTTTTTGTTTTTAATTTCTCTTTAACAGAAGGTGATAATTTGGGTAACTTATCACCATTTTTTGGCGGTGGGTCGGTCCTAATAACGACTGGATCAAACTGGATATCTGGAGAAGATATTCCTTTAGAAATAAGAAATGCTGACCTAAAAGGCTTTGATGGCTCCCAATCGTAACTGGAAAATTTTGAATCGGACTTCCAAGGTGACGAACTTAACTGGGTTGAAGTCCTGGGACGAATCGAACTATTATAACTTGGGTTATAACCAAAACAGTATTCTTTACCACCAAATTCTTCGTTTTTTTGGTAAATCCTTTGATGGATTACTTAAAGGTCCATGTAGAGAACTATCTGCTTTAACAGGAGGATTAACTTTATCCACATCATTAAGTGAACCGGTGATTTTAACAGGAGGATTAACTTTATCCACATCATTAGCTGAACCAGTGATGATCGTTGCTGCAGAAATGGACATATTAGATCGTGTGCCATCGCTAACACATGAAAAGGTAACAAGAACATGGAATAAATAACAAGTTAAAACTGTCCTTTGTTGGACTTTTTCTGAAGAGTAAAATGCCGTTTTCGTCCCCGAGGTTTGACCAGTTTTGCAACTTTCGTCCAAAGGTTTGTTTTTTTCGCATCTGGATCCAAGAGTTTGAAATCTTGACATTTTCATTTGGCGCGTTAACTCCGTCCATTTTTCTCGGTTAGGTCAGTCGGGTATTTCCGTCTTTTTGCTACAATAAATGGCAATTCCGTCTTTTTCACTTTATGTAAAAAGACCAAATACCCTAAAAAAGACCGAATTGCCCTATAAGTTAACAAAAAAGACGGAAATACCAGACTTAACAGAGAAAAATGGATGGAGTTAACAAGCCGGATGAAAATGGCAAGATTTCAAACCTTTTGGATCAAGATGCGGAAAAACAAACCTTTGGACGAAATTTGCAAAACTGGCCAAACCTCAGGGACGAAAATGGCATTTTACTCTTTTCTGAATAAAATAAGAGTTACCTAACTTACCTTCAACACTTTTCTGATTCTTGTTTTGCATGGCACCAGCATCTGTACTGTCTTTCACATGAAGAAACCTACAAGAAGATCCGTTAACGCACCAACCTAATGCAAAGAAATTACATCCAAGAGCTAGCCGTTTGTTTCCTGTATTAATTTCCATTGCAGGTGACAAACTTCTAGGTCTTATCAGGGTAACATCAACATCCAATCTGGAAATCAAAAGGATATTACAAAGAGTCAACACATCCGTTGACTGATAATCAAATATATTCAAGTACAGAAACATGAATGAACCTGGATTCCGTTTGTTCTGCATCCACGAAATCCTCTGTCTTCACCTGTGTAGTTTGTTCCTCGGAAAGTGGAACTTTGTCCACTTTGTCAGATGCAGTCACTTGTATACTGCATTCATTCATAGGATATGCGGTCTCAGCAGTCATGATTCCACCATCATATTGAGAAGATTTCTCATCATTAGATATCAATGTAGTTTTCCCTGCAGGAACTACAGATTGATCGTGTCTACAAGCTTTCATTGAAAAGTCAGTACACTTGGATTCCTTTTGTTGTTGTGCAGTTTGTTCCTCGGAATGTAGAACTTTGTCAGTCGCAGCCACTTGTTTACTGCATTCGTTTATAGGGTTTGCGGTCTCAGCAGTCATGATCCCATCACCACATTGAGGAGATTTCTCATCATTGGATGCTACTTTTATCAAGATGTTTCAGAGGCACAAATCACATGTGATAAATGATAATGATCAGTTGACAGTTAACAGAACATATGCGAAGTTTTTCTCTCAAATCAGAAACAAATAGCAAGAAAAAATAGATAATTGTGGGTTAGGAAGAAAACAAGAACTAAACAGGATGAAGAGACAATTTAGTTTCTAACATAGATTTCAAATCGCGTATATAAGAGTCAACAAGTATGTGCCAAGTTTCCTTATTTGCTAATCTTTGCAACCAAAGATCTTGGCAGGCCCATCTCTATCAGATTATATAAGATCTTGTAACTCCTCAAAGATTTTGCATATTCTGCTATTGGTGTAAACCATTAAAGCAAGAGTATAATGACTCAGCTTACATGAGACAGGTTCGATATCTTTTGGCATATAATAGGCGTAAAAATAAGAATTCCCATTTGTCTATCATCCAATCTAACTTCCTTACTTTGTCTATGTTTCTTTTGGGGTCGTAAATTTTACAAGTCTCGATTGGTAATTTGACGCTATATACCACACATCATAGTTTTAGTGTAATGTTCATGCTATATTAGAAAGGTTGCAATAATTCCGACCGCTCACAACAAAGTAAACATGGTATATCTAATCTCCTCAATTGTAAACTTAGAGCCCTGCCACTATCCCACAAAAAAAAATACGTTAAGAACAAAGTGTTGTCCATTAGTCTCTTCATTTCATACTTCTTCACTCAGATTGTTCTCTACAATACATGCAAAAGATTATGGCCATTGACCAAAAAAATGATCCATGTGAAACCTACATGTTAGGTTAGGGATACGTAGTGTCATTCCTTGTCATGCGTGTTCTCGAAAACCTCGCCACAAAAAAACAATTTAAAAAAATACTTTTCTTCGCGCTTTAGTGCGAATTCATTTGTTTACACGTGGCTAATTTCAGTAGTCAGCCAAATTCCAACATCCAACTAGTCTATATACCCAACTTAAAAATTTAGACATAATATAAGCTCAATTGAACATAAACATAACAGAAGTATCTTAAAAACGTAATATGACTGCAAATGTCCAAATAAGAAAGAGCTACACCTGATTTTCTTAACAACAAATCTAGTTCATCCAAAATATGATATGCGTTACATTACTAGATCAACAGAACTTTCTTTTTCGAGCGAACATTGACATCGTTTACACATGTTAAATAACTGATATCATCATAAAAAATTCTTCATAACTTTCACATTACAGCATTTTCAGATTCGACGGATATTCATCATGTTACATGGTTGTTTGTGAAACTTATAACACATGTGTCATGCACTATTCTGTACACAAATGAGCATGCGCACAGACTAAATGCCCAATTGAGTATTCATGCATAATCAATTGACAAGTCACAAAACCCTAAAACACCATAATTGGGATAAAACAGAGATAATTACACATCAATTGCACACAGATGACACACGCAATAACATACATTGTACACAGACAACAATAGTATGCAATACCATAGCTCCGATCGATAATTTATTATACCCAACTTAAACATTTAGGGCTGAGGGCATAATATAAGCTCAACTGAACATAAACATATCAGATATATCTTTATAACATAAGATCACTGCAGACACCCAAAAAGGAAAGAGTTATACCGGATTTTCTTAACATCAAATCTACTTCATTGAACATATGATATGATATGCATTACATTACTAGTTCAACAGAACTTCCTTTTTCGATACAACATCGATATCTTTTACACATGTTAAATAACTGATATCAGATGTCATAGAAACTTCTTCATAACTTTCTAACTTGCAGCCTTTTCAGATTTGACAGGATAACCATTTGAGAAACTTATAACTACACATGCACTATGTCATAAACAAACGAGCATAACACACACACTATAGGACTAACTGAGCATTCATGCATAAATCATAACCAATTAACAGTTCATAAAACCCTAGAACACCAAATTGAAACAAAATAGATATAATTACACAAAAATTGCACACAGGTACATACAAAGTAACATACATTGTTCAGAGACAGTAATAGTATGACATACCATAGCTCGGATCCATAATATATTATATTCAACTTAAACAATTTAGACATAAGATCAGCTTAATTGAACATAAACATAACAAAAGTATCTTTAATACAAAAGATCACTGCAAATGTCCAAAAAGCTACACTCGATTTTTTTTACGTCAAATCTAGTTCACCCAAAATACGATCTGTATTAGCTACTAATTCAACACAACTTCCTTTCTTGAGAGAACGTTGACATATTTTACACGTGTTAAAGAACTGATGTGATCATCAAAATTCCTTCATAACTTTCTAATTTGCAGCATTTCATATTTGACAGATAACCATTCGAGAAACTCATAACAACACATGCACTATTTCATAAACAAATGATCATACACACAGACTAAAGGCCTAACCGAGCATTCATGCATAAATCATAATCAAATAACAGTCCATAAAACCCTAGAACACCATTATTGAAATAAAATAGATATAATTACATAAAAATAGCACACAGTAACATACATTGGTCACAGACATACGCGATACCATAGCTCGGATCCATAATGTATTATACTCAGCTTAAACAATTTAGGCATGTTACCAGATCAACAAAACTTTCTTTTTCGATACAGCATCGACATCTTTTACGCATGTTAAATAACTGATATCATCATTTAAACTTCTTCATAACTATCTAATTTGCAGCATCATTTAAATTCCAATTCACATGCACTGTTTCATAAACAAATGAACATAAACACAAACTAAAGGCCTAATTAAGCATTCATGCATAAATTATAATCAACTAACAGTTCATAAAACCCTAGAACACCATAATTAACATAAAACATATACAATTACACAAAAATTGCACACAGATTACACAGACAGCAACATACATTGTTCACAGATAGAATTAATACACGATTTCATAGCTCCGATTGATAATTTATCATAAAAAATAGCAGAAACAGAACAGATGCTCACGTTTGTCCTCGTTATCGTCGTCTGTGATTTCCTCTTCAACTTCCACCTCCTCTTCTACTTCGATCTCCTCATACTCGTATTCCTCAGAGTCCGATGCGGTTGGAGACTGATCTCCAGCCGCCGTGGCGATCGGAGGAACGGCGGAGGGTGACGTCATTCTCGAGGTTGAAAGGATGAGTGACTAAAGTGTGTGTAGCATCACCGTGCGGTGGGTGACTTTTGACGGTTTGGTGGAAAGCTTACAAATTGGATTGAATTTAAAATTGGATTCCGATTCTTTTAGTTAAAAAAAAAACAAAGAACTTAAACATTGTATTCATTTAAAAACTAGTATTTTGGTCTTGTGCTTGTCGCGACACCCTTAAACCAAAGAAATTCATTTAAAAACTGGTATTTATGTCTTGTGCTTTGTAGCGGCACCGTTAACCCAAACAAAAAGTAAATATAGAAACACTGAACTATGCATGCGCATTGCGGCGTGTTAACTCGCAAAAATTAGATCAAAAGTAAAACATAGAAAAAAATGATGTCGGTTGTTAAACCGCAAAATAATAGACGTAAAAGCGTTGAACCACACATGTGTGTTACAATGTTGACTCGCAAATTTTAGACCAAAACGTTAAACGACGACTTTGTAAAATATGAAAAGCATAGGGGAATAAAGTTGAAAGTGGAAAAGTGTTGGGGTTAAAAATGAAAAAAAATTGATGATGTAAAGTAAAGGGATTAAAAGAAAATTGTGACAAAGTTGTAGACGATGAAAACTTAAAGGATTAAAAGTGAAGAAAAATGAATAGTGATTTTGTGAGAGAGAGAAAAGTTGATAAACGTGAGATGTCTGATCTCGAAACAAATAGAGTATATCACTCGTGTTTCAATCTTTTATTACTAGACCCTAGATTAAGCAAATTTTGAAGTTTTAGTCATGCTTGTTTAGAATTGTTTTAAACTTTTTATCTTTATTATGTATGGAATTGTCTTGCTGGATTTGATTATATAAAGGTGAGCGATGATTTTATATAGTGGGATTCAAATAAGAGATCTTTTAATAATTGGTGACTTGAATAAGCATCTTTGTGTTAGATCATGGAGTGTATTGTGTACATTAAGTTAATAATTATGATATGGAGTGAAAGAGACGTGTGTGTATCATTCAGGAAATGTGAGAATCATAAAGTTAGACAATGAGAAACGTCGTTTGCAAGTATACGAGTGTCTGACATCATCAAGTAGTTGGTCAACCTTGGGCGCATGGATTCTCTACTCGGATGAATGGGATTCACGCATTCAAAGGGAACACCTTATTATTTTATTTATTTAGCGTATTGGATCTGTGTCCTCGGCATTCGGCAACTCCATTCCAAACTATTCTCAGTGACGGATCTAAGAATTTTTTCTAATGGGTTCATTTTGGTAGATTCTCACTAATCTTTTTCTCCAAATTATGAAGGTTCTCACTAACTTTTTGCATTTTTCCATACTAAGTGGGTTCCTAGGAACCCACATAACAAGGCTGGATCCACCACTGACTATTTCTCTATTTACGATAATTAATCAAAGAATTTACTTAAAAACTGTGTTCAAACAATAGAAGAGTAACAAACCTTGTTTTCTAATTATCAAGATTTGCATTAATCCCTGTAAATAAAATCTTTTATATGTTTTAATAGGTGTTTATCTTATTAGCTGTTGAATCACTTGAGGAGAGACCATCACATAAAAATTTTGTATACATGTATTTTTATTTTTTCAACTATGAGGGGGGGTGAACGGCTAAATGTTATAGAACTTATAACTTCCTCCTATTTAAACACCTAGAGGGTTTTCTCTCAAGTCAAGCCAAAGCCTCGGTGGCAAAATGCTTATGTTTATGTTTCTTATTGGTTCTCATTTATCTTAGTCTTGTATATTAGCTATCAGTATGATCTAAGTCTATAATGACATGACAAGAAAGGTAGATAGATAGTGTTAGTTTTTTGGTCTTTATAATATGTTAAAAAGGTTAGAATTTGATTTTTTTCACTCTATTAGTTATATCCAAAGTTACTCATAGTTTTGGTCACACGTTTGATTCTATATAAGACTGTGTGTGGCAACACTTTTGCATGATTTGGGGTGTGGAGCTAACGTGGACAGTAATAACGGCTTAATCGTTTCATTATGACACACAATCTAAGATGAAAGAAAACTATCTTCGCTTCTTTTCCTTCTTTAAAATAAAATTCGGTACCGGTACCCATAGCTATTTGCGAACAACATCATTACCATACAACTTTTTTTGTTGATTTTCTTTTGGTTGTGTTTTAATGGTTTTTTTTCTACATTTCCTTTTTATTTTTTGTCAACGATTAAGTGCGCAACGCGCTCGTAATGATTTCAAAACACATGTAAAAACATACTAAATAACAAAAGAATTTCGCCGCAATGCGACGATGGTGATAAACCTAGTTCTATTTATGCATAAAATACAGTAAAGTGTTGATGTGTGTTTTATCCAGGGGGCGCATGTTAGAAGGGGGGGCACCCGACCCCCCGAACTTTTTGCTCAATATTGTTATGAATGTAGTTTTCGTATAGAATTTCTAGGTATATACGTTTTCGACCTCCGGTTTTATAACTTTTTTTAAGTATATACGTTTTCGACACCGAGTCAGAAATCTCAAGCTTCGCCACTGGTTTTACCTTTGTAAGCATTTTCATGTGAATATAAAGTTTCATACACGAAATAGTTTCATGCGTGTTGTATTTATAACCATAAATGAATTGTGTCTTGTGAAAACCTAAGTATAAATATACCTAACAGCTAGTCATGATTCCCTTATTTTCTTTAATTTATATATTATCAACTATAAACATGGTATTGCTAATTATTATTATTGTTATACATATTGCATGGGGTAATTTTTGGGCTTATTTGGCTTGTAGTTTTGCTTTTATTGGTTGTACCCTTTGTGGGTATATATTGGTTCTTTTGTTTTGGGGGTGCGGCATTTGCATCCCACCCCACCGCTTTCTTTTACAACCGCCCCTTCCGATGTGTTTCTCCCCCGTCTCCATCGTGTATCGACGCCAACCACCTTGCTTTTTTCGATATCGTGTTCTCCGGTCAAAACTTTTATCTAACAGAGGTAAAGTATTTCTCCTGTTTTTGGTCAACCCTTAATCGTCTAGGGTTTTAAGCTTACTTGGCTTGGATTAACGAATGTTTGTTATATTTTGTTATCTGGTTTACATGTTCCAATAGTACACCGGATTTTGTGATTTCATGCGCCTATTTTGGTTGCAACAACTTAACGCCGCCTTAAACCTTTTGGAGGTTTAATGACTCCGATGATGATGTCTATAGTTGTTTTGGGAGTTTTTGTCATTGTGTTATGCGTTCGATAACGATGAGACACTGTGTTCATCCAATACTTTTTATATAATGCGTATGTGGTATCTTTAATTCTATTAATCTGAGGTTTATGTTGTTAACCGTTGTGGTTGGGCTATGTTGTCAATGGTGATGACACTATGTGTTCGTTAGAGACTATTAAGCTACTACTGATGTGGTTTTTTTTCTCTGTGTTAAATTAGGGGTTTGGTAAAGTGTTTGATTATTAGCGGATGTTGTCGGAACTTTGGATTTCTATGAGAATGGCCTCTGGTGAATCTGAGAGTTATTGCAACGCGTATGTTTACTGGTGATGATGTTGCTTGGCATTTGGCATGGCATTATTATGTGCAACCATCTCGAGCTTCTAAGCTTTTGTGGCTTTGATTTGTTTACGTGCTTAGTATTGAAAACATGCTTTGTACCATGTTTGTTTTTTTATTTATATACTAGGTTATCACCCGGGTGGTAACCCGGTTAGGAAAAACTAAATTACATTAATCATAAATGTATCAATAAAATTAATGCAAATATATTATTATTGTTTTTGTTATGATTAGTTTATAATTTGTGACGCAATTGTAGTTGTTGACTAAATAAATATATTAGCGGAAAATATTGACAGTTAAATCTTTAAATAATTCTTATGAAACGGGTCAAATTTTAGAAGATATGATAACTCAATGTACTCGAATTTTGTTCGATGTTTTTCTTATTCAGCCTAAGAAGTGAATACATATGTTAAGCTCATATATAAACGAATGTCCAATTTGGTGTACAACAAAGATTGAAGTGGACCCATATGGGCTTGAGATTGCTAATTAAAATCCAGATTTGAGCCCAGCCACTGGTATAAAACCTCTAGCAATTTGTTAATACATTCTATTGAATAAAAAAGGCTAAGTATAAAAAGATTATTACTTTTTGGGAGTACCTCATTCAAATCTGCTGGAAACAATAGATTAACATCATATATCTTGCTACTTTAGCTTTCCATGCTATAGTAACACTGCATATAAAGTTGCAAGTTCTTCCCGGCTCGATTTTCGATTAGTATCATATAGTCAATACAAATACACCCAAAAATGAGACTATGATCATGAGGAGTTATGAGGTCATACATGTCTAGAGAAACTGGATGTCACTGTGGAAACTGCTGGTTTCTTAGCTTTAGAAGCAAGAAAACGTAAATATAAAATAAAAATTCATAAATGAGATCTTATGTGGAGAAAAGCCAAATAAACAACTAAAAACAAACAATTAAATCTAATAACACAACATCAAATCTAATCCAGTTTTCCATATATCAATCCACTTTCCGATGCAAAACCTTATCATCTATATAACCTTCCAAGAATGATTTCTTCCTCTGTATCAACATTTTATTATATCCTAGATGCTTTACTTATATGCATTAAACGAACCATGTAACTCTAAACCAAGTAAACCCATTTGTCTCCTTTCATTTATTGCTACTTTTTTTCTATTTTATCAGTTTGACCCGTTATTGATCATATACAACCTTAATTGACCCGTTTGCTGTTGTAATGTGAACGGATTCACTCGTTGCGAATACAACCCAAATCCACACATACAGAAAGAAAGACAATTAAAATGGAGTAAGGCATTACCGGTTCTCACCTGAGACGGAACTGTTGGCTTGCTCTGAAGTTAAGGAGCACTCAGCACCTGAAACGAAATTGGAAAATAAGTGGTTGTCAGTTGGTATTTACATGATTTATCAATTATGTTGAGATCGATGGGCCCTTATTTGCCCATTGGTATTTTAAAAAATATATCAGTAACACAAGTTAGTATCTTAGTTATGGTTTTCCACATATTCTTAAATGCATGTATGGAGTAGTAAATTTACATGATTCAATTGACCAAAAGAGTTTAAAAAGTCAAAATTCTTTATTCATCAAATTGAGACTTTGCTAGAGATTTAAAAATAAATTGGTATTTCCTTTCTTCAAATTTGTAAGATATACCTTTGTAAGAAAAACCTCACTTGAACAAATACTTAGGGATGAGCATTTTGTATTCTCGTACCGAATCATTTTCGGTATCAAGTCGATACTCACTTTTTGCAGTTTTCAGTACTGTTACTTTCGGTTCGGTACCGGTAAAATACCGATTTTTACCTTTAAATATCTGTACCTTACTGGTCTCGTACCGTACCAAGCATTTTCGGTACCGTACCCACTTTTGACAATTTCAGGTACCGGTATTTTCAATACGGATACCACGCCCATCCTACCAATAATTGTTCCATATAATGTGAACAAACAGTTGCCCATCAAATGAAAGTCCCGGTATTCATTATCATACAACCACATTTGAGCAATCCGATAATCATTTAATCAATATAGTAAGTTCAAACAAAAAATACAGTAAAAAAGAAAACAGTACTTATTCTCTTCACTACATATAATTTTAAAAGGATCTTTAAAAAGATAAAAATTTAGTCTGCAGTTCAAACTCTCAATATATATCCAATTATGTGCTCTAGGCAAGTCCTTGGGAATTATTAACGCCTTTAAAAATCCACAAATCTCAAACTTTTTTTTTTAATGGAAAATTTGGATCACTGACGGACCACTGGAGTATCATCGTGCCACCAGCGGAACCACCGATCATATCCATCCCCACAAATCTCTAACTTAATTCCAAAAATTAGCAACAATTGTCCAATTTAAACAACTAACAACAGAAATGTAAGTTATAAATAGGACAAAATTATGGCAAAAACTGTGGACCTTTAGTACAGAGACAACCTTTGTTATTCGAACCCAGCCCCCCAATAACATGAGCCTGATAGTGCACATCGAGCCCAGCATACCCTATATTATTGTTAATATACTCGGTGTACCCATGCCCATCCCTTATTCGCCTAGTCCAAACGGATAAAAAAAATAAGGATACCTTTTTATGTGGTTCATCCGTACGGTCTTTTAGGCCAGGCCAATAAATATTAGCAATATACACAGCTTCATAAGCCTGCAGTTTATCTCCAGGTCCCGAGCGCATAAAGAAAACACTATAATTGCAACCCAAAGTTTTAAACCCAAAGAGAAGATTCACCTTGATACACATGTGACAGACATTAAAATTCTGTTAAATGCATTCAACCATTTACTTGTGAATGAGTCGGACTTTATCTCAAACAACTCAAAGAGATCAAATAAAAAAATATTGCTAAAGTATATACGGGTCAAATAGGTTAAAAAGGCCAGCATAGGTGTCCGCAAATGACATACGCAATCATATAGCTACTGGTAAACAATTAAAACTATTAAACTGTTCGGCTAAAACTATTATACTAACTGGTAAAATGTTTAAACAGTTAAAACTGTTAAATCAATTAAAACTGTTAAACTGTTCAGTTAAAACTATTATAAAATGCACTGAATCGGTTAAACTGGTTGCAGTAACTGGTAATTGTTAAAACTATTAAAACAGTTAAACTAATGCTGATATTAGCCATTTGGTTAAAAATCGGCGGGTTAAATAGTTTATAGTTAAACTGTTAGAACAATGACGCTGTTGTTAACTGTAAACTGTTTAAAATTTATGCGAGCCCACACGCAGCAGCGTCGTTGTAGGCGTGCACGCAGCAGTCGGACACGGCACCAACATCGTTGAGTGCAAACGCAGCGAGGGCGTTGGCCGCGCGCAGCAGCCTCGTTTTGACGCTGCAGCGAGTAGCGTCATTGGACGCCCGCAACAGTGTCATTAAGTGCACACGCAACAGTCGGATACGCGCAGCAACGTCATTAAGGGCACACACAGCAGAGGATTCGGTCGCGCACAATAGCATTGTCGGATGCGCGCAGCAGCGTCGTCAGCTGCAGCGAGCAGCGTTGTCGAGTGCACACGCAGCAGCGACGACGATCGCGTGCAGCAAGTTCGTCAGACGCGCAGCAGTGTCGTCGAGTGCACACGCAACACACTAATAGTATCGGACGTGGCTAGGGTAATACCCTTGGGGTGCCCCTTTCGCACTAATAGTAGCTCAAATACAATGTCAAGTTAAGGTCGAAGCGTAGCCAAGCACAACATATGTTCAGCATTAAAAGGGGGGAGGGGGGCTAAAAGATAAAATCCTGTCTGAACATGGTGGTGAAACTTCATCCTTTAACTTATGTCGTATAAGTAATGACGAATAACACGCCGCAATGGTCGAGAAGACCAACAATAGTTATATGGCGCGAAGGAAGAAGAAGATTCAAGCATAAAGTCGAACGAAGAAGGACGTTTTCTCATATTAGCCATATATATCTAGTGAGATAAAACCTTAAGACGCCCAAAGAGAAACACAATAGCAAAAGCTCTTCCTGCTGCTGATGGTGGTAGTAGAAGAGCTTATTTGGGGCCAATGTACTCATAGAGAGCAATAATCAAATCCAGTTATTCACTAAAATTAATTTTTGGAATGAGTTAACAATGATAAAAGCCTTTTTTTTACAAAAGATCAATGAAGGTGTGTAGAACCAACATTAATTTGTCTAAAGAACCTGGAACAGCTAGACACGTTATGGAATAGTTATGAAAAGTAATCATGTGGTTGTTCTTGCTTCTTTATTTGTTCACATTGAAAGTATTACAAGGTAGAAAAGCAAATAATATAAAACAAACCTGTTGATAGAAGATGCATATGCGGAGCGTATAAATAGGGGGTGCATTCAGCCAATGGTATCCCCTTACATCAAACATCACAACTATGACTTAAGTACATTTACAAGGTAACAATAACTTTTATTTATGACATATCACTGAATACAAAGTTGCAATGGCTCAACAGCTGGTTGCGGCGGGGGTTCCACCACTGGTGATGTGTTCGAGGGTCCACCTATTTGTGGATCCTCAAGGATGATGGGGTAAGAGGGTGGCAAAGGTGGTAGCGAACCCGACCTTTGACCAGCACGCACCGACATACGTGCCCCACGCTTTCGGCGTGGTTGTGATGATGATTCAGGTGGTGGCTGAGGTTGATCCACCTGTTGCATTTCAACATCCTCTTGGTGAGGATGGGTGATGGGGAGTGCTATGGTATGTGGGCGTGTTGACGAACACATATTGTGCCCATCTTTGGTCAAATTCATCGGGACCTCTAAATGGAGATCCTGCCACCGAGTTCGAGCCACTAGACAGCTCGATAGGGTGACCGTACGATCCGGTTTGTGGAAATTCCTCCGGGTCGGAATCTTCCTTCATATGGGTCGGTGAGTCAACTGGAGGGGTTTCGGGTGAGGGTTGGTTGACTGGGTTAGGAGTTGAAGTATTCTTGTTGGGAATGGGAGTGCGAATGGTGAGATTGATGGGAATGGTGTGAATGGTAGGAATGCTGAGAATGTGAATGAGGTGGGGAGTATTCATGTGAGATCGAATGTCGGTAAGGTTCAAAGGGTGATGAAGAATCTCCGGATCCTTCGTAAGGGTTGTATTCAGGTAAGTTGGCTGCTCCAGCTAAAGAAGGTCTGTATGGTAGTTTAAAGGATGGTCCAGTGAAAGATGGTCCAGTCATTGAGGGTCCACCCCTCATGGGTCCTTTGCCTTTTCCTCCGCGTCTGAATTTAGGCGGCATGTTCCTGCTTCAAAAACAAGTTAAATATAGTACAAAGCTAGAATAATAAGATGGAAATGATTAAGTCTAGGTCAAAGTCTAGACTCGAAAGTCTAAGAGATGTGTGTTATTATGTATTCCCGAGATTAAACACTATTAAACACAAAAGGCTAGTGTTTAATTCACTCGAGAGTTGGCTCTGATACCAACTTGTCACACCCTTAATTTCCACGTGTAACCGGTGGACCCGGTTGGGGAATATCGTGACGTAAGTTGATATCATCATTACCAAACAATACAATAATACACAGCGGAAGTCTGGATAGTTACTATTACAAACGTTTGAATGTTCAAAGTTCAAAAATAATAAATACAACGCTTGTAACTAGATCCACAGGCGGATCGAAATGTGAATACAAAATGAAACTTGACAGACTAAGGCCTTCTAAGCAAAGGGTTGCAATTCCTCTTAAGCTTCGCCGAGTACTTCCAGCCTATTTACGTATACTTGTCACCTGCGCTTAGTCTTTTGAAAATACGTCAGTTTTCACTAGTAAATACATTTAACCGACTCATTTTGAAAACATTTCGAAAACATTTAATGTACACAATGGTACTTTGTTTTATAAATAACTTGGGATAAATAATTTCATGTTATCAGTTTTACATGCTAATAATACATTTACAGTCCGAAAAATATGCTGGGATCATGATTAATCGACACACCACTTTAACTCCTTTAATAGGTGCACCCCTATTGGGTAATACTTTATTTTAGCATCTGACGGGTGTATGCCTACACCCCGTGCTTAGGTGGTGGCCATTTGCAACTAAATGAGCGCGGACACGGTCGTTTTAACCCCCAAATGTTTAATATTAAGCAATACGAATTAAAACGGATTATTTGTATTCCCGACTCATTGGTCTTTGATCCCATATCCAACCATGCGGTATTAGTATACCGTATCCCAAGCCCGTATAAGGGAAAATAAGTTAAAGTATTTACCTGGCTTGCAAAAGTCTCTTAGTAATAAGAAAATAAGCAAAGCACAGCTGTAATCAAAATAAACTAGCTCGGCGACAATCTACTGGAAGTCTCTAGTCTGATTGGATGGTATTATTAACCGATTAGTTAGTTAGCGGGTCTTTATTTAGTCATTGACTTAGACCGGCTAACTTAAAATAAAGATAACGGTATGAAAACGCTAGATTAAGCGATGACCGAAAAAGAATGTATTTTGGACCCGACAAGTACTAGGACTTGTATAATATGGGTTACCATTTTACATTCTGGAATTTGAGAATATTTTGATATGGTTAAACCCGTTTTCGGTTAAGTTGCGTAAACTAGTCATGTAGGCTTAACCGTACGCATATAAGCGAAACTGGGTAACCGGGTGAGTCCTATACAAGTTCCATATGCCATTAAGTTTAAAATATGTTATTATAACAGTAGGTTATTGATATGACGGCCCGTTATGGTTTAAAAAGCAAACTACGCCTTAAAGGGCGTTTTCATCATTTCTAAAATGTAATAAACGGGCTTATATGTAAACTGATGTTATTAATATAAACATTCTGTAAAAATACCTATTTTATGGTGTTATATCAATAGGACATCAATTATATGCGTGGTTTATAGTTTAAGACCAAACTATGTCCCGAAAGGGTAATTTGATCATTTCACATATAATTGATAACTTATTTGGGAATCTGAGTTTGGGACATGTACCCACTGTTAATAATTTGAAAGTATGTTTTGGAATCAGTGGGTACCAAGTCTCAATGCTCCAATATGGTTTTAAACCACATTATGCGCCGAAACGACAATTAAGTCGCTAAATGACGATTTGAACGATATTTAAGTAAAACTCTTGTTGTGACCAGGTTTGAATGACCAAAATATGTTAATATATATATATTACATCAGTAAGCATGATGTTTTGATTCATAAAAATTGTTTATAACCCATTTAAAGTGCCGAAAGGGCAATATCGTCATTTAAAGGCTTAGTGGGCAAACTATAGCTTAAACTCAGTTTGCAACCTGAATGAATATCCCAAATAGTCCTAATAATGATATTACATCAGTAGGTATTTGAGTTTTGATGTCAAAATTATGTTTAAACCATTTATGTGTTAAAAGGGCGTTTTAGGCATATTTACGGATACTTGTGTAAAAACTCAGATTACTACACGGCCATGTCCTATAACTCCAGAGGGTTATAGTATACTATATCATGGTCATAATGCAACTTATGGACAAAAGCTAATGTTGCTAAATCGGGTCAGAACTGAAAGTCAAAGCAAAAGTCAACTTTTGCGACTTTCGGTTGCGAACCGACCTTAGACCTGGACTTGACGGGCCGAACATGTTTATACATGTTCTAATACTTATTACCAAGTTATTAAAGTGTCAAAATGTATTTTATAACACCTACATTATCATATATGAATTTATTTTAAAAATTGACCCAGTTTGACTTTTTATTAATAGCTTTGACCCGTCAATTGACCAAGCAAACGTGGTAATCAGGAGGTGCCCTCTTGAGGGATTAACACCTACCTAATTACGATCACGTAGCCATGTTCGTACCGAACAATGGCTGGACCATAATGGTCTTAGCTCAAAGTCAAAGCGTTTTTACGTCAACGCTTTGACTTTAGCTTAGAGCGTAATAAAAATGAAAAGAAAGGATTGGAACACTTACAAGTGAACCAAGAATGACTAAGAAACTCAGGGGATTGTTCCTTGAAGATCAGGAGCCTTCCAAGTGAGTGATAGAGAGAAAGAGAACGAGAGGTGCAAGGAATGAGGTTGATGAATGCCTTTATTTATACTTGGAGATCATGAACAAGATCAATCCAAGTGTTTAGAGCTCACCTAGGATCACTCCAGGTGTTACATGAGGTGTCCAAAACCAGAATAGAGGCCATGGTTTCGGAATTTAGGAGCTGAAGTGGGTTAGGAGGTGGCAAGCATGCAGGTTCTGCAGCTGGCTGCCAATTCTGCGAACGGGCTTCTCCCGTGTGTCGCGCGGGGACACAAAGGTCCCTGGCGCGTGGCGCCTGGGGTGCCAAATCACCAAATTTCCATTTTGGACCCTGAACTTCTCCAAACTCACATATTTCAACATAAAAGCATGTTTTATTCAATATAGCCCCTGGTTAGCACTCTCGGGAGTATAACCGAACATCATTAAGCTCTGGGTTCGTTAAAAGGTCACTCGGAGGCATAGATTTAGCATGTTGACACGTTTAACCCCTCGACTTTAATATTCACCACTCAGAGGTTATAAAATAACATGTTGGCGATTTTTGTCCCTCTCGTTTAGCACATGCAACCAAAGATTTCGGGACACGTGTCGGAATTTTATTAGATGAAATTTTCGAGGTGTCACACTAGGTTAGAGCCCACGTGTACACGTGGTTTAACAAATGAAAATACTATGAATTGTTTAGTTTTAATTAAAATAATAAATATAATTTTGATATAAATAAAATAAACTTAAAAACCCATATGATAGGTAAAAAATTCAACGAATAATTAAGGTTTCATTAAAAAATTCCTTGTACACCACATTGAATGTTTAATGGTCTTGATTGAAACTAAAATTAAGCGTGCATAAAAGAAAGTTGAATATACATACTACATAGGTCTAATGACAATGTGAAACTATCTCAGCTCGTTTGTCGCTCATTTGCCGCATCCCATTACCATATGGAAGTATACGCTCTCACCCATAAAAGCAAACCAATTAAAAATGATTAATTTAAACAAAATAATCCCATGAGAATTATGCCTACGAACTTTAGTTCTTTTTTATTTATTTTATTATTAGTTGTATTTTATTTATATTTTTACATTGAAAGTCTAAAACGTTAGTAAAGCCATTAGTTATTTACGTTTATTTTGTTAATCTCTACTATAAAGCAAATACATGATAAACATAAACCAAAAACAAAACGATAAAAGATAAACTTCATGGATTAAAATATTATATTTTTTATTTGAATCTTATTAACAAATTATATCTATTTATTTAGGGTAAAGGATAAGAAGGTAAAATTTATGGATTAGAATAATATTTTTTATTTGAATATTACTAAGAAAAATTATCTATATCTATTTATTTAGGCGGGAAAAATAATTGAGATTAACCGATAGAGCCCATGTGTCCCAATATGATTTACTTTATTATATGTATAGATAGAATATTAATCAACATGTTGTTGCTAATTATTATTGTTGTAATACGATATTGGTCCTTTTTGGGGACTTACGTGACTTGTACTTCTCCTTTTATAATTATTATCTTTAAACAATTAATGTTATTAGATATCGTTTTTGAAGTGGTATATAAGGAGGATCACTACTTGTAAAGGCAAAGAGTAGTAGGGATCCCAAAGGGTGTGAATCCAAACTTGCATACGCGCGTGTGGTGTGGGCGACGAGCGCAATGTGACCTATGGTTTGGACGGCTCGGTTCAGGTTCAACTAACCCATGGTCAGGTCATTTGTGTATAGTGCAAGTCCCATGGGTCGGGTCAACGAACCAGGTCAGCAGTGGCTCTAACTAAAATTGTTGTTTCAAGGCAGCAGCAACGACTGTTCGACCAGACCAGTGGTTCGAGCGAGTAGCAACAACAACAATTGTTTCAACACGTGTCATGAACGAGAAATGACAATTTTGACTACCACTTAATATCTATTTTTTAAAGATCAAACCCAGTTTAATCTAAAAGAAACTCAATAGAATGTCCACACTCTCCAATGGTATATCTCATATCATAAGGATATGCATATGAAGCTATAGCATTAATATGCAGGGGATTGCTTAGAAAAAGATAAACAAGACAAATGAGTTAAACCTTAATGATCATAATTACTAGAGAGAGCCCAATTATAATTATACTATACATGATATCTTTCTATACTAATAAATAATAAATGAAAATATTTTTTTACATGTGTCACTTCCTCATGCTCTCTCATCTCTCATGTTAAATCACATAATAATTTTAAACTAAAAACTAGATAAGAATATATACGACAAAATTATAATAACAACAACAATAATACAAAGTAAACAATACTAAAAAACTACTTTACGGTTTATCATTAACAATATAAATAAATAAATAAATAACATTAAATAATAATAATAATGATAAAGGATAAAGATTATAGATTAAATATAATAATAATCTAATATATTAATATTAATAATATCATTATTAAATTAAATGAGAGAGCGTCACGTGGCACTATTTGGAATCCTTTATTAGATTAGATTAGATTGCATTATTTGTTTTTTTTCACTAGAATTAAATAATTATTATAGGTCCGGGGCATATGCTTCTATCAAACTTTAAGTTTTTTTAGAAGAATCATTATAATGGTTTGGACTCACCGTTATAGTCACACAATTCTTTTAAATGTCAAATCCAGACAATTTAATTTCACCATTGTAATGTTAGGCATAGTATTTGTAACAACTCGAAAATTCGTTGTTATCTTTTCATTTGTCTTTCCGATGTACCTACCTTTTGTAATCCCGATATTCGATTAATAATAAAGTTTATGTTAATTACTTATGGTGTTGTACGTTATTATCGCATCTAATCGCTTATTAAATCGCATCGTTCATCTCATCGCATCGCAAAACGCAGTTAATCGGCAAACGAAACTTGGTCACTAGGCCAAGTTCGGCCGAACTTGACTACCCCAAGTTCGCCCGAACTTGCCTGATGACACAAGGATCCTTCATAATCCTCAAGTTCGCTCGAACTTGTACATACATGTACAAGTTCGGCCGAACTTTGCAATTACCTCATGGAAATCTAGCAAGTTCGCCCGAACTTGCTAGATTTTCATGCAAGTTCGACCGAACTTGATCCCACCAGCTCACCATTTTGCCTTCTCCTATAAATACCCAGCTCATTACTCTCATTTGAACTTGCTGTAAGTTCGCCTAGAGCTCTCAAAACCCGAAACCTTCGTGTTCAAAGTAAGAATCAACCCGATTTCAACTACAACAACGTTTATCAACGATTTACAAAGGTTTACAACGATTTTGGCATAAGGCATAGCCTTCGTTTTATACAAATCTTCTCTGTTTACGAAAATCTTCATCTTTTTCCATAAAACTTCTGTTTTTCACTCAGATTTATGCTTAGATCTGAGCAAAACCTTTTAAACATTGATTTTTACACAAAATATGGACTTTTGATGATGTTTTGTTCATTTATTGATATGAAACGAAACATTTATCATTCAAGATCCCAGATCTGGAAGCACAAGGACGTTTATGTTGGTTTACACAAGCCGGACTAACCCGAACGAACCCCGAGTTCGCCCGGATTAGCCCAAGCTTTTGTAAAACGGCTAAAACAGCTCTAAAAGACCTCTCCGACCTAAGTTTGCTCAGTAGCACAAAGTTGGAGGGATGAACACTCGATTTCCTCAACAAACGACGCGAAAACGCAAGATTTTGGACCCGAAAACATCAAGTTCGCTCGAGATTCAACCGATTTTGTGCAGCAACTTAGCTAAGTTCGCTCGAACTTGCCCTCAAAAGCTCAAGTTTTGCCGAACTTGGGTGAAAATGGCCAATTCTTCAGCAGAAAGTCCTCAAGTTCGCTCGAACTTGTAAAGTTTAAACGCGCACACAGTCCACCACTGGACTGTGTGTCTATCTTGGTTATTATTCCGGTTTTTATTAAACTTAACATCTATTTGCAGTGAATCCGGTTCAGTTAAAAAAGAACATTTTTATTAAGGCGAGTATGCGTGGGACAAGAATCGAACTCGGGACGTATGCGTGTTTATTTGCACACAGTCCACCGCTGGACAGTGTGTCTAACCCGAGATAAAACTTGATTTAAATTATATATATATAACTGAAAACTTCATCTTCTTCGTTAATCTTAACCAGAATCGATGTCCGACTGGTTCGACGATTTAATCAAGTTCTTTAGTGTGTTGTGATTAATTACATGTGAGATTAATAAAAAGAATGAGAGATTATGTGTAAGATATACCGAACAGGGCTCCTCTGTTTCGCCGGTTAAACTCCGATGACAACAGGTTATTCCGGCGACGTGTGTCTTGCGGCAGAGGGTCTTCAGGGAGCTTGAGATGAGTGTGGGTGGCTTCGGTATGAGCTCTGGGTGTTCAGTTTTTAGAGTAAGGCACAGAGGTGAAGGGGTTCGGTTTTCCGGCGAGTTTTAGAAGTTTTCCGGCGAGTGAAATTACGTCGAGAAAGGGTGTGATTGTGAGCGAAAAGGCTAACAGAAGTTAGAGGGTGTATTTATAGGGCAGCACATTGACGAATTTGGTCCGTTTTCCGTCTTGATTCGTCAGTTAATAATTTTCCGGCGGTTATGACTTGTGTCGCGGACTGGACATCGGTTATAATCGACGTCGTTGTTAATGTTTACGTTGAGTCAAAGGTAACCGACGGTGATTGACGAAATCGTCGGATTTTCCGGCGTCAGCGGATTTGGGCGCGCTGTTGACTGGGTTTGATTTCTGTTTCATTATTTGAATTAATTGTTTGGATTTATTACTAAAGAACACAAGTGGCGCAGTGGTTGGATGGTTGGAAGTTAAGGCGTTGTTGACCAGTTGACCCGGCTGACCCGGTTTCGAAACCCGGCAGCCTTGTTTTATTTTTAAACCACTATTTTTAATACTTTTTCAAATATAAATTATATATTCCAATATACTTATTAATTATGTATCGTTTAAAAATAATTTGGGCATTAAATACGCAACGGAATTTTTAACTGATTGTTCGGTTAATAAACGGAGCGGGTTTGGTAAATCCGGTTTTTGACGGATGTTACAGTATCCCCTACTTTTTAGAAATTTTGTCCCGAAATTTAAGTAGTGACATATTTGTCTAAAAAGGATGGTGTTTAATTTGACAGTTACACACTTAGAAAAAAGAGTAAGAATTTAAATTTTTGTTTGAGGCGGTAACGTTCCTTGTAAGGGTTAAGTATCCTGCTACAGGAATCGCTTTTTGTTGCCTACGGTAAAAATATTGATAAGCAGAGTTGATTCACTGAGTATGATTTCATGCGCAAGAGTTTTGATATGTTTGGAAAGATAGGGTTATATCCTAAAACAAAATTTCTAATACTACAACCTACACGGAACTTCTCATAACCGCCTAACAATGCCTCTGATCCTTTGGCAAGAATACTTATATATAGGAAGTACCAACGGCGTATCCACCATATTCTTGTCAAATTTTCATTGGTTTTATCAGTAAGTTATGATTGGTTCTATGATGTAACTCTAGAACATAAATAAACACCACAACCAATGTACCAAGAAATTACTAAATCCTATATGGAACTTCTCATAACCGCCTGACAATGCCTCTGATCCTTTAGCAAGAATACTTATATATAGGAAGTACCAGCGGCGTATCCACCATATTCTTGTCAAATTTTCATTGGTTTTATCAGTAAATTATGATTGGTTCTATGATGTGACTCTAGAACATAAATAAACACAACAACCAATATCTGAGTCCAATGATGAGGTGATATGAATGTTAAATCAGTGAATGTAACACAAATTTCAACCAAGACAATACTAAATCCTACATGGAACTTCTCATAACCGTCTGATAATGCCTCAGATCCTTTGGCAAGAATACTTATATATAGGAAGTACCAGCGGCGTATCCACCATATTCTCGTCAAATTTTCATTGGTTTTATCAGTGAGTTATGATTAGTCCTATGTGACTCTAAAACATAAACAAACACAACAACCAAAGCTTGAGTCTAGGTTCTGATAGTATATATGTTTGAATGATGACAGTACCTCTCTCGTTTGTTATGATGGAGGGTTAGTCTATGTAGAAAATGGAACACAATCCAATTTCTTTAACTAATGAGATGATATGAATGCTAAATCAGGGAGTATAACACAAACTTTAACCAAAACAATACTAAATCCTACATGGAACTTCTCATAACCGCCTGATAATGCCTCTGATCCTTTGGCAAGAATACTTATATATAGGAAGTACCAGCGGCGTATCCACCATATCTTTGTCAAATTTTCATTGGTTTTATCAGTGAGTTATGATTGGTTCTATGTGACTCTAATACATAAACAAACACAACAACCAAGGCTTGAGTCTTAATTCTGATAGTATACATGTTTGAATGGTGACAGTACCTCTCTCGTTTGTCATGATGGAGAGGTTAGTCCTTGTGGAAGTGAGACATAGCTCAACTTCTTTAAATGATGAAATTGAAATACGTTGAAATGTATGATGAACAAACTTCGACCAAAACATTATTAAATCCTACATGGAACTTCTCATAACCGCCTGATAATACCTCTGATCCTTTGACAAGAATACTTATATATAGGAAGTACCAGCGGCGTATCCACCATATTCTTGTCAAATTTTCATTGACTTTATCCGCAAGTTATGATTAGTTCTATGCGACTCTAAAACAACCACAACAACCAAAACTTGAGTCTTAATTCTGATAGTATACATGTTTGAATGATGACAATACCTCTCTCGTTTGTTATGATGGAGATGTTAGTCTATGTAGAAATGGAATACAATCCAATTTCTTTAAATGATAAGATGCTATAAATGCTAAATCAGTGAGTACAAAACAAACTTCAATCAAGACAATACTAAATTCTACATGGAACTTCTCATAACCGCCAGATAATGCCTCTGATCCTTTGGCAAGAATACTTATATATAGGTAGTACCAGCGGCGTATCCACCATATTCTTGTCAAATTTTCATTGGCTTTATCCGTAAGTTATGATTAGTTCTATGTGACTTTAAAACATAAACAAACTGAAATAGTAATTTGCATTAAGATCCTTGGATAAGATTCCCATTTATAACTGGGATACGGGAAAATTGAGATAACATAAAGAAAACGTAAAAACTAAGCGGTTGGAGTTGAATCTTGATTTTTGGTGAAGGGGACTAGTTGGGTGGTTTCGTTTGGGCCGTCATTATCTCCGACAGGATTGGCGTTGATGTTGAAAACTCTTCCTCTTGCTGGTGGCCTAGTGATTGGGTTTTCTTGATTTGCTTGGTTAACTGGGTTTGATTGAGCTTGAGCGTTTATGATGTTAACCAATCGAGGGCACGTGTTTCTAAAGTGGGTAGGGTCGCCACAATTAAAACAAGCTCGAACATGAGGTAACGTGGGGTATTGGGGTTGTTGATAGGTTTGGATCATGTTTTGAGGTGGGGGTGAGATTTGGTTTTGAAAGGTGCGGCAAACCTTGCTCAAATGACCATAGCGTCCACAATTCGCACATAGTCGACAAGGTAAGGTAGGGGGATGGTGATAAAAAACAGGTGTTACATCGAGGGTGAGGTCCAAGGTATGGTTTCTTGTTTGGGTAAGTTAAGTTGGGTGCTACTTGAGTGATTGGGATAGCTTGGATGGGTATGGCTTGTGAAATTGGTTGATTACGTTGTGTGACAGCAAAAAGTTGCCCATCTCGTTTTCTCTTAAAAGTGGGTAAAGAAGGGGATTCGGTTTGGGTGGAGTTTGAAGTTTCAGTCGATGCTTTATCCTTCTTCTTCTCCTCCTTGAAGTCTTTGTTCCGGATTCGGTTTTCTGTGAGCTCTCTAGCTAACTCCATTGCTGCTTCCAAGGTTACAGGTGTGGTACTTATTACAGAGTCTTGGATTTTTGACGGAAGACCTCGAATGTAGTGCTCGATCAAACGGTAGAGGGGAGTGAACAAGTTGGGAACCATTTGATTTAACTCGAGGAATCTCTTGTTGTATGTGGTGTGGTCGCCTTCCTTTTGCTTCAACGAATAGAACTCATCTTCTAATTTCTTGATTTCGCTCCTTGGGCAAAACCGTCTTGTCATGATTTCCTTCAATTCTTACCAAGTCAAAGTCATGGCGTCTTACAACACCTCGTTTGGCCTTCTCTGTATTCCACCAAGTAAGTGCTATTCCATATAAACGACCAGTAGCATATCGCACTTTGCGATCATCGGGGCAATCGCAATTTAGAAAAGTGTTCTCCATTTCTTCAAACCAATGGAGGAGAGCGGTGACACCTTCAGTCCCTTCGTATTTTGGAGGGTCGCAGGATTTGAAGTGCTTGTAGGTGCATTTAGTGGTATTTGGGGGAGGGTTGATAACATTTTGATCTTCTTGGTTGACGGAATTAGCGGTAAGGGCTTGTTGGACTTGAATTACAATGTTGGGTATTACGGCAGCCATTTGTTGAGCGATTAGGGCAGCCATGCGCTCGCGGGCTTTTCCTGCTCTCATCTTCCTACGAGCGAGGCTCTGATACAAATCTGTCACACCCCGACCCGCAGCGGAAAAGGTGATCGGGGCATGATTGGGTTATCATCAAAGCTCATGACATTTATTATAACGTTTCATATTTATTAATACAATTTAATGGGAAATATACAATCATAATTACATCATGTCCTAAACATCATTCTAGACTTCATTGTTTTCTTCTAAGGCATTTCCTATGTTTTCCTTGCTTCATCCTGTTAACCTGTATCATGTGTAAAAATGGTTTTTGGATCAACAAAAAGTTGTCGAGTGAATCCTATGAAAAATATTTGAATAGGTTTATTGAATTGATTATAAAATAAAGTGCACAACCACATATGAGTAAATATAGATGTAAACTTATTCACAAAACACTTAATCATTAGATAATGCACACACGTACAATAATAGATTGTTTTGAGGCACGCGTTGCTCAACTCGTCTCCCACGAGGAACTGATGGGCCTAATGAATGATTTGCATATAACTTGACAATATGAAATACATAACTACAAACAATATATACATTCTAAGTTCAATTCACAATATGGTATGGCACGAGTTTAAATAAACGAGTTAATTTTAGTGACACATGACACACCCCAAAACGTGTAATTAAAAAGGGGAGTTGTAAGATTCACTCACATTGGGTGCGTTCGGTTTGATGATGTTGAATGCGCACGAAGTTGGTTTTAACCACGAGTGAAACTAAACCTAGATAATAGCATAATGGTTCGGTAAGTAAGCGGATTTTATTAATCAATTTTTAGTAGGATTGTTGGATATATTTTTGTGAGTTTAAGGCTATTTTCTAACTTTAAAAATGTTATTTTTAAGTATTTTTAATGTAAATAAATAAATAAAAGTAATAAAAAAAAATGTTGATTTTTGACTGTTGACCTGTTGACCGTTGACTTGTTGACCAGTTTTATTGTGTAATTGTGTGCGCCGGGTGAGGCTCGAACCAGAGACCTCCCGTTCGCGTGCACG
The DNA here is from genome assembly GCA_947069175.1 of Scalesia atractyloides. Lineage (NCBI taxonomy): Eukaryota > Viridiplantae > Streptophyta > Magnoliopsida > Asterales > Asteraceae > Scalesia > Scalesia atractyloides. The sequence continues at coordinate 84,955,271 of CAMTDV010000019.1, read as the reverse complement.
TAGCTCTACCAGCTGAGCTACGTGTCTAACCCGAAATATTTCTGTTTTTAATTATATTTATATACTAATTGAATTAATCCGAAAATCATTTGTTTTAAAAACGATTTTAAATGTCTCGCTCGGTGCTCTCCACAGGTCTCGAACCCGGGACCTGTGGTTTAGGTTGACACACAGTCCACCGCTGGACTTTGTGTCTAACTTGGTAAATAATCTGATTTTTATTATACTTATATACAAACTAGATAATTTCATTTCTGCCTTATATAAAAAGTTTGATAATTGCCAGAACCGGTGCGGTAGTCTGGACTCGAACTCGCGACGTATGTTTTAAACGCGCACACAGTCCACCACTGGACTGTGTGTCTATCTTGGTTATTATTCTGGTTTTTATTAAACTTAACATCTATTTGCAGTGAATCCGGTTCAGTTAAAAAAAGAACATTTTTATTAAGGCGAGTATGCGTGGGACAAGAATCGAACTCGGGACGTATGCGTGTTTATTTGCACACAGTCCACCGCTGGACAGTGTGTCTAACCCGAGATAAAACTTGATTTAAATTATATATATATAACTGAAAACTTCATCTTCTTCGTCAATCTTAACCAGAATCGATGTCCGACTGGTTCGACGATTTAATCAAGTTCTTTAGTGTGTTGTGATTAATTACATGTGAGATTAATAAAAAGAATGAGAGATTATGTGTAAGATATACCGAACAGGGCTCCTCTGTTTCGCCGGTGAAACTCCGATGACAGCAGGTTATTCCGGCGACGTGTGTCTTGCGGCAGAGGGTCTTCAGGGAGCTTGAGATGAGTGTGGGTGGCTTCGGTATGAGCTCTGGGTGTTCAGTTTTTAGAGTAAGGCACAGAGGTGAAGGGGTTCGGTTTTCCGGCGAGTTTTAGAAGTTTTCCGGCGAGTGAAATTACGTCGAGAAAGGGTGTGATTGTGAGCGAAAAGGCTAACAGAAGTTAGAGGGTGTATTTATAGGGCAGCACATTGACGAATTTGGTCCGTTTTCCGTCTTGATTCGTCGGTTAATAATTTTCCGGCGGTTATGACTTGTGTCGCGGACTGGACATCGGTTATAATCGACGTCGTTGTTAATGTTTACGTTGAGTCAAAGGTAACCGACGGTGATTGACGAAATCGTCGGATTTTCCGGCGTCAGCGGATTTGGGCGCACTGTTGACTGGGTTTGATTTCTGTTTCATTATTTGAATTAATTGTTTGGATATATTACTAAAGAACACAAGTGGCGCAGTGGTTGGATGGTTGGAAGTTAAGGCGTTGTTGACCAGTTGACCCGGCTGACCCGGGTTCGAAACCCGGCAGCCTTGTTTTATTTTTAAACCACTATTTTTAATACTTTTTCAAATATAAATTATATATTCCAATATACTTATTAATTATGTATCGTTTAAAAATAATTTGGGCATTAAATACGCAACGAAATTTTTAACTGATTGTTCGGTTAATAAACGGAGCGGGTTTGGTAAATCCGGTTTTTTACGGATGTTACACCGATGATTTGGAACACGTATTAACTAGAAGGGTAAACACCGTTAGCCACTTGTGGTGAGTACGTTTATCTATTAGGCCAAAGCGTGGGTCCAAATGCAAAGGATAGTCGAATCACTTTGGATAGTCAACGTCTTAAAACCCCGGACACTCCCAATTGATTTCAGCCTATATAGTCGATTTACGCATCATCGAGTTTATTACTATTTATGTGTTTAAAATTTTGAGAATTTTTGCTTTATTCGATTTCTCGCTTAATTGTTTATTTATCGCATTATTGATTTCTCGCTTTACGCTCCCTAAACGCATGCACTACTCGCACAGCTCTCGTAATCTAAAACGCTAAATTAATACACCAACCAAACTAAAACACTCATATCTCTTATACGTATGGATTCATACGTGGTATTATCTCGCTTATATATCGCTTATATCTCGCATCTCGTATCGCGCTACGCATTGTTACTATTAGAAGGTGAATACGTGCAAATATGTGCTTATGTGCTTACGTGCTTATGTGCCTACATGTTTACGTGTCTACGTGCTTATGTGGTTTTGTGCCTTATATGAATAATATAATAAATATTTTAAACAGAACTCTATTATAATCGAATCTCGTCTAATCCAAATCTTTGTGTAGATGTCGTCACTCGGATCCCATATACTCGCCGTACTGCACAACGCCACAGCGACAACAAGCGCATCGCTTCATTAGTCGCCAAGGAAGTGGCAAAAGTCATCCCGCAAATAGTCTCAGAAATTCATGCTGTGAGCAGCAACTCATCAGTCGACTCGAAAACTGAGAATCCCAAGCCGCGATTCAGCTTCAAGAACTTCAAGGCTTGTGCACCTCTCGCCTTCATGGGCAATGACGGATCGACCTCTATGTTTCACTGGTTCGATGCTATTGAGGTCACTTTTAGGCAAAGTGGATGCCCCGATGACCTCCGCACCGTGAACGCTACCGGAGTCTTCCAGTCCCGTGCTCTCGATTGGTGGACAGCTGAAAGAAACAAGCGTGGAAATGATTAAGCCTACAATCTATCTTGGGAGGAACTCAAGGAAGTAATTATGAAGGCGTTCTGTCCTCCGCGTGAAATGCAAAAGCTCGAGAATGAGTTTTGGGGTATCAAACAAGATGGTCCCGACAATGCTGGTTTTACTGCTCGGTTTAAGATTTTGAGAATCGTCTGTCCCAGCCAGGTTGATACGACGGAGAAAGCTATCAATAAGTACACCGTGGGTTACCCGAGTGTGTTGCAAGTTTCATGAAAGTTGCTCGTACTACAACCATCGAGGAAACCTACATGCTTGCCGTTGAGATCAACGATCAGCGAGTTCAGGATGGTTATTTCAAGAACTCTGCTAAAGTCGCCAATCAAGCCGTCGTCGAACCAACCGCTACTACCGAATCACCAAGTGAACCAAAGGGAAAGCGTCAGGGACGCAAAAGAGGAAACCCGAGTAAGAACTATGCTCTCGCCGCTCCAGCAAACCCTCAGCCGCTTCAGTCAGCCGCTCCGAACGCACCTCCAGCTAAGCGTGCGTATACCAGACCTCACCCTCTGTGCCCTAAGTGCACTTATCATCATGCCGTTGGTGGCAACTGCCGTTTTTGCACAAACTGCAATATCTACGGCCATTTTACTGTGAGTTGCCGATCAGGTCCTCGCCAGCCAGCTCCTCAGGCTCTAGCAGTTCCAGCTTTACCCGCTCCTCCTCAAGCAAATCAGCAGCAAGCTCCAAAAGCACATGTGTGCTATGTGTGTGGTGATCCGAATCATTTCATCAATGTCTGTCCGAATCGTCCTGTCAAGCAAGAACCACACAGCCTCAGCCGCAGCACAGCAACCACAAGCTGCGCGTGGCAGAGCCTTTAACCTCAACCATCGCCAGGCCCAGAATGACAACAATGTTGTCAATGGTAAGTTTCTCGATTAATGGTATTTATGCTTCGTGTTTATTTGATACTGGTGCTGATAATTGTTTTGTATCGCTAGAATTCGAAAAGGTTTTAAATTATAAGCGCGCTAAACTCCCAAAGACTTTCGATGTGGAAGTCGCCACCGGAAAATCCGTTACGTTGATTCCGTCTTACGTGGTTGCAATCTCGATCTCAACAACAATGTCTTCTCGATCAATCTCATACCTATGTAGTTAGGTAGCTTCGATATCATAGTAGGCATGGATTTTCTTCGTGAGAATCATGCTGAAATTGTATGCTTCGATAAAATGATTCGTTTCCCTCTCCCAAACGGTGATCAACTTATGTATACGGTGAAACTCCCTCAAAGAAGTTGATGCTTTTGTCATGTACTCGAGCACACAAATGCTTGCAAAAGCGATGTGTTGCTTTCCTCGCCCATATCGTGAACCCGGAGAAAGAAAAGAAGACTTATAGAGACGTTCCCGTTGTCTGTGAATTTCCTAAGGTCTTTCCCGAGATTTACCCGGTTTACCCCCTACTCGAGATGTTGAATTCCGTATCGATTTGATTCCAGGTGCTACTCCCGTTGCTAAAGCTCCTTATCGCCTCGCACCATCCGAAATGCGCGAGCTATCAAGCCAACTTCAAGAGCTTCTTGATAAAGGTTTCATAGCTCGAGCACTTCGCCATGTGGCGCACCTGTCCTTTTCATGAAAAAGAAGGATGGATCGTTCCGAATGTGCATTGATTATCGTGAACTTAACAAACTTACGATAAAGAACCGCTACCCTCTTCCTCATATCGACGACTTATTTGATCAGCTTCAAGGTGCTACTTGTTTTTCTAAGATCGATCTTCGTTCGGCTATCATCAATTGCGCGTATTGGAAGAAGACATTCCGAAAACCGCCTTTCGTACTCGCTATGGCCATTTCGAATTCGTGGTCATGCCTTTTGGTCTAACCAATGCACCCGCGGTTTTCATGGACTTGAGGAACCGTGTGTGTAAAGCTTTCTTAGATTGTTTTGTCATTGTTTTCATCGATGATATTCTTATCTATTCGAACTCGAGAGACGAACACACGCGTCATCTCCGTTTAGTCCTCGAACTTCTTCAAGGTAATCGGCCTTTATGCTAAGTTCTCTAAATGTGAATTCTGGCTCGAATAAGTCCAATTTCTCGGCCACATCGTTAATAGTCAAGGAATTCACGTCGACCCTGCAAAGGTTGAAGCCGTCAAGAGTTGGATTACACCGAAGAATGCTTCCGAAATCCGTTCATTCCTTGGATTGGCGGGTTACTACCGTCGATTCATCGCCGACTTCTCGAAAATCACCGTACCGCTTTAACTCATAAAGATAAACCTTTTGTTTGGGATTCCAAGCAAGAGGAAAAGCTTTTCAGACTCTCAAAAAAATTTCCAAGAATTAGAATTTAGAAATAGAATTTGAAATTGACTCTCAATACTAATGCAACGCTCCGTGCTCGCTTTACCAGACGGAAACGACGATTTTGTGGTTTATTGTGATGCCTCTAATCTTGGTAGTGGTTGTGTTCTCATGCAACGAGACAAGGTTATCGCGCATGCATCTCGACAACTCAAGATCCACGAGAAGAACTACACAACCCACGATCTCGAACTCGGTGCAGTTGTTTTTGCATTAAAGATATGGCGACACTACCTTTACGGTACTAAGTGTATGGTCTTCACCGACCATAAGAGCTTACAACATATCTTTAATAAAAAGAACTAAACATGCGACAACGTAGATGGGTTGAACTTCTCAACGATTACGATTGTGAGATACGCTACCATCCCGACAAAGCAAACGTCGTCGCCGATGCTCTCAGTCGATCGAAGCTATGTATATAGTATTCGTGACTCTCAAGCTTTGAATGATCTCGAAATCATGATTCGCTCGCTCAATTCGCTTGTTTTAACGAGAATACTTTGGAGGAAGAAATGAAATGTGGTGCCGAAACTCAGCTCGTATCCAAGCCTAATGGTATTTATTACTATCTCGATCGTATTTGGATTCCTACTCGTGATAATCTCTGTGAATTTGCTAATGACCGAAGCTCATAAATCTCGATATTCCATTCACCCTGGTGCCGACAAGATGTACCGAGGACCTTCGTCCCAAGTACTGATGGCCGGGCATGAAAAAGGATATCGCCTTGTACGTCTCAAAGGCTTAACTTGTTAGAAAGTTAAAGCCGAACATCAAAGGCCCTCTAGCTTACTCGAGCAACCCGAAGTCCCGATGTGGAAGTGGGAGAGTATAGCTATGGACTTTTGTTACCAAACTTCCCCGCACTTCATCCGGTCACGATAGCATTTGGGTTATCGTGGATCGTCTTACTAAATACTCGCACTTTATTGCTATATGAGAAGACTTTAAGGTCGAACGGTTAGCCCGAATCTATACCGACGAAGTTATATGTCGACACGGGACGCCTCGTGACATCATCTCTGACCGAGACGGTCATTTTACATCGCATCTCTGGGAGACTTTTCAATCTGCTCTCGGTACTACTCTCAATCTCTGTACCGCTTTTCACCCTCAAACCGACGGTCAGATTGAGCGCACGATCCGCACCCTCGAAGACAAGCTTCATGCGTGCATCATAGATTTTGGTGGTAACTGGGATACGCATTGACCTTTAATTGAATTCTCGTACAATAATAGTTATCATACCAGCATTCAAATGGCTCCTTTTGAGGCACTGTATGGAAGGAAATGTCGATCGCCTATTGCATGGCACGAGATCGGAGAAGCACAAATCACCGGTCCCGAGCTAATTCAAGAAACGACGGACAAGATCCTCCGATCAGAGACAATCTCTTGAAAGCTCGGAGTCGTCAAAGTTTTATGCCGATAAACGCCGCAAGCCCCTGCAGTTCGAAGTGGGAGATCACGTTCTCCTAAAGGTTGCACCTTGGAAGGGAGTGGTCCGCTTCGGAAAGAAAGGAAAGCTAGCGCCTCGATATGTTGGTCCCTTTAAGATTCTGGAAAGGGTCGGTAAAGTAGCCTATCGTCTCGAACTACCGGCGGAACTCAACAACGTTCATCCGACTTTCCACGTGTCTAAACTCAAGAAGTGCCTAGCCAAAGAAAATCTCCATGTACCTCTCGAAGATCTGCAAATCAACGAGACTCTCCATTTCGTGGAAAAGCCTGTGGAAATCATGGAACAAGAGACTAAGAAACTACGACGCTCTCGCATCCCATCGTGAAGGTCCGATGGGAAGGCAAACGCGGCGCCGAGTTCACTTGGGAATTGGAAAGTGATATGAAGGCCAAGTACCTGCATCTATTTGTTACAGCTACTACTTGAATTTCGGGACGAAATTCCCTAAGTAGGGGAGACTGTAACAACTCGAAAATTCGTTGTTATCTTTTCATTTGTCTTTCCGATGTACCTATCTTTTGTAATCCCGAGATTCGGTTAATAATAAAGTTTAGGTTAATTACATATGGTGTTGTACGTTATTATCGCATCTAATCGCTTATTAAATCGCATCGCTCATCTCATCGAATCGCAAAACGCAGTTAATTATGTGGTTTTATGTTATTTATGTGTTATGTGTGTTGTGGTTATGATTACGCTCGCTATCGCATCGCTCTCGCAATCTCGAATCGTTAAATCGCACTATTATATAAATTATAACGCATCACGCTTTAATTTAACGCTTAATATAACTAACTAATACGAACCGAACCGCCAAACGAACACTTAACGCGAAATCGGCAAACGAAACTTGGTCACCAGGCCAAGTTCGGCCGAACTTGAGTACCCCAAGTTCGCCCGAACTTGCATGATGACACAAGGATCCTTCATAATCCTCACTTTGCTCGAACTTGTACAATACATGCTACAAGTTCGCCGAACTTTGCTATTACTCATGGAATCAGCAAGTTCGCCCGAACTTGCATGATTATCAGCAAGTTCGACCGAACTTGGTCCCACCAGCTCACCATTTTGCCTTCTCCTATAAATACCCAGCTCATTACTCTCAATTGAACTTGCTGTAAGTTCGCCCAGAGCTCTAAAAACCCAAACCTTCGTGTTCTAAGTAAGAATCAACCCGATTTCAACTACAACAACGTTTATCAACGATTTACAAAGGTTTACAACGATTTTGGCACAAGGAATAGCGTTCGTTTTCAACAAATCTTCCTGTTTACGAAAATCTTCATCTTTTTCCATAAAACTTCTGTTTTTCACTCAAATTTACGCTTAGATCTGAGCAGAACCTTTTAAACATTGATTTTTACACAAAATACGGACTTTTGATGATGTTTTGTGCATTTACTGATATAAAACGAAGCATTTATCATTCAAGATCTCAGATCTGGAAGTACAAGGACGTTTATGTTGGTTTACACAAGCCAGACTAACCTGAACGACCCCGAGTCGCCGGATTAGCCTACACTTTTGTAAAACGGCTAAAACAGCTCTAAAAGACCTCTCGACCTAAGTTTGCTCTGTAGCACAGGGTTGGAGGGATGAACACTCGATTTCCTCAACAAACGACGCGAAACGCAAGATTTTGGACCCGAAAACATCAAGTTCGCTCGAGATTCAACCGATTTTTTGCAGCAACCTAGCCAAGTCGCTCGAACTTGCCTCAAAAGGTCAAGTTCGGCCGAACTTGGGTGAAAATGGCCAATTCTTCAGCAAAGTCTCAAGTTCGCTCGAACTTGAAAGTTCTCATAAACTTCGCAAGTTCGGCCGAACTTGTCAATCCATCTATCCAAACCCCACAAGTTCGACCGAACTTGTCAAGTTTCCTTAAGAAACTTACAAGTTCGCCCGAACTTGAATCACCACTCAGCAGATTTATACAAGTTCGCTCGAACTTGTATGTTTACATACAAGTTCGCCCGAACTTGTCTACTACCCAACCAAAACTTAACCGTTTCAGCTTTTCAGAGACTGATGCACTTCTGTTCGCATATGCAGGCTGATCCGGCGCTCTTCACGACTCTCCTCAGATGTGACTAGGACTTATTTTCGTTAACTTGCCTCCTTAGCTAGTATGGTACTATAGTTTGGCTAACACCCGACGGTGTCTAGTTAGGATGGTCGCGCAAGCCTTCTCACGGTAGTTAGCATGAAAATGAGCCTATGTTATGTTAAGTGTTTTTGTATTCATGATATGTAATTAGATTGTTTCGCAAACGCTTTCTCAACTATGCTAGTATTATTCAAACTCTATGCTCACCTTTACTTAATTGTATTGACTTGTATTTTAACGTATGTAACAGGTTGAGGATTTATAGCTTAGATGCCTTGGATGTTGCATGCTAGTTTAGTTTGTTTTATTTAGTTTGTTTTAGAACGGTTGTAATAAAATCTAGGGGGGATCGAATTGGATTGTGTTTAAGAGATTTTTGTTGAATTGTAATGGTTGTTTGAAGATTGTATGAGTTTGATAGTATGGGATATTAAATGTTGATTGTTGTCTTTGAATTAATCGTTATGGAATCTCTTGATCAATTTGATTCGCTAGTGCCACTACCCCGATTATTCCGCCATCGGTTGGGGTGTGACAGTGTTATAATTGGTTTAAACCCCTCATTTATCGCACATTGCATCAACATTTAGAAAGAATATTATTTTTAAAAATATTACAATTCTATACTCCATACATAGAGAATTTAATTCATACGACATAATTCATAAAAAATGATGAAATATATAAAAACATGGGGATCGATCTCCACCTTTTTGTACCGTAAACTCTCTTGAATACAAAATTGAGACGAGTGTTTTATCTATGAAATAAACAAATAAGCATGAAGATTCTTTAACTAAAATAATTGTATCTCATAATTGAATGTATAATGAAAACATTATTCAACTCCAAGTAATACATATGTTTTTAACCTAATAATAAATTAAAAAACAAAGTAAAATGTTATAATAAGTAAATAGTATATCAAAGTTCATTTTTTGAAAAATAAATCATGACGACTATATATATTAACATATGATATTATTTTTATTCAACAAGTTCAATACACGAGTTTTTTAAAGATATATTGTTTTTATTATTTATTATCTAAAATTACACTAATGCAACCCGTTTAATACCCGCTCGTGTAATACACGGGATTCTAACTTAGTTAATAATAAAATGACTCAAAAGTTTGTACTTGTTAAATGACTTAAAATTTGTACTTGTAAAAATCAAAATAGATATAACTTGATATAATATACGATAAAACAATAAGTACTTGTAAAAATCAAAATAGATATAACTTGATAAATATACGATAAAACAATAAAATATAATATACGAATATTCTTATTTGTTTACTGTTGTTATTCTATAGGAGGTAGTTTCAGGTGAATGGTCTTTTCAATATTATTAAATCTATATATATAAGAATCTGTACACCGACGAAATGTAAGAATAAAGCGAGGCCCAGTTGAATGGTCTTTTCAAATACTATTATTTCATATACTGTATTTAACCATTTATATAAAAATTTATTAGTAACTCTTGTATGGTGTTATACCATATCTTTTGGGTGGTTTTCAAAAAAAATATTAAATTTTTATTTTTAACTTAAAAGTTTTATTTCTTGCAATTTCAATCTCATAAAATTGATTGTTTATAGCCAAAAACTTTTCATCTTTTCTAATTTAATATCACAATTTTTTTATGTTCAACTTTTTTCCCTACACTTTTAATCTTTCCCAAATTTTATTTTTTATGTTTCGTACCAAATTATTTGAGTTAACAAGACGCAACATGCGTGTGTGGTTCAACGTTTTTACGTTTCGTTCATAATTTTGCAAGTTAACACGACACAATGTTCGTGTGTGGTTTAACATGTTTACGTCTATTTTTTCTTATTTGGCAGGTTCGTCGCAACGCACAGGTCCTAGATTGACGTAGTTATCTTTTATATATTATACGTTTCGGTCTTATTTCTTTGCATTAACACGCCGCAATTTCATTGTCGGTGTTCGCTAGCGATGGTATGGCGTTGATACTATTTGACATAGTTTTACACCCCCGCTGCAACCCGAGAATGCTTAATTTAAGTTCATATTAAGAAATAATAATTAGATTATAAGAAAGAAAACTGCAAAGTTAATGTTTCCGGAATAATAGAACTTCACTTAAGTTCGGAAAAACTAAATATTTTCTACTTTTCAAAATTAGTTAGGCTGAACGGGGCATAAGCGGGGAACGGTGCGGGAGAAGTTTTGCCGCGAGTGGAGGGTGTCGCCGTAAGGAGACGCTGCGCGGGGAAGGGGTTGAGCGGTGAACACCTACCGCGGCGGGCAAGAGGTTGGGGACGATAGGGAGATAGGGAGTGGGTGTACAGGTGGGGACCGCTAGTCATCAACTAATCAAGTTTTTTTAAATAGTTTGGAGAAACCACTTTTTGTGTTTTTAGGTAAGATGGGAGATCAAAAGAGAAAATGACATTACACATTATGATTAGTGGGTAAAATTTTTCCCCCAACTCGGGGCACCCCTTCGCCCTAGGGTAAAATAAACTTTCATAATCAAAAGTTATAGTAAATTACATTCCACGTACTTGAGTTTTATTCCAAAGACAAGTTGTGTCATTTGTTATTTTCCTCTATAAGGTTTGGCTATTTTTGCAGTTTCATTCGAAGATTTGTTTTTCCATATCGGATCCAAAAGGTTTGAAATCTTTGTTGTTTCCATCCAACTCGTTAACTCCATCTATTTTTTTAATGTTAAGTCAGTGCAATTTTCGTCTTTTTAGACACTTTTGTGATGATTAAAGTGTTTTGGTGGGTAGAAAGTCAATAGAGGTGGATCTTTATTTATTTTATTTTATTTTTTGAACGGCCAACAAATCAATCCAGGCATTCTCAGGGCACCCACTGAACAAACGGAGTACTCCGAGAGTAACCCGAGTCGTCCACCACCACTTTCGGGGAAAACCCTGTAACCCACCCTCCCGTAGGCACGACGGTGAATTACCGGTAAAACCCGTTTGGCTTAAGGATCGAACCCAGGTTTCCCTGGGTCTTCTATTATTGTCCACCAGTGCCCACTCCTTTTTGCACAAAATGAGAATTGAACTTGTGTGTTCACAGAAGAACTCATGTCTTCCTATCACTTGAGCTAGAGGTTATTGGCTAGGTCTTTATTTCTTATAATGTTTTTTTTTTTCATATAAAATGTCTTAAAAGAAAAAAATGTCCCCCATTTAACAGAGAAAAATGGATGAAGTTTAACGAGTTGGATAACAGAGGAAAATGGATGAAGTTAACGAGTTGGATGAAAATGACAGGATTTCAAATCTTTTGGATTCAGATGTGGAAAAAAATCATTTGAGTGAAAGTCGCAAAATGTGGTCAAATCTCATGGACGAAAAATTACATTTTGCTCTAAACTATTTAACTAAGGTAATTACAAGTAAAATGTCCTTTCTTTAAATGTTGTAACGATTTTTGTCATTTCGAGTAACTATCTTCCAACTGGGTAAACCTTAATAACTTAAAATATAACTTACTCTAAAATTTAAATGTTTATTTATGGCTCCTTATTTCTTTATGAATTAAAGTATGGGTGACACTAGTTCTTTAGCTAATGGAGTCTATTTCGTGAAAGTGTTAATACAATGATCATCAACTCTTAATTTCAAGTAATATTTGACTCTAGCGGTCAAATGGGCCGTGTTTACAAGTTAACGGGTAAAATTTGACACAAATTGAAAACTTGTTACAAACTTAAACGTGACACGAGTTTTGTTAGGGTCGGTACGAACATAACCTATTTAACTAAACAATTGTATATACATTTGTTACATATTATTACATCAAAAAATAAAATTTATATATTAATAATTGCACTTATATTATAGAACAGGAACATGTTTTATTATCTTTTAGTGTTGGTATAAAATATCCATTTAATTTACGTTATGACACAATATATTCTTTAAAGCAATAAAGCTAAGTTGATCAACCAGCAAACCCGCTAGATCAACCCAACATCATTCATTAGCCAAACGTGTTTGCGGTTCAACCCAAACACACATTTATACTAAACCCAAATTTGTAAATTTCTATCACATTTTCATTTCATATCATAAATTCACATCCCAAATCCAAATAACATGTTTAGTTGAAAAATGTAGTTCATTTATTTCAATCACATAAAACCTTTTTTTACGGCCAACGCAAATATTTGAAATCGGAAAAATTACTTAAGAATGGCACGTAAACGGACAACAAGCTGCGCCGCAACCCCCTTTTGAATAGCAAAATAAAACTTTGGTTTTTGGCGTTGAGAAATTGCTATACACAACCCTCTGCACCCTGTCTAAAAAACCAACAGCTTCAGAAGCAAGTGAACCAAATGTATCAAAAGCAAAGGAATGAAGACATGTTGATTTCAGCACAAGCTTTTTCATACTTGGCAACTTTCTCTATTCTGTCTTCAACACAGTCTGACCAGCCACAAAACTGTTTTCCTTGAGCCCAACAAGGAGATACTCCGGTAAGGTCCACACAAAGTGTTTCCCTCTTACCCAACCGAAAACAAGAACATCCACGGCCGCAAAGTAGACCACTTTTCAAATTGGTCGGTCAGAAAATTCACCGGAACCTCTTTATTCGCATAAAACTACATGGCTATTTCTACCTTTTTTTTACGGCCAACATAAATATTTCATTCACATAAAACTACATTGGTATTTCTACAATGGTGATATATAATTATAAAAAGGTCACAAGTAAAGTTAACGGCGTCGTTAGTCTAGAAGGAATTGTAGAGGGTAAAGGGTGCTGAACCCTAAACGGAAGACAACGAGGAAACCGTCACCGCTGTCTGCGGCACGTGAAGACAAAAGCGACCGCCGTGATGATGTGGTGGGCCGGTTACCAACAATGTCGACACGTGTGGATTTTGTGGGCCCCATGGCTAGATTTGTTTGCTTGTCAGATGCCCCATAAAATGGTTTACTACCGAAGGGGCTTCACTTGCTTTTGAGTATATTAACTATTAACACCTAATCTATTGTACTTTGTTTTTTTAAAGGACATAAGCTTTTCAATGTTGGCATTCTCGGTCCCTCTATTTGTTTCAAGAGAAAATTTATATAAATAGACATGTTATTACTGTATAACATTAGAAGAAAATCTAAAAATAGCACGTTATATTTATATGATAGTTGTTGAAAGAAATCTCTTAGTGTAGTGGTCGTTTGATAGAAAAAAAAAACTATTGACTTTTATGTGAAGGTTTAAATTAGACGGAAAATAATAATTCTACGTCTAAGGCGCCCAACAAAAACTTGCAAGGAGAGCCTCGTCAAAGCCCACCCATTGATTTCTAAACGCTTAACTATGTCATCTTTAGACTGAATAGTTAGACTACTCATTTAACTTATGCTCTAAAGCAACAAAGTATGTAGCAATATGTATTGCAAGAATCATGATATGAGTCTACACTTAACAGTTAGGATGGAAGTCAAAACTTAATATAGAGCTCAAGCGTTACATGAAAGTTGTCTGAGATAATGAAGCGACCTACACGCGCAAAGTATACAAACTCAAGCGTTAAGAATCACCCTTTTTCCCGAAAACAAAACCTGGTGACCTGGCCCACCCTCCCAAGAGGAAACCACAATGGGAAAACCTTGGCTTAACCAGAATAAAATTTGTCTCATGCGAGACTCCAACCCATGTTTCTCATTTAGAAAGTCATGAGACTACCACTCAACCAGAAGGCTCGGTCGTGTGGCATGCTTATTGCTAGGCATCCCTGTGGTATAGTTCTTGAATTTTCCTCTATAGCATCTAGCTCCTTATTTTTTTTTTCTTTTAATAAAATTTGTTGTTACAAAAATATATATGAGGATGAAGATGACTTTTAGACGCGTCTTGCCATGGGAAATGGTGTTGATTTGGAGTTGTTGTAGGAGGTTTTTGTTTCTCACCAAGGTTGGTGTGGTGGTGGTGCGAGGTGGAGGTGTTTGACAATTTTTTTAGAACGATAACACATTACTCAAATACCACAACATGGTGTGAATCCTTACCACTTGCTTGAGAGAATTCACTAATTTTTGTTGGTAGTAAACAAAAATTAATAAAAGAATTTAGATGTTAATAAAAAAAATACAAACAAGATAAAATGAAAAGTTAATATAGATTTCTCTAAACCGCAAGGAAACATAAGACATCAACCGAAAACATGATCTAGCAAGGAGTTAGAAACCAAAGCACAAACATTACGAAAAAAATTTAAACCTAATAAATAAATAATTAGTTACATCACGTGTCATAGCTCTGTAAGTCCAAGACTTTTTCCGCTTCTTTTGTTTCACCAATTTCTTATTTTATCTTTTATTTTTGTAAATTATCGTATCTCAAAATATGTTCATAATCTTAAATCTTCATTACTAACATTTTAGTACTTTACTTATTGAATACGTAATTATAAATCTATTTTAACCTAATTAACAAAGATAGTTAGATATTGAAGATAAACCATGATTCACGTTTAGCAGAAAACAATCATAAGTCTTCTCTCTTGATTGATAATGATGTAAAAGGACGGACAAGCTTTTATGTTTTATCAAATGTTTGCTACAACCATTTGTGGTTGTGCAAATTATAGATATAAAAAAAATATAATATGGAATAGCATACAGAAGAGTGTGGACAGGCCATCTGGCAGGCAGTGGGAGTGTAAGGCGTGGCTGCTATCTATGGCTCGTGATTTAATAAGTGGACCAGGATCACCCAACCAACCTTTATTCTTTTCACACCCATTACTTACGTGCTCTTTGTTTTTTAAGAAGTAAAAGGTTTCAGTCTGCAAACCCATATTTACTGGCATCTGCGAAGAAGTGATGGACAAAGGTTCGCCGTCTGCAGTCTGAAAGGAGAAGAGTGTTTGATTATCACTCTTTTTAACCCACATCTGCAAACACCTACATTTCCATCTTCCATCTTCATCTTCCTTGAACTCTCTCTCTCTCTACAATCTGTCACCACCACCGCCATAGCACCACCACCATCACACCACCGCCATCGAAACCCTAAAAACCGTCGTCGTTCCACCACCGCCATCACAAATCCAGATCTAGAAGCCACCGCCATCAAAACCCACCACCGACGTCGTCATTCCACCACCGCCATAGCACCACCGCCAACACCGATCTCTCTCTCTTCTTTCCCTCTCCCTCTCCTGCCGCTCCCTCTCTCTCTCTCTCTTTCTACGGTCTCTCTCTCAAAACCAACAGGAAGAAACAACGGTGTAGCTCCGATGATGATGATGGTGAACGGTGTAGCTCCGATGATGGTGGTGGTGGGCTTATGCAGGTCTGTGGAGAGTGGTGGGCTTATGCAGGCTGTGGAGAGTGGTGGCGGAGATGTGGTGGTGGAGGTGGTGGCGGGGATGTGGAGAGTGACGGTGGAGAGTGGTGATGCAGAGAAGATGAGGTTTTGAAAGAGAGAAGAGGTTTGAAGACTTGGGTGTATGTCTGCTTGGGGATGAGGTGGGGAAGAGGTATTTGGTGATAAGCTCTTCAAGAAAACAAACAAGCTGCAGGACCCAAAGGTCTGCGCGTGTCTGCTCGACGCAGACATAAGTGGCCAGAAGCTCTTTTCTTAAAAAAAAAACAATACCTTACTATTCATTAGACTACACGGTATTGGTCGTCACCCCGTGTCACCTCAGTTAGAATCACACAATATCTCCCCATACACAGGCGTAATGATGGGGGCCGCTATTGTGTGTCGTGGTTACAATGGCAATGAATAACAAGATGTGTGTGTTTGAAGTTATGGTTTCTCTCTCCAATAAAGGGGACGCCATTAGTGAGAAAATGTAATAAGGGGACTCTATTTCATATCATGAGTGTTATTGAGAGGAGATAATAGAGTTATCTGGTTGACGTGATGCATATGTAGCGTTGAGGTGGCGCAATGAAGCCCTTAGGGACTCTATTCCATATCATGCATACTTAGAATAATAGGTTATAACGTGTGTATTGCACGAATTGATAATGTAATATTATATAGCTAATAATTAAAATGTTATTTAAAAAACATATGCATTGCATTGTTTAATAAGCTCATGTATTCTACTAATAAATAAAATATAATGTAATTTATTAACATATACAGTCGTCAAGTTAACATATACAGTCATCAAGATTTATATTTAAAAAATAAATATTGACTGAAAGTTAAAATTTTTGTTAAGTTACTTTTTTTAAATATTTCTGTACACTAGGCATTAACTTTATTTTTTACCTTTTATTTTTTATTATATAATATATTATATTTTTATCATTCTTACCATTCAACCATAATAAATATTTGAAACTTTTTGAAAATCACTCATAAAAAAATATCATCATTATTTTTCATTTTCTAATACTTTAACCAACATGATATTGAACTTGTGAAGTTCTAAGTAAACATATTTTAAAATTTAAGTTAATGATATAATGAGTATCTTTATTTAAAAAAACACCCATACTTAACTAAGAGAGAGAGTCGTGAAATCCAAAAGGTAAATGCTTCAATAGATGACATGTGTCTTCATAGTTTTATTTTATTATATGGTATAAATATAGATATAAATAAATGTGTACCGAGTGGAATGTTCAAATGAGAAAAACTTTTTGTAAGAAGAAAAAGAAAAAGTTTCAACCAATAAAATGTTTTATTTTACTTCATTTAATATTTGCATTTAATTTTAATATAATGGTATATAGGTAAACTTACATAGATCATTAAATTGTATTATTCCTCTTTAATAACTAAGTAAATTAAATTTGTAACTTCTTTTCAAAAATATTTTTTTTTCAAATTAAAAAACAAATTAATTTAAAATGTATAATTTATTATTAGGTGTGTAGGATAAATTACGAGTTGTGTAGGATATATTTCGAGGTGTGTAGGATAAATTTCGACGTGTGTAGGATAAAATTGTATAATGTGTAGGGTATATGTAGGAGAGTTATGATATGTGTAGGTTTTGTAGATTATATGTAAACCATAGGGTGTACTACCGCGTATGGTAATACACGGAACGTAACATTGCATCGAGTAACCAAAAACGGTCGCGACGTGGTCAAAACATGGTGGAAATACGCCGCTGGTACTTCCTATATATAAGTGTTTCACCATGTTGCCAAACTTTCATAAAACGTGCCATGAGAAATTCGATGTATTACGAACCATAGTAAGACCTAATATGCAAACTTTAAACAACTCGCAATAACAGTGCTAAGCGCGCGATACCCGATTATCCACGACGAGACTTTATCCCTAATTGAACGTTTTCGTTGTTCGAATACACATGTCATTCTTATACTCGTATTCGTCTATTTGATCATTCATTTACTCTTATGCCCCATTATCCCCGTTAACCTTGTCTTTTATACAACCTCGCGTACAATCAATCGTTTAATCATTCTAGCCCTGAAATGCTTCTTGCTTAAATACTATCTTTCATACATGTCGTGGTGCAAACACACTTAGTTGACTAATTATGATTATGTATGATATATCGCATCTAATCGCTTATAAATCGCATCGCTAATCTCATCGCATCGCTAATCGCAGTTAATTATATAGTTTATGTTACTTATGTGTTGTGTATGTTTGTGGTTATGATTACGCTCTCTATCGCATCGCTCTCGCACATCGAATCGTTAAATCGCAATATTATATCAAATATAACGTTTAATATATCGCTTAATCGCTTAACGTTACCTTATAACTCGAATACATCGCTAAACAATCGATAAACGAGCGAAAAACAAAGAAAACCCAACAAGTTGGGTCAAATTCGCTCGAACTTGGTATTACCAAGTTCGGCCGAACTTGACTAGCTCAACTAAGCTCTCTAGTGCCTCAAGTCCGCTCGAACTTAACCTCAAGAAGGTCAAGTTCGGCCGAACTTGACTCATTTCCCTTCAATATTTCACAAGTTCACGTGAACTTGCATGAAATTCATGCAAGTTCGGCCGAACTTGACTCCATCAGCTCTCATTTTTGCCTTCACCTATAAATACTCAGCCTCATTCTCTCATTTGAACTTGCTGTAAGTTCGCCCAGAGCATCTCAACCCCGAAACCCTTTGTTTTCTAAGTAAGAATCAACCCGATTTCAACTACAATGATGTTCAACAACATTTTACAACGATTTTGCACAAGACATTGCCTTCATTTTCAACAAATCTCTTCTATTTTACGAAAGCTTCATCTTTTTTCCGTAAAACTTCTGTTTTTCACTCAGATCTATATTTAGATCTCAGCAAAACCTTTAAAGTATTGATTTTTACACAATATTCGGACTAATGACGTATGTTTCGTTCACTTTTGAGTGGAATGAGGCATTGTCGAAGCTAAATCTCATATCCGGAAGCACAAGGACGAAATCGTCACTTTAACACAAGCTGGACTAACCCGTACGAACCTTCAAGTTCGCCCGGATTAGCCCGAGTTTCTGTAAAATGGCTAAATTAGCTCCAAAAGACCTCTCCAGCCTAAGTTTTACTTAGTGGCTTAAGGTTGGAGGGATGAGCACTCGATTTACTCAGCAAACGACGCGAAAACGCAAGATTTTGGACCCGAAAATATCAAGTTCGCTAAAGAATCACCAGCACATCAGGTCAAGTTCGACCGAACTTGGGTCTTTCCCACCAATTTCTACACAAGTTCGCCCGAACTTGTCTAGTTTCTTAAGAAACTATGCAAGTTCGCCCAAACTTGACAAGTTTCCTAAGAAACTTACCAAGTTCGACCGAACTTGACTCAAATCTTACCAAAATCCCACAAGTTCGCTCGAACTTGTCAAGTTTCCCTGAGAAACTTACAAGTTCGCCCGAACTTGACTCAAACCTCAGCAATTCGTACAAGTTCGCTCGAACATGTAATGTTTATATACAAGTTCGCCCGAACTTGCCTACTGCCCAAAAACCAAACTTAACCGTTTTCAGCTTTTCGGTAGGCTGATGTACTTCGTTCGCGTATGCAGGCTGATCCGTCGCTCTTCCCGACTCTTCTCAGATCTCTAATCTTACCTAAACGCACCCACAATGAGTATACTTGACCCATTTTCGCTTTAATGCACTTTTTGGGTGTTACATACGTTCCTATATCAAAATCACCTCACAAATCAAACTGTTTATCACAGGCGAATAATCTGATTATATATGCTCAATACGTGATACTAGAAGCATGTGACTAGGACTTATTTTCGTTAACTTGCCTCCTTAGCTAGTATGGTACTATAGTGTGGCTTACACCCGACCGGGTCTAGTTAGGATGGACGCGCAAGCCTTCTCACGGTAGTTAGCATGAGAAATAAGCCTATGTTAATATGTGTGATATGTTTCGGTGTATCATGATATGTAGTTAGACTATTTCGCGAACAGTTTCTCTATTATGCTAGTATTACAAAAACCTGTATGCTCACCTTTACTTAAATGTATTGACTTGTATTTTAACGTATGTAACAGGTTGAGGATTTTAGCATGGATGCTTGGATGTTGCATGCTTAGTTTAGTTTGTTTAGTTTAGTTCTGAAATGTAATAAAATCTAGGGGATATCAAACCCGATTAGTTTTGTGGGAAAAACAAGTTTCTATAATGATTATTTTGAAATATTGTGTTTAATGGTATGGGATGTTAAATGTTGAATGATGTTGATAGATAATTGTTATGGACTTCTCATGAGACAATCTGGTCGCCTAGTGCCACTAACCCCGATGTTTTCGCCATCGGTTGGGGTGTGACAGATTGGTATCAGAGCCCATAACCTTAGGATAATAGGTAGAATTGCCATGATTCGACCTAGTGGCATGTTTAAGTACCCGATTGACCTATCTTTGACTTAAATGTTAAACTACTTGCCATAAATGCTTAATGTGCCTTTCCTAAGGCTAATACAATATACACACGATTATGAAACACTCGTATCACATAAAACGAGTGATCAAGTCGAGAATAGGTGTGAAAACCGAGAACTCTGGATGAGATCATTCACTCCGCGCATTCTCTCGCACGAGATATCTTCGTTGAGTTAGGAGTGATATCCAAACCTCGACGAAAATCTCCATCTCTATCTAGTGGAACTCCCGATTTGATCGGTGAGTATACCCGCAACTAGGAATGAAGTTGTTAAGTTAGGGGTGAAACCCGCATCTTAATGACTAATTCCGCTCTTCGATTTTCAATCTCACCAAAGTCTCGATTATTTCGACGACTCGGAACACGACATAACTGGAAGGATAAATGCCGTAAACCGTTGTACGGCGAGAGCATTTGTCTATTAGGCCAAATCGTGTGTTCGAACTCAGAGAATTTTCGAATCACGTTCGGTAGTCAACGTCTCAAAACCCCGGACACTCCCAATTGATTTAAGCCTATTTCGTCGATTTACGCATCATCGAGTTTATTATTATTATGTGTTTAAAATTTTGAGAATTTTCGCTTTATTCGATTTCTCGCTTTATTTGTTTATCTCATTATCGGTTTCTCGCTTTATCGCTTACGCTCCCTAAACGCATGCTCTACTCGCACAGCTCTCGTAATCTAAAACGCTAAATTAATACACCAACCAAACTACTCTCTTAACTCTCTTACGCCTATGAGGACATGTGTGCCTCATGTGCGTTATTACTCGCTTATATATCGCTTATATCTCGCTATTATATCGCATCTCGAACGCGCTACGCTTTACTTATAAGAAGGTGAATACGTGCAAAATATGTGCTTATGTGCTGGGTGCTTATGTGCCTACGTGTTTGCTTGCCTACGTGTTTACTTGCCTACGTGTTTATGTGTCTTGTATGAATAATAATAATAAATATTTTAAACATAAACTTATTATAATCGAATCTCATCCTATCAAATCCTTCAATGTAGATGTCTTCAATGGGATCACATACCAGGAGGAACATCCAACGCAGCAACGCCGACAAGCGTATCGCCACAATGGTAGCCAAGGAAATGGCTAAGGTTATCCCGCAAATCATCTCAGAAATTCATGCTGTGAGCAGTAACTCATCTGTTGACTTGAAAGCCGGAAAACCCCAAGCCGTGGTTCAGTTTTAAAAATTTCAAGACTTGTGCACCTCTCGCCTTCACGGGCAACGATGGACCGACAGCTATGTTCCATTAGTTTGACGCTATTGAGGTCACCTTTAGGCAAAGTGGATGCCCCGATGACCTTCGCATGGTGAACGCTACCGGAGTCTTCCAATCCCGTGCTCTCGACTGGTGGACCGCCGAAAAGAAATAGGCGCGGTAATGATGAAGCCTATAATATGTCTTGGGAGGAACTCAAGGAATTGATGATGAAGGAGTTCTGTCCTCCGCACGAGATACAAAAGCTCGAGAATGAGTTTTGGGGTATAAAGCAAGATGGTCCCGACAATGCTGGATTCACCGCTCGGTTTAAAATTTTGAGCATCATCTGTCCCAGCCAAGTTGATACTACTGAGAAAGCTATCAACAAGTACATCCGTGGGTTACCCGAATGTGTCGCTAATTTTGTGAAAGTTGCTCGTACGACAACCATCGAGGAAACCTACATGCTCGCCGCTGAGATCAATGATCAGCGAGTTCAAGATGGTTATTTCAAGAACCATGCGAAAGTTGCCAATCAAGCTGTTACCGAACCCACTGTCGCTATCGAACCATCCAGCGATCCGAAGGGAAAGCGTAAGGGACGCAAGAGGGGAAGCCCTAGTAAGAACTACACCGCTGCTACCCCGCTCAACTCTTAGCCTTATCAGGCTCCTCCTCAGGACGCACCCCCGACTAAATGTGCGTACACCGGTCCTCACCCACTGTGCCCTAAGTGCACATATCATCATGTGGTGGGTGGAAACTGTAGTTTTTGCACAAACTGCAATATCTACGACCACTTTACTGTCAGTTGCCGTACCGGCCCTCGCCAAGCAGCTCCTCAGGCTCCTCCAGCTCCAGCACTGCCAGCTCCTCAGCGTACTCCCCAGAACAACCAGCAGCAACAAGCAGCTCCAAAAGCATGTGTGTGTTATGTGTGTGGTGATCTGAACCACTTTGCAAATGTCTGCCCAAACCGTACCGTCAAGCAAGAGCCGCAGCAACAACAGCCCCAGCAGCAGCCACCACCGCAGCCCCAACAACAACAACAAGCTACGCGTGGAAGGGCTTTCAACCTGAATCACCGCCAGGACCAGAATGACAACAATGTTGTCAATGGTATGCTCCTTGTTAATGGTATTTATGCTTCATGTTTATTTGATACTGGTGCCGATAATTGTTTTGTATCGTTAGAATTCGAAAAGGTTTTAAACTGTAAGCACGCTAAACTCCCAAAGACTTTCGATGTGGAAGTCGCCACCGGAAGAACCGTTACCGTCACCTCCGTCCTACGTGGTTGTTCTCTCGATCTCAACAACCATGTATTCTCAATCAATCGCATACCTATGCAGTTAGGTAGCTTCGATATCATAGTAGGTATGGACTTTCTTCGTGAAAACCATGCTGAAGTTGTATGCTTCGATAAAATGATTCGCTTCCCTCTCCCTAACGGTGATCAATTCCATGTCTATAGTGAAACTCCCTCAAAGAAGTTGATGCTTTTGTCATGTACTCGAGCACATAAATGTTTGCGAAAGCAATGTGTTGCTTTTCTCGCCCATATCGTGAACCCGGAGAAAGGAAAGAAAACTTATAAAGACGTTCCCGCTGTTTGTGAATTTCCTAAAGTCTTTCCAGACAATTTACCTGGTTTACCCCCTACTCGAGATGTTGAATTCCGTATCGATTTAGTTGCCAGTGCTACTCCCATTGCCAAAGCTCCTTATCGCCTCGCACCATCCGAAATGCGCGAGCTATCAAGCCAACTTCAAGAGCTTCTTGATAAATGTTTCATACGCCCGAGCACTTCGCCTTGGGGCGCACCTGTTCTTTTTGTGAAAAAGAAAGATGGGACGTTCCGAATGTGCATCGATTATCGTGAACTTAACAAACTCACTATCAAATGTCACACCCCGACCCGTAGCGGAAAAGGTGATCGGGGCATGATTGGGTTATCATCAAAGCTCATGACATTTATTATGCGTTTCATATTCATTAATACAATTTAATGGAAATTTACAATAAAGATTACAACATGTTCTAACTATCAATCTAAGCTTCTTTGTTCTCTTCTAAGGCATTTCCTATGTTTTCCTCGCTTCAACCTGTTCACCTGTATCATGTGTAAAAGGGTTTTTGGGTCAACATAATGTTGGCGAGTGATTCCTATGGAAAACATTTGAACAAGTTTATTTAAATTGATTATGAAATATGTGCACAACCAAACATGAGTAAAAATAGATGTAAACTTATTCAACAATCATAAGATATTAAATAAAGCACACATGAACAATAATGGAACATTTAGAGGCACGCGTTGCTCAACTCGTCTCTCACGAGGAACTGATGGGCCTAATGAATGAATTTGCATAAACATGATAATGTAAATGACACAACTACAAACAATATAAACTCAATGATACACACATGAACATTAGTGAATTGGTTTTGAGGCACGCGTTGTTCAACTCGTCTCCCACGAGGAACTGATGGGCTTAATGAATGAATTCCATATAATTTGACAAAATGAAATAAGTAATCACAACAATATAAACAATGTAAATTTAGATCACGATAAGGTATGGCACAAGTTTAAATAAACGAGTTAATTATTTTTATGACACATGACACACCCCAAAACGTGTAATTTAAAAGGGGGAGTTGTAAGATTCACTCACAGTGGGTGCGTTCGGTTGATGATGTTGAATGCACGCGAAGTGGTTTTAACCACGAGTGAGATTAACCTAGATAAATCGCATTATGGTTTGGTAAGTAAACGGATTTTATTAATCTATTTTAGTAGGATTGTTGGGTGCATTTTTGTGAGTTTAAGGCTATTTTCTAACCTTAAAAATGTTATTTTTAAGTATTTTTAATTGATTTTTAATTAAAATAATTAAATAAAAATAATAAAAAAATTTGACTTTTTCTGACCGTTGACTTTGACTTTGACCGTTGACCGGTTCGAATCGTGTATATAAGTGCGCTGGGTGAGGCTCGAACCCGAGACCTCCCGTACGCGTGCACGCAGCTCTACCAACTGAGCTACGTGTCTAACCCGTCATATATCCGTTTTTAATTATATTTATATATTAATTAAGTTAAACAAAAAATCCTTTTATTTTAAAAACGATTTAATTGATTCTGACGGTGCGCTCCACAGGTCTCGAACCCGGGACCTGTGGGTTATGATAACACACAGTCCACCGCTGGACTGTGTGTACAACTTGTTAACTTAACTGATTTTTGTTATACTTAAACACAAACTGAACATTTCCTTTTCTGTCTTATTTTAAAAAGGTAAAATAATTGTCCGGGTCGATGCAGAAGACCGGACTCGAACTCGTGTGCTTTGATTAAACATACACACAGTCCACCGCTGGACTGTGTGTCTAACTTGGTTATTATTCCGGTTATTAATATACTTAACATATATATAAAATGAATCCGGTTCAGTTAATCAAAAAAAACATTTTTATTTACGCAGCGTGTGTGGAACAGGATTCGAACTCGAGACCTTCGTGTGTTTAATGTGCACACAGTCCACCGCTGGACTGTGTGTCTAACCTGAGTTATTTCTTGATTTAAATTATACTTATATACTACCGTAACATCGTCTTCTTCGTTGAGTTTTAACCAGAGATGACGACTGACTGGTTCGAAGTGTTGATTCAGGTTTCTTTAGCGTTTTATGATTAATTACAGATGAGGTATAAGTAAAAAGAAAGGAAAATAAGCGTGAGGTATACCGACTAGCTTTCCTCTGTTTTCCGGCAGAACTTCGGCGACAGCAATCCCTTCCGGCGACGAGTGTCTTGCAGCAGAGAATCTTCAGAAAGCTTACAAAGGGTGTGGGTGACTTCGGTATAAGCTCAGAGGGTTTAGTAAGGTTTAGAAGTGGAAGGTTCGGTTTTCCGGCGACGAGCAGAAATATTCCGGCGAGTGAGTTTTCGCCGAGAAAGGGTGCGGTTTTGAGCGAAAAGGTTTGCAGAAGTTCGAGGTGATTTTTATAGGGCAAATCGTCGATGTATTTGGCCCGGTTTCCAACTGGATTCATTGGTTTGAATTTCTCCGGCGGTTATAACATTGGTCGCGGACTCAGACGTCGGTTATAACCGATGTAGCGTTTATGATTTACGTTATAACTGAAAGAAACGTTAAGTTTCGCGAAATTACCGGGATTTCCGACGACTGAACTTTTGGGCGCCGGTTTTGAATTCGGAAAGACACTATATGAATTAAATGATCTTAATAATTAACAGACAATACAAGTGGCGCAGTGGTTTGTGTGTTGTGTGTTAAGTTGTTGCCGGACCGGTTACTGACCCGGGTTCGAAACCCGGCAGAACCAAAATATTTTTATTTTGCGATTTTTAACAGTTTTTCAAAAACAACTTATATAATCCCGTATAATAATTGATTATGTATCGTTTAAAATTATTTTGGGCATTTAATTCGCAACGAAAATTTTAACTGACTGTTCGGTTGATAAACGGAGCGGGTTTGGTAAGTCCGTTTTTGACGGATGTTACATCAAAAACCGTTACCCTCTTCCTCGTATCGATGACTTATTTGATCAGCTTCAAGGTGCTACTTGTTTTTCTAAGATCGATTTACGTTCCGGTTATCATCAGTTACATGTGTAGGAAGAAGATATTTTGAAAACCGCCTTTCGTACCCGTTATGGCCATTTCGAATTCGTGGTCATGCCTTTTGGTCTTACCAATGCACCCGTGGTCTTCATGGATTTGATGAACCGTGTGTGTAAAGCTTTTCTAGATCGTTTCGTCAATGTTTTTATCGATGATATCCTTATCTATTCGAAGTCGAGAGACGAACACCCGCGCCATCTCGGTTTAGTCCTCGAACTTCTTCAAGGAAATCGCCTTTATGCTAAGTTCTCTAAATGTGAATTCTGGCTCGAAGAAGTCCAATTTCTCGGCCACATCGTTAATAGTCAAGGAATTCACGTCGACCTTGCAAAGATCGAAGACGTCAAGAGTTGGATTACGCCGAAGAATGCGTCTGAAATACGTTCATTCCTTGGATTGGTGGGTTACTACCGTCGATTCATCGCCGACTTTTCGAAAATCGCCGTTCCGCTTACTGCTTTAACTCATAAATATATATATTTATTATACCTTTTAACAAAACATATATTTATTTATTACACTTTCCGACGAAATATACATAAATACTACACTTTTCAACATATATATAAATATTACACTTTTTCGACAAAATATATATATAAGCTATACTTTTCGGCAAAATAAATGTATACTATACCTTTCAACAAAACGTACTTATCTAGCGACCAAATATATAAATATATATATATATATATGTATATTAATCTTTTCGACAAATACATATAACTATTAC
Source organism: Scalesia atractyloides (assembly GCA_947069175.1). Lineage (NCBI taxonomy): Eukaryota > Viridiplantae > Streptophyta > Magnoliopsida > Asterales > Asteraceae > Scalesia > Scalesia atractyloides. Next base: position 84,928,339 of record CAMTDV010000019.1, on the reverse strand, counting down.
GCTTTTGGTAAAATATATAAATAGATATACATACTTTATAGTCGAAAACTAAGGTAACGCATTGAATTCAAATAAATTTTATATCACAATAAATACAAAAATTTATATATTTACTTGTTAATTTTTTACAACAATTCTATAACCCTTTTTATAAACTTAAAGTGGAAATTATTACACAACCCATGTCATATATATATATATATATTACGTACGTACATCCAACTCCAATTCGAATCTTCTGTCACACCCCGACCCGCAGCGGAATAAAAGTCGGGGCATAATTGGGTTATCACCAAAGCTCATGATATTTACTAATATGTTTCATATTTATTAAAGTCAAAATTACATTCCAAATAATCCAAACATGTCCATACAATACAAAGAAAATAACCAAACAAAATAATTCCAAGCTCTAAATCATTTTATTCTTCTAGTCCAATCCTATGTGTTTCTGTCTGCAGCGGGTTCACCTGTATCATGTGTAAAAATGGGGGTTTTTGGGTCAACATAAGTTGGCGAGTGAACCTTGTTAGATAAACATTTATTATTGATTTACCTGTTAGTTTATCAATGAAAAATTGTGCATAATCATAAATGAGCAAATGTAAATAATCAAGCAGTAGCAATAGCAATCACAACTATAACATACAATAACATATGATAGCATACATTAACATACCAACATCATACGCTAAATAACATGAATGAAACTGTGCGATCAAGGCTCAATCAAACGGAGCCGATCGTATTGCATGTACTGAAAATGATAAATGTCTGTGCGATCAAGGCTCAATCAAACGGAGCCGATCGTATGTTGGCACGCCAGGTTCACGCTCATAATGTAATGGGGAACTTGCTCAACGCTCATGATGTAATGGGGAGCGGCGGCCTATGAAATTGCATGTACTGAAAATAATAAATTGAATCTAACAATAACCACACAAACAGTTGAAACAAGCTGAATACACATGTTCATAATATGATGTATGCACAATGATTTAAATATAATATATAGCAAGACACATGATACACCTCAAAACGTGATTAAAACGGGGAATTTGTAAAGATTCACTCACATTGGGTGCGTTTGATTGGAGATGGTGAGATGCGCACGAGTTGTAAGAGCGGAACAACGAGAATTAACTAACCGAAATAATAACGGAAAATATAGTAAATGAATGGATTTCATTAAGGATTTTAATAGAATTTTTAGATATATTTTTACGAGTTTAAGGCTATTTCCTATCTTTAAAACATTATTTTTAAGTATTTTTAATTGATTTTGAAATTAAATTAAATAATTAAAAATATAAAAAATATGTTGACTTTTTGGGTTGACCGTTGACTTTTTGACTTTGACTGTTTGACCGGTTTATTGTGTGACTGAAATGCGCTGGGTGAGGCTCGAACTCGTGACCTCCCGTACGCGTGCACGCAGCTCTACCAACTGAGCTACGTGTCTAACCCGAAATAATTCTGTTTTTAATTATACTTATATATTAACTCAATTTATCCAAAATCCTTTTATTTTCAAAAACATTTTAATTCGTCGAACCGGTGCCACTAACAGGTCTCGAACCTGGGACCTGTGCTTTAACGTTACACACAGTCCACCGCTGGACTGTGTGTCTAACTTGGGTAATATACAAATTTTATTATACTTAACAACTAACGGAGTTAACCCGGTTCAGTTTTAAACAAAAAGGCATTTTATTACATAGAGGGTGCGGGTATCAGGGATCGAACTCGGGACGTATGCGTGTTTTTGTTCGCACACAGTCCACCGCTGGACTGTGTGTCTAACCCGTTCAAAATACCAATTTTAATTATTCTTATATTGTTAGCGCAGTTCATCTTCTTCGTTGGTTTTTACAGACCGCAGATTACACCATTATATCTTGTTAATTCGATTGTTAAACATTACACAGACTAATATGAGATAGCAGAGATGATAATTAGAAGTAAACATACCGGTGAACGATTTATACAGAATTCCGGCAAGGCGTCGGTCTCTGTTTTTATGAACTTCAACTGAGCAAATCAATTAATCGTTTTGATTAGCTAATCATGGAATTGAAGTGCTAAACAAACGTTAACAGTGTGTTTGAAGGTCCTTACCGTTTCACAGACGAAAATAAAGATTTCCATAAATTTTCCGGCGAACTGGAATTATCCGATAACGGCGTCTGAATTCGATTTCAAGTGAAAGGTTTTAGTTAGAAGTAGCTTAACAATTGTTAGACTACGACGGTATTGAAGGACTTACCGTTTTGATGAAGAATACGGTTTTCCGGCGAACTTGCAGAAATTTCCGGCGAATAAAATAAACTTCTCCGGTGGACTGTAAAGTGTGCGGAAATGTAATTGGAGGTTTATGGAATGTTTCTGAGTCGTGAAGGAGTACAAAGATGGAAGTAAAACTGGAATTGAAGATTTTCGGTTATAAAAACCGATCCACTTCTAGAATTCAAGTTTATTCAAGGCAACTTGATTAAAAACGTCGGTATATCGGTTATACTCATTGAACCGTGAGTATTCAGATCCCCTTTGCGCGTTTGATAACCGATTTCAGTTACAATTGACGTAACCGATTGATTTACATTCGTCTATAAGATTTATTTGTTTCCTATAGATGACAGAAAACAAACAAGTGGCGGAGTGGTTAAGCGTGTGAGTGTTAAGTCTTTGGAGTTACAACCTGGCTGACCCGGGTTCGAGTCCCGGCAGCCCCATTTTATTTTTAATTGTTTTATTTATACTTTTTATCAATTATAACTTTTATGGTTTAGTTTGTTTATTAATTATGTATCATTAAAAATTAAAATAAACATAAATAGGCAACGACACATTTATAACTTGATATTCGATTACAAACGGAGCGGGTTTGGTAAAACCCGTTTTCGACAAATGTTACATCTTCCGTCATAATTCCGATCACTCATACACTTTCGTTTGTCTTATAAAGTGACCTTGCTGTCTCATCCTCCAACTCCTTAACTCGTCGTGAAATTCCCAAAAGAAGACTTAGAAATTTTGTGAGTACACTCGACCCATTTTCATTTTATCACTTTTGGGTGTAACATGTTTACCATATACAAAATCACAACACTTGAACTTTATGAAATGCACAAAACAATCCAATATTCGTGAATGCTTTAATACATTACTCGTTGCTTATATCTTGGACCATTCTTATGTAATATCATAGTCATTAGCTTATCTTAAGCCTTCACTTGACATGTATAGCGCTATAGGAAGTAACACATCCCCCTCCTCATGAAATCTAGAGGCCATGTTAAAATATCATGTTTGTGTTAAGGGTTTGACTTGTAGTATTGCATGCCTTGTATATGCTCTTGTAAAATCATAGTTGCCATGAGGAATTGTTTAAACTCTATTCGTATACATATGCTATGCTTAAACTTGTGTATTCGTGTTTGCTTTTGCATTGCATTGTTATTTTAAAACATGTTACAGGTTGATGAAGATGATGCTATGAAATCAAAGTAGCAAGGACGATAGATACACATTTAGACGTTTAGGTTTAATATTGTTGTATCAAAATTTTGCCATATTAATGTTGTTATTTGAATTTCCCATGTTTTGTAACGACTTTTGCTATGAAATGAAATTTGGATTTAATTAGTTATTGTCACATTTAGTTTTATGAGAAATGAACAATCTATTTCGTCCCGCCTCGATGTTTCCGCCATCGGTTGGGGTGTGACACTTAGGGTGAAGGAGGTGCACCCCTTATGAGTTAGGGGGAAAATTTCACTCACCCAATCATAATATGTCATGTCATTTCCCGTCTCATTCCCCCTCTTGCCCAAAAACACAAGAGGTGGTTTTCCCAAAATCATTTAAAAAATAAAATAACAAAACATGATTGGTTGAAAGATAGTGGGCCCCACCACAACCCCATTTCCCTCATTAACCCCGCATGCGGCAACTCTTCCCCGCACATCTCCTTCACCGTGCGACAATTCCAGACGGCGACACCTTTACCGCGCGACAACATCGGGACATGTCACCTTCCCGCTTGCGCCCCTTATACCCTTAGGTGGAGTTAAGATGAGTTAAAATATACCAAAATGCCTTAGGCAAAAAAGAATAAGACATTAATGCTATTTATTATCAATGTTTATTTTTAGCTAAGAATTTAATGAAATGGTATTATTATTTATTTTGTATTTAATTTAAATATCTTATATTAAAATAATTTAAAAAAAAGATGGGTGAGAAGAGTTAACAAGGTTAAACCATTTCATTAGAACGGGGTGAAGTAAAAATGAAAAAAAAAACGGTTGATATAACGTTTATATATAGTTAAGAAAAGTTAAAGTATACCTAATGAAATAACCCTTAAAATATTTATAAATTTTAATGATACTATGTGAATTTAAAATGAACACACCATCACGTAACATCAAACTTAGATTAATATTAATCTTAATAGAATCTACTATACACAGGAGAACAAAATACACAACCATATCATCACCTCTCTCTCTAGTAGTACCTCATCAGACGTTACATTTCTCAATTCCAGAGTTCAGCCGTTTCAAACACCAATATGTTTTAATATTTTAAAAAATAATAATACCTATAATAATTTTGAAAAACATATATATGAAAAAAAATACAATGCCGCCATGCCACGTAACCCCCTCCTTTATGGGCGGCTGCCCCCCATCTACGCTCCATCCGTTGACCCATTCTCCCCCGTTTCCCCCTATATAAACAACCAACCCCTCATTTCTTTCATCCATAAAACCTTTTATAACCACTTCAATCGTTAACTCACCGTTAACTTACACACCATGTCTCTCAACAACAGAACGCCGGTCGCCGTTAAACTTAACGGCAACAACCTCAATTTAGGCGTAGCAAAAGAACCACATTTCAGAGGCGTACGGAAGCGTCCATGGGGTCGCTACGCCGCCGAGATTCGCGATCCCGGCAAAAAAAGCCGCGTGTGGTTAGGTACGTTTGACACGGCCAAGGAGGCGGCGCGTGCGTACGACAAGGCGGCGCGTGTGTTCCGTGGCTCCAAGGCTAAAACTAACTTTCCTGTACATGACGATGATGATACTTGTTTGTTGAAAAAAGCGACTTCAGTGAGTCAACACAGTACAAGTTTACTGAGTCAACACAGTACCGTTGAGTCGACAACGAGTCGAGAAGCGGAATGGGTTGAGCCTTCGTTAGATCTGAACCTGTCGTACGGCGTTAATGTTACGTCTGCCGCTCAGTTTCCGTTACACCAGAAGAATAACGGTGTTACTGTTCCGTCTGCGGTTCAGTTACCATTGCACCAGAACAATATGTTCCGTTATCCTCCGGTGACGGTTTTTTTCTCGCCGGAGTCGAATCAGATGTATTATTTCAACGGAGTATTCCTCTCCGGTCAAGCTCAAGCTCACCAGAGCTCCGGTTACGACCGATCCGGATCTAGTTTCCGGCAATCTGTTAGCGATGACTCGAACTCATCGTCTGTCGTTGATGTGAAACCGTTACCGTCACCGTCACCGGCACCGGCGTGGCCACCGGAAAGTATCGGAATCGATCTCAACCTTCCGCCACCGGCTGAATCGATGTAACTTTGATCTGCGATATTGAAAAAGTAGAATAGGTTAAAATTAGCAATCGAGAAGGAACATTTGCGGTTTGATTAGCGATCAGTGAAGAAACGACGTCGTCGTAGACTGTAAATAGTTAAATACCTCACCGGATCTGTATTTTTTTGCAACATTTGGAGAAATTTTCTCTGTTGTTGTTTCACAACATTTGCCTTAAGTTGTAATCGCATTTTGTAGGCTATATTTTTAATGTGACTGCCTCCGGTATTGAATCATTGGAAACTAAACCAAACCGTTGAAAATTGAAACCAAACCGTGATGTACTTTTAGGTAATGTTTATTTCGTGGAATGTAATAGAATTGAAATTCAGATGTCTTCGTTTAACATAATGAGATAGAATCAAAGATGAGATTGGAATGTGGATTTTATTCCTTATATTATTGTTGAATCCCATTTTTTCGTTTGTTGAAGCCAACATAAACATAAGAAATTGAATCAACATTTTAATCCGTTCAGATTTCATTCTCTTTTATGAAACAAACACTAACCTAAGGTTTTGATTTTGATTTATATGACATCTTTATAACGAGATCATATAAATATGATCAAAAGTAACGTAACAATAATAATATTCTAATAATTAAAATTTAAAATTGGATCTTTGTGTTATCAAGGGAAACAAGTATAGTTTAACTTAAAATGACTATAAAGTTAGATAGCTTAAAGTCGATGGTTTTGGATTTTATTTTTCCGACAAGCTTTAAATATAAATAAATAGATTGTAAACCAAACTACTAGCCAATGGTACGGTATGAAATTTTCCTTTTTCCGACTAGCTTTTAATATAAACAGTAAACCAAACCACCAGCCACAAGGTACGTATGAAAGCGTCTAAACGTACCATATGGATCACAAATTAAAAAACAACTGTAAAACCGAGTCTTTAACTGTTTAATATGTTATTACGAATCTTAAACGAAAATGCAAACATAAACACGCTATTGTTTTCCGGTTAATCAATTTGAGAACATGACACAACTTAACAATTTTACCACTAAATATACCAAGTAAAATAAAGTTGGTTCAAATCAAGTCTCAAAAGTAGAAGGGGAATGAAATGGAAAACATTGACTTTGAGGAGTATTAATGAAAAATGGAAACAAAAAACCACGTGTTGCAGAGACAAGAAAAGCGCGTGAGATGCAAAGTATGGGCGGCGTGTGGAATAATAATTGAAAAATAAATGGTTGGAAGCCGGACAGAATTTGCATGGAGGGCCTTATCCGACAGCTTCCCACATAAGTCGTCAACAAATCGGCAGGCCCCACTTATTCCGATTTTTGTTTTATTAATATATTACGATCTCTATGGTATTGGGTAATTAAATGGACGAAAGCCCATGGCTTTATAGTCTAGTGCTATTTTGATAGTGGATAAGACTTTCAGATCATATAGGTTTGATTCTCAAAAAGAGGATTTTCTCACATTTATTGGATTTCCTCTTGAATTGGTGTATAGACATTATGCCTAGTGAAAATGGATATGATCGGATAGTTCCGCTGGTGGCACGATGATGCTCCAGTAGTCCGTCAGTGATCCGAGTTTGTCGTTCAAAAAAAAAAATAGAATGGACGAGAGAATCCAATGGATCATTAAGATTCTATGTCTTGATTGGTTACCATGTAAGAATGAAATTAATTATTAATGTGTATTGTTTGGTAGGCAAGAAAAACAAAGGAATAAAATGGTGGTGGTCAACTGTATTGACTGTGGTTGGTTTATAGGTGGCGTGGTGGGTGGTGGCGGAGGTGGCGATGGGTGGTTGTGGAGGCGACGAGTGGCGGTGGAGACTGCTAGGTGGCGGCGACAGCCGTCGGTGGCGGGGGTGGTTGGTGGTAGCGGTGCCTGTGGCATCTACGGTGGTGGGTGGCAACGGTGGCGGGTGGCGGCGACGAAGATGGTTGTTGTCGAGGTGCGCAAAGACGGTGAGGTTGCGGGTGGAGGTGGCGTTGGCGTCGGTGGTGGGTGGTGGTGGCGAAGGTGGTGGGTTGTGGTGTTGTTGATGAATAGTGCAAGAGAGGATGAAATAAAAAAAAATATGGGGGATGGAATGAATGATTTTGAGGAAATAGAATGTCATATAGAATGGATGATTCCATTCTATTGACCAACCAAACACTCTTTTTTCATTCCCTCATAATGATCCATTCAATTCCGCCTCCCATTCGTACATACCAAACACTGTCTAGTTTGAATTTGTCCAGATTAAACTGAACTTTCATAGAAAAACTCCTCATATGCCTTCTTCTCTTTGTTATATTTTTATACTTATGTAATAAATGTAAAATGTTAAAATTTAAAACATAATTTGTAGTGGTCAATGCCGGACCTAAAAAATCCTTATAGGGGTAACATTTAAAAGAAAAGAAGTAACGAAATAAAAAAAGCGTCAAATTTTTTCAAAGTTTACACTACTGCCGCAACTTCAAGGGGAAACGAGGTTACCCCTTCTAACAAGGTAGATCCGCCCCTGGTAGTGGTCAAGCCCCATAACCCTCATAGATGTGGGGTTATACGACACTTGCCAAATGTGTAAGAAAGGGGGTGGGGGGGGGTATAAAATATGAGTGTGTGGTGGGTTATTCCTCTTCAATTATACATATATATGCATATATATGTGTGTGTGTGTGTTTGAGAAACAAATGAACAAGGCGGTATGCATATCACGGCCTTCATTATTCAAGCCCATAGCTCCCGGGGGGTGTACCCCAGCGCTATGGGGCGGGATGGTGGTCTATGGCGACGGATACCGCCCGACTACGGGTGGCCTAAGAGCATTCACAATCCTTTCACCAAATTATGTTAGATAGGTTTTTATATTATAAAAAGTGGTTATGATAGATGAGAGAAAAAAAATACTATTCATCTGTTTATTTGAGAGAACACTCTTCACCTTCTATAATTTCTTAATATGTTTTGAAAATGGTTGTGAGTGGAGGAGAGAAAATATGTAATGATAAAAGTCTGAAAAATATTATTTAATTCGAAAGGAGAGAGAAACTGTAACTGTTTTTAGTGTAATTATATGGTAAATACGGTGGAAGGGTTGCGAATGCTCTAACTTGGACTTTATTTGAGTAAGGCTCAAGCTCGAATTTCAGATTGTTAAAGAGTTGAAGTGTGACGAGTTGGCTCGTTTAACGTGGAGCCTGAGCTCGAGATGAATCTGGTTCGGCTCATTCGTCATGCAACCCTAGAACCAGTTATTTAGATGTGCTTATTTAGATGTGCTTTTTGATCTGTTCTTGTTTGAAACGGGTAGGATTTGATTAAAATCCTGACAAACAAGTCTGGTTTTAACATTTTTTAAAATTTGGTATTTGATTCGGAGATACTTCTTTTATGTGTATTTTCGTTATTCATTGACGATTTATTTTATGAATGAAAAGATGCTAAAATAAATTAGTAACATTGAAATGAACACTACCATTGTATATTACCACTACCAGTCAACACACTCCAATTAGATGCTTTCGCATTACACGCTCGTCAAATGCCATAGGCCTAAACTTATTAAATTTGGCGTCATAGGCAACCTCTCTAGCAAAGTTCACAAGTTCAATTAAATACATTTACATAACCAAATTCTAAACCTGTGGTTGTGATCATGAAAAACAAACTACTCAGCCATGATAGTCCTAACAAGTTGGTCTAGTGGTTAGTCACCTGGTTTTCTTCTTGAGGTCCCAAGTTCAACTCAAACTACCATCACTTTGAAGGACATTTGTGGTGGCAATGAAGTTTAAAACTATACATCTCCGGAGGTCGCTAGTTCGAAACTGAGCCGAACCGGGTTTTACCGCAGTAGGCCTTCGGGCGGGCGAGTTTTCTCCTGATATCGAAAATCTCCAAAGTGGTACCACCGGTACCGAATATACCGGGTACGCTACCGGTATTTGAGTGTAAAAACCGGTACCGAAAATGTCAAAGTCGGGACTGAATCGGTACCGAAAAGGTACCCTGTTTGATAAATTCGATACCGGTACCAGTACCCTTTGCTCATCCCTAGTACAAATAGTGTTTTCTAATACCCGGTTCCAAGTATGAACCGGGTCCGAGTATGATTGGGAATTGGAAATTGAATATTGAGAGAAACCATACCTTATGTACCCATGTAGGCTATGATCGATTTCGGGTATAACCGGGAATTGGTTTAATTTTTTTTATTATTATTTTACACAAAAGTAAATTCATTTAAAAATAAATTTTAGTTTGTAATTTATAAAAATAATTAAATTAAATTATAATAACATAGTTTCACTCAAGTACAAATTATTTGCTTTATAATATGCAATTTTTATAAACTTAAATATAAAAGTTGTAAAGTAAACATAAAAATATACTTTAAAATTCTTCTATCGGCTATTAAAAAACGGGTACCGGATATAGGGCATAACCGGTTCCGGATATTTTCGGGTATAAATCAAGTACGGTTTCGGGTATGGCATTAAGCTCAAAATGTACACCATATCCATACCTTACGGGTAGGGCCGGGTTTGGTTATGAGTATAAGATACACCAGTACAAGAATAATGGGTTCCGGGTTTTTTTGGAGGTTTGGTTCTCGTTTTTTTTTGTGCACCTCTAAAATCGTTTGTTTGTAGTATAAAACTATTTGGTCTAAACGGCCAATTAAGTGAGGCTCTATACTTCGCTTGGAAACTCATCTTGGGGGTTGTATACCAACTAAAATGGAATTGTTTCTCGGGGTACTAGCATATCGGATTGCAAATTTTGCTGGTTCGGTGATGAATTGGTGGATCATGTGGCGGTGTCATGTATCATGGTGAGATCGATCTGGTGACATGTCTAAACATGGGTCAAAATTCTGATAAATATGAACGCTTCTTCTTTCCTAGACCATTGGATGGTGTACATAAGCTAAACGGGTCGGTATGGGCGGATCTACTTTATGAGAGGAACCCACTCGATTTTGATTTTTTAGTAGGGAGCCTATATAAAAAAATAAGGGGTGAACCAATAAATAATATGAGGTATGAACCCATAAACAAAACTGATTAGTGGCTCCATGGTTAAGGCTTCCCACTTCTAAACAATATGTTTTCGGTTCAATCCTTGCCATTGGCGTTTTTATTTGAGACTTTCTTTTCTTTGCATGATACTGGCTTTTTTACACGTGTTAATACATTTGATGTAAATTGATTGTTGTTTCCCTAAAAGCGCCCCATTCTCCCTTTTATTTAAAACCATAACGGATGCATAACCTCTAAAATGTTATGGAGTCAATTGTGTTAATCACATGAGCCACTTTTATTTAAGTCGATCCGAACCTGAAATTTTAATGTTTGTTGTGAGAAATTTGACCATCGAAAAAATGTGAACAAGAAAAATAATCATGTATCCGCCACTGGGGGTCGGCTAAGTGGAAAAAGACGGTGGAAGTGGGGCTATATGCGACCCTTTAGATAATACGGAAGGCGAAGAACAAACTGATTTTTAACGAAGTTCCTTTCTCAGTTAACAAGGTGGCCTATGCTATAAAAGAGTCGTTTTTGTGGCGTGTAGGCGCCCGTTTGAGACTAGACTAGTATGAAAGAGATATGTTTCTTTAAATTTTTAATGTTTGTGACGTAATCCTATAATGTTTGGTTTTAAGGACTCCAAACGTGTTGTTGGCCCATTTTTTTCAATAAAAATGGTTTGCCGTTCAAAAAGAATATATATACACAAGTGGACGGTTTGAACAAATACGAACAAAACGTATAAATTTGTTTTGCTTTGACGAATTTATTTTGCATATACTCAGTTCTGCATCAGTACGCCCTTGATCACCATCATCAAAATCATTTGCCACTCCAATAAAACCGCATATCACCATCATTTCAAACCCAACGGTTATTCTGCATCAGTACGCCCTTGATCACCATCTCCAAAATCATTTGCTACTCCAATCGCAGGTATGCAATGATTAGGGCTCCAATTTCAGTCCACAACCACCAGGTACCAACTGTTGTAATCTCTTCATTTTTTTTCACGGGGAGAGTTGTGCACGTAAGGTATTCGATGAAAGTCCTGATTGAGAATTTTGAGCTTAATCGTAAAAAAACCTCACCCTTGTTGACTAATCTTGCTTTTTATTCTTAAATATTGAATCTTGCTGTTGTTTGATGCATTATTTACATATGGGTATGGTTAAGCAAACCTTCATGATCTCAACATATTTGGGGTTTTGTTTAAACAATTATTATATGTTTTCTTGCTTACGATTCAGTTTTCCTAACAATTCGGTAGGAGGAACAATTAATTTTAGTACGCATTTGATTTTAGCTTCCAATATGTTAACTTTTAACTATTATTTTCTTTGTGTCAAAAGCGTATGTTCTGTTGTTATTCACCACCAACTGTTCGACGTTTTGTCTCAATGAATTTACTTTCTTCGTTACAGATGTAGCAAACCATGAAGATGATTCTGCACCCAATGAGCTAATTGAAATCCCACCAATGAGTCGCAATCTACTCACGAAACATGTAGTCACTGTTCTGAAACACCAAAAAGACCCGATCAAAGCCCTGCAAATCTTCAATTCCGTCAAAATCAAAGATGGGTTCACTCACAATCTCACAACCTACAACTCTATAATCCAAACCCTCGCCAACCACGGTGAGTTTGCAGCAATGGAAGACATGTTTACACAAATGAGATCCCACATCGATAACCGATTACTAGAAAAAGCTTACATATTCGCCATGAAAAGTTACGGCAGAAATGGAAAGATTCAAGAAGCTGTTAACGTTTTTGAACGAATGGATTTCTATAACTGTGATCCGGGAGTTTGTTCCTATAATGCGATCATGAACATACTGGTTGAGTATGGTTACTTTGATCAAGCGCATAAGGTTTATATGCGGATGAAAGATAGAGGAATTGTTCCTGATGTTTATACTTTTACGATCCGGATCAAGTCGTTTTGTAGGCGGAAACGTTCGGTTGCTGCGGTTAGGCTTCTGAGCAACATGCATGCGTTCGGGTGTGAGTTTAATTCGGTTGTGTATTGTACGGTGATCGCTGGGTTTTACGAAGAAGGTAACCAAGCTGATGCACGTAAGGCGTTTGATGAAATGCTTGAGAGAAGTGTTTTCCCGAATGTTGTTACGTTTAATAAACTTTTGCATACCCTTTGCAAGAAGGGAGATGTTGTAGAAAGTGAGAGGCTGTTTGGCAAGGTGTTGAAGCGGGGTTTGTCGCCGAATGTTTACACGATTAACATCTTTGTTCAAGGTTTGTGTAAAACGAAACGGATCACCGAGGCTGTAAGAATGTTCGACTGTGCGCATAGAGATAATTTAACGCCTGATGTAGTGACTTTCAACACGGTTATACGCAGTTTATGCAAGAACTCGAAGGTAGTCGAGGCCGAACAGTGGTTGAAAAACATGATCAATCAGGGGCTCGAGCCTGACGATTTCACATATAACACAATCATCGACGGTTTTTGCAAACTTGGCTTGATGGAAAACGCATGCAAGATCTTAAACGATGCAGTTTTCAAGGGGTTCAAGCCGGATAAGTTTACATATTGCTCGTTGATCTACGGATCGTGCGAAGACGGTGATATAGATAGGGCCATGGGTGCGTTTAGAGACGGTTTGAATAAAGGTGTGGCGCCCACTACATTCATGTACAACACTTTGATCAAAGGTTTATCCAAACAGGGGCTTATTTTACAAGCAATGGAGCTCATGGAAGAAATGCCGACAAACGGATGTTATCCCGATATATGGACTTATAATCTACTGATCGACGGGCTATGCAAGATGGGTTGCGTGTCGGATGCGAGTATCTTAATGGATAATGCATTGGCTAAAGGTTTCGACCCTGATATTTACACGTTTAATACCATGATTGACGGTTATTGTAAGCAGTTAAAGATGAACGACGCGATTGAAGTTATGAACAACATGTGGGATTATAACGTGCCCCCCGACGCGATCACGTATAACACAGTGTTAAATGGGCTTTGCAAGACATCAAGATTTGAAGATGTGATTGGAACTTTTAGGGAAATGGTGGACAAGGGCTTTGTTCCGAACGTGATTACTTACAACTCGTTGATCGAAAGCCTATGTAAAGGTCGAAAATTAGAAAACGCGATGGAAATCTTTAGAGAAATGGAGAAAAGTGGTGTAACTCCGGATGAAGTTAGCTATGCCACATTGATCAATGGATTTTGCGAGAATGGAGATGTTGAACACGCGTATGAGCTGTTTCGAGAACAAAACCGACATCATATTAAGCACACGACTCCCACTTTCAATATTATGATAAAAGGTTTTAGTGAGAAGCAAAAGATGGATATCGCACACAACCTGTTCGATGAAATGCCTGACCATGGCTGCACGCCAGATGACTACACATTCCGCTGCATGATTGATGGGTTTTGCAAAACTGGAGACATCGATGCCGGCTACAAGTTTCTTCTTGAGAAAATTAAACGTGGGTTCATACCGACACTTGCGACATTCGGGCAGGTGATAAATTGTTTGTGTGTGAAGCACAGAGTGGATGAAGCGGTTGGTATTGTTCGCATTATGGTGCGTAAAGATGTAGTCCCGGATGCCGTAAAGACGATATTTGAAGCAGATAAAAGGGTGGTGGCGGCTCCAAAGATTGTTGTTGAAGACTTGTTAAGGAAGAGTCATATTACTTATTATGCATATGAACTTTTGTATGATGGTGTAAGAGATAAGAAACTTCTAATGAAAAAGGTTCAAATACCATGAATTAGTAATCCAAAATTGTCATTAAAGTCATTTGAGATACGATTCATGAAGTTAGCTTCTTGTGACTGACCCGACGGCCCAAGAACGTCCACCACACACGCATAATGTCATTGACCCGGTTCAATTCCATAATCTTTAACCATTGACTTCAAATAAGAATACCCTTCTTTGACCAGATCACTATCGTTGCATGCGGTCAACACAGCGACAAACGTCACTGAATCTGGTTTGGTTCGGATTTCTTCATGAGTTCAAACACTCGTAATGCTTCTAACCCGTTTTTGTGGTGAGCATAACTGAGTTAATCATCGCGGTCCAGCTGATTACATCAAGTTCTATTATCTGATTAAACCCTTTTCAACCATCATCAAGATTTCCATATTTTGAGTACATCATGACCAATGGACTGCCATTTTAGGCTATGCGGCTTGGATGGATGACATGCATGCAAACAACAAAAAAACCATCACAGCTCATGTTTAGGCTATGCGGCGTGGACTCACGCCCCCACCAAGTAGGTTAGTTGGTTAACCATGGGAACACCGCGGGGGCGCCAATGGCACCTTTGTGAGAGGGATAACAGGCGTGAGAGTGAAGGTGAGTGTGGGACCCATGTTGCCATAACATAGAGCTGTAATATGTTGATACATAGACCAATAATAGATGAGTATTGTTAACACAACTTGCAAATGTTACTTTTGTAATTATAATGATTTTTAACGTAGTTAAAATATATTTTTGTAATTATAATGTTTTTAAACGTAGTTAAAATATATCTTTGAAACTTTAAGATGGTGATATGCACTTGTTATATTATATTAACCTTTAAATTAGACACATTTCTAATATTTTTATCTTGTAAATATATTTATTTATTTCTTTTTCTTCTACACCTAAATCATGAACCAACTTTTAAACAAATCTAAAATTAGAAAACTATATAAAACCAGACACCCCCTGGCCCCTACTCCACTCCACCAACTTATTCCACATAACTTTTTCCTTTTTGTTTTTTGTTATTTTCATATTTTTTTACTTAAATGTTCAACCATTCAACGAATTCTTTTTTAAGGTCTTTTTTTAAGAAAATGATGTGGGATTATATCTATGGTATTTTAGTTATGTGATAGAAAATGACAATTTAGTGTTAACAGTTGTTTAAAGTCAAGCCATGAACAAATATATCTGTTAGTTTTTATTAATCATTACTTGCTAGTGTTTTTTTTTAATTGAATGAATAATCATATTAAAGATAAATAACTATCTTATCACTACGTCTTAACTTTTTTTTAAATTATAACCGAAATATAGAACAACAGTAAAAAGGAGCTAAAAACATAGATAATTAATTACAAACACATGTAAAAAAGAAGAGAAAAATAGTTTCGATTTTTATAATTAAAGTAAGTTGAATAAAAATATAGGATATAAAGTTTATTGGACACTATAGCTTTTCTAATAACATGTGTAAGTTAGTAAGTAGTCATATAGGAGTTTCAGAAACAATTTAAGTAATTTTTTTTTTTAATTTGAACTCATGCATCTATTAAATCAAAACATGTGCTATTTTGTTTACTTAAACGTTTATATTTTGCATACGATGCAAATTCGTTCCAAAGATAAAATTGTTTCATATTCCGTTTTAAACTATCATGCGTATATACTTTTTAAATAAATTATAACATAATATAGAATCAACTCAACTGCTAAGTCGACCGACTCGATCCCCAATCTAGATTCAACATATATTAAACTACATTTAAGTTCATACTTAGATGATTGATAAAATGCTTTCAACATGAATTCAACAAAAAAACTAAATAGTTCACTAGTCTTTAAGAAAATAAAACCCTTTTTAGAGTGCACAATAAAAAAAAACTAAATAAGTTCACTAGTCTTTAAGAAAACATAACCCTTTTTAGAGTGCAACTACCTCCCAATTTCATAATTCAAACTTTGACTCTTCAAAGTCAACTCTTTAATCGTTTTTCAATTTCCACCTGGCAGCCACCCACACCTCCCATTCGGCCGCCATCGTTCACCACCTCCATTCACACTGTCCAAACTCACAACCCCACCATAACCAACCACCAAAGCAACCCACACCAATTCAAACCCCCCTGTAATAAACTTTCATCTCAACTATCAACTCAATTTTCTCAAAACCACTATTGATCTTGATCCCCCCTCAAGATTCAAACTTTATCCAATACCCATCACTAATTCATCCTCAATATCAAAACCCAGAAGCAAATTCTTCAATTTTGTAAACTTTATCCCATACCCATCACTAGTTCTTCAAAATTTATCAATTTCCAAACTTTATCGAATACCCATCACTAATTCATCAAGTTTCAAACTTTTTATCCAAAACCCATCACTAATTCATCCTCAATTTCAAAACCCAGAAGCAAAGTCTTCAAATTTTCAAACTTTATCCAATACCCATCATTTGTTCATCAAGATTTACAAGACCCACTTCTTTGATCCTCAAATCTTTCAAATTCTCCATCAAGTTTCAAACTTTATTCATAACCCACCACTAATTCATCTTCAATTTCAAAACCCAGAAACCAATTTGACAAATTCGATAAATTTGATGTCGATTTATAAGACGAATTTTTTTGATCCTCAATCGGCAGCTGAGAAGGCGGTGTCGGTAATCGGGTACGGGTATGATCTCACTTGCGATATCCGGTTAACCGGGTGTAAACCCGGACCGTCCGGGTCAACCCTGATTGAACTCGGTGGAACACTAAGTAAGGATCTGGTGGTTCCTGGTGGTGTTGTTGTCCTAATGTTTCTCCGGCGATTAAGTGCGATAAAGGTGATCGGACCCGGTTTCATTCAGATGTTCTTTCCTTTAATCAAGTAAGTTATTGGGTTGACATATACATACATATATGTATATCAGTATATGTATGTTAGATTAGAAGATATCAAATATCAGTAATAATAATGTGTGTGTGATTATGAACTGTATAAAGTTGAAGACAATAAGCAACACCCTTGTGAATTTTGAGCTGATACATAATAGGTTTGACCATAAAAGTCAATGCTAAGCTCATACATTAATATGTATATATCACTTCAGTCTGGATTTAAAAAAGCGCCAGGCGCGTATATATCACTTCAGTCTGGATTTAAAAAAGCGCCAGGCGCAAGTCCTTTAGCTTCTGATTGCGGGAGGCGATAGGTGTACAACAGGCGCAGCTATGGGGCGAAGGGTTGTAAACGAACCGAACGGTGTTTGTTCGTTAAGGTAAAAAGTTGTTCACAAACAGTTCGTGAACACATGACGAACAGAAGTTTATGACTGTGTTTGTTTGTTAAGGAAATTCAGTTGTTTGTGAACGAACACAAACGAACAATTATCATGAAATAAAAAAGAAAACCCTGTCAACCTTAAATGTTAGACACAAGTGGTCAAGTACAGCCACCAAATGATACAAGTAGTCTACTACAGCCACAAAACGAACATATTATCGAAGAATGAGACCTTTGCTCGTGTTCGTTCATTTAGTTAATCGAACGAAATTTCTTGTTTGTGTTCGTTTATTTGTTAAAGAAACGAACATAAACGAACTTTCAGCCGAATGGTTCACGAACTGTTTGCTGAACGTTCGGTTCGTTTACAGCCCTAATGGGCTGCGCCTCTTGTACATGGGAAGACTGTGTAAGAGGATCTGTACATATAGCTTTTTAGGTTATACATATAGGTTATTTATATGTTAATAGATAGAGCTTATTTTTATCTAAGTTTTGGGTACGTGATGATAGAAACGTATCAGAAATATTAAAAAAAATATATAAATACCTTGCGCGTCGCGTATGTGTAGCGGTGTGCTTTTGTACTCCTGCCTCGGATGGGGACCCTGTTTCCTCGATAACAGATATCAAATATTGATACTGATATCTGTATGGTTATGAATTCTGATAATTCAAGACAATTAGCAAAATCTTCTGAGTTTTGAACTGCTGCCTGATAGGTTGACCTTAAAAGTCAATGCTAAGCTAATACTTGTATATGTATATGTGTGTAAATATCAGATGTCAGAGCAATTCAATCAGGAACTATCATTATCCGGTAAGATACCATCCGGGCTCTTTAATTCGATGTTTGTATACAAAGGATGTTGGCAAAAGGACGCGCCAATGACCAAAAATCTAGCATTTGACGGTTGGTTCATTACATTATACAACATCGAGTTAGCAAAAACACAGATCGCGTTATCTGAGAAGGTGAAGCAAGAAGTGCCATCTTCATGGGATCCTACGGCTCTCGCTGAGTATGACCTTTTACTGGATTACTATACTAAACAGTTTATCATATGATGCAAAATCTAAAACTATGAAACCTTGTATCCTCAGGTTTATCGATAAATACGGTACTCATATAGTTGTTGGGGTAAAGATGGGGGGTAAAGATGTAATTTACCTAAAGCAGCTACAAAGTTCAAATCTTGAGCCAACAGAAGTGCAGAATTTGTTAAAGCAATTAGCCGATGAAGAATTTTCTAAACATGAATCTGAAGCTTCTGTTTCAGGATTCGATAAAGCATTAAAGGAAAAGGTATGTCCATCAGTGAGAATTAGATCGCACTACATACAGGTGGTTATCGCGATTTTCTACTAAAAATTGGTTTTGTATTGAGCGCGCGTTTAGTTAGAAATAAACTTTATAATAGTTTTCTTCTTATTGCAATCGTTGTGGTGTAATGCAGGATGAACGGTCCGTAGCTTGGGATCTCCCTCCTATACTCGCAAATTCTCTAAGACCGTCTGTCGTGTCGCGATCTAAGAAGGATGTATGATCCTATTTTTGTGGTCGCCTTTTTTGTAATTTTTAATACTTTTAAATAGTAATGCTAATCTATTGGCATTTTATTTTCTTCCCTTAGGATCTATTGAGCATTCATGTTCGCCGAGGAGGTATTGATAAAGGTCAAAGCCACAAAAGTTGGCTTTCGACTGTTTCGCAAGCACCAAACGTCATTTCTATGTCCTTTATTCCAATCGTTGCACTTTTAAGCGGTGTTCGTGGTAGTGGATTTTTAAGCCACGCCATAAATTTGTACCTTCGATGTAAGTATGCTTCTTGCATCATTAACTTCTATCACGGTTTTAAGTTGATCTAGTTTGCAGTTGTGGTTAGGGTGTAAAGGAGTAGTCGAGCCGCTCATGAGCTACTCGAGATTGGCTCTCTAAAAGCTCAGTCCAGCTACACCTAGGGTTGTAAATGAACCGAACTAACATGGACAAGACCTTGTTCATGCACGGGTTCAATTCCCGTCGTTCGCCCATGTTATTATGATTTCTTTTTCTTCTTTTGTGTTAAGCTTATTTATTTTTTTTAATAAATGATTCGCTACAAAAGGATTTTTTTTGAGTGAACGTGTCACAGCTTCCTCCTATTTTTTTTTGTAAAGACGAAGAAAGAAATTCTATTTTCTCTCCTATTTACTACGGCGACGAAGAATCAAATTATCACTATATTTATTCCTTTTTCTACTTCTTTTTCCAAGTGCAGGATAACCCCCGTGTGTTCGTTTGTTAAGGAAATATGTGTGTTCATGAACTGTTCATGAACACTTACCGAACGAGATTTTATGTTCGTGTTCGTTCGTTAAGCAAATGAATGTGTTTGTTTGTTAATTTTAGGCAACGAACACAAAGAAACGTTCATTAACACACACTAATGTTAATGAACAGATACGGAAACAAACGAACACAAACAAGCATTCATGAACATAAAAAATAATGTTCATGATAAAATATTTTATTTGTCGGAATTTGAAGTGTTTATATAAAATATAAAAACCAAAAACACTAGTGAACTATCGAACATAAATGAACTAAATTTCATGTTCGTGTTTGTTCATTTATTAAACGAACACAAATGAACGTTCACGAACTGTTCGTTGAACCTTCAGTTCGTTTGCAGCCCTTGCTACACCCCTACTTTGGGCTTGTAGAGTTACTTACTATTCTACACGGGTGTAGTAAATGTTGATTGTCAAGAAAGTAACGGGACTTCGTTAAAACTTGTCTTGTAATTTACTTCATATTTTGCAGACAAACCACCAATTGAGGAGCTTGAACAATTTCTAGAGTTTCAGTTGCCACGACAATGGGCCCGGCATACGGTGATCTTCCGTTCGCTTCTAGACGCAAGAAAACCCCATCTCCGTCGCTTCAGTTCACTTTCTTGGGTCCTCGCCTATATGTCAACACCACCAAGGTCAAATATTGCCTATATTTTCATTAATAAAAGTAGAATTCTGAACCCCGTTTACGTATAAAATGGGTCGGTTGATGTTTAGTTTCTTACACGTCAAACAAGTTAAGCTATAAGACTTGACTAGAAAAGAAACATGTCAAATAGATCGAAAGCCAACCCTTTTAAACAGGTTAAACATTGATAAAATTTAAAAAGTGGATAAAAATAATGTTTGTGAGTCGGTCTTGGCCCAGCCTAAACTAGGGTTGTAATCGAGCCGAGCCGAGCCAGGCATAAACGAGCCGCTTCATTCGGCTGGATTATTTTTATGAGCTGAAAAGTCAAGTTCGAGCTCGGCTCGTAAAAACTTCAAGTCAGATTGAGCTGAATCGAGCCGGCTCGTTAATTTTTTTTACAGATATTGACAACAGAAAAACATAAATAAAAAAAATCATACACATTTCTAAAATATATATACACAGTACACACATACATACGAGTTGAGCCATCGAGCTGAGCACCACTGGCTCGAGCTCGGCTCGATTACAAAACGAGCTTGCTCGCTTGGCTCGAAAACGAAACGAGCTTTGTTTGAGCGAGCCTCGAGCAACGAGCTTTTTGAACACCCCTTAACTAAACCAACCCGTTTTCACTTAAATCTATTTTGACTTTTACAGGTCGATTCTGAGAACAGGCCAGTGACGGGGGTACGGTTATACTTAGAAGGACGGAAGAGTGATCGGCTAGCCATCCATTTGCAACACCTATCTTCGATTCCTAAACTGCTTGAACTCACCGACGACTTCACCTATAAACCTAGCGACGAGCCGATCGGAAAAGGCTATCTAGAACCCGTAAAGTGGAACGTATTCTCCCAAGTCTGCACTCTCCCGGTCGAGTACACCGAAACCCGCATCGACGACTCAGCTTTCATTGTCACCAAAGCTTGGTTCGAAGTCAAAGGTCTGGGCTTAAAAAAGACTCTCTTTCTTCGGTTAGGATACTCGATGGTTGCATCCGCAAAGATCCGACGGTCAGAATGGGACGGGCCATCCATGCACTCACGGAAGTCGGGACTTATGTCAACGTTAATGAGCACACCGTTTAGTATGGGGCTTACTACACCTGAACCGAAGCCCGTAAAGGGGAAATGAATTCTGCTATATATCCTGATGGCCCGCCTTTACGAACACCGAAAATGTCGTCTTTTGTTGATACTAGGGAAATGGTGAGGGGCCCGGAAGACCCGCCGGGGTACTGGGTGGTCACCGGAGCGAAGTTATGTGTGGAGGGTGGTAGAATTAGAGTGAAAGTTAAGTATTCTCTGTTGACAATAATGTCTGAGGATTCTATGTTTATGTGACAACATTTTAAGGATTAGGTATTGTTTGTATTATTATTGTTGATCATCCTTTGTACATGCTGCATTATCAACTGTACTTGTATCTCAGTTATGTTAATTGGAGATTCAAATTATATTGTGTACTTTTCATTGCAAAAGGCACTTGGATCTGTGTAAGTTTTACGTCAACTGTTTCGACCCGTTTACTTGTGGATGGGTCAATTTGGTTATTATATCCTGATTCCTAATAGACCAAATAAAGAAAACTAGTGAAATCACCCGCGCTCCGCAGCGGGTTGTTCGGCACGGTAATGACACTCGATATATAGCAAACTAAAAAAATTATGCTAAGACGATATTGACACGTGTTTTACAACGATCGAAAACCAATTAAACGAATACCGATACCGATGTTGTTCAGTCGTATCGGTTTGGTTCGTCACAATGCCGTTACCGTACCAAAACTCGCTATAGCTTACAGTATCAAGAAATACTCTATTGTGAATATCATATTGCCACGTAAAGAAAATCATAAAAAATACGTTATTTAGATGGTAGTTGTTTGGTCCTCATGTTAAAACTAATAAACTATATTTGAACCTTTCGAATAAATTTTTTATCGAATGACAGATACAATAACACGTCCTACAGGTATATTTGGAAAAAAGGTGAACGACGTCACTTTACAAAAACAAATAAATATATAAAAACTAAAGCGCTTAAACAACACGATTTTAAGTAAAACTTATAGCTGAATGTAGATAAAGATAAGTACGTCCTAACGGCGACCTCGGAACTTTATCATTTCTTAAAATTTATAAGCACAAAACAAAACAAAATAAACTTCACCGGCCAAATAACAACTTTATTGAAGTTCATTTGTAGAAATATACGTTGGCTAGAGAAAAAGAATTATTACACTTCAGGATCATTGTGATAATCGTATTAAAGTTTATGGTAGAAACGTAAAGGTGCATAGGGTGCAAGTGTAATAAAGTCATTGGAATACAACACAAAAATAATACTATACGCCCCTTCTATATTAATAATGGTTTTATTACAAAAAAGTTGCATAATGTATAACTCTAAAAATAAAGTTATGTTTACATCGATCGAAAATCATAAAAATGAATATCAATATCGGTTGGGATAACAATGATACCGGTGCCGATGTTTTTGGTCGGTACCAAATTAGTTCGTCAATGTCCCATTATTTTGGATACAACACCGTTTTAAAATAAATTTATATGGGAATGTCGAGGAAAAATATAATAAAATCGTATATTTAGTTTTTATATAAAATACTACGACAAAAGTTATAAGGTAAAAAATAAAACTATAGGGTTAAAAACGTAAATTATTTATAGTACAAGGTTGTAATGTAATTGAAATATAAGAAAAAATGAAGAAAGTCAACACCACTTTATTGAACCTAAATATAAAACAAAAAGAGAGTTACTGGCATTTGTTTTTTAGAAAAAGAAGCACTTGTTTAATTTTTTTTGAACAAACAAGGGAGCGAAACCAACAACCATCCAGGCTAACTAGCAAGAAGCTAGAAAGGACCTGGGACATTACAACATTTAATCACCAACCATGTTTACATCAAATTTATGCCAGCCGTCTAATGTCATCGATGTGCATTTGTAATGCATAATGTGTAAAATTCAGTTTACCAGAAAAAATAATCACATTTGACCCAATAACTAGTGTTTAACCCGAATTCCAGACCTGATCCGTGGGGTTTAACTTTTGGTTTAACACTTAACCTAGATCTAATTTGACCCGTTAGCCAACCCATCCAAGTGTCCAACCCACTATGTTTGCTCCTCTTAACTTGTATAAACTGTTGCAATTCTGATATCAAATAGAGTAATCCTTATCATTATGCACCATTAATGGCAAATAATTAAATACTTGTAGAATTTTATCCAAAGCGAGTTTGGCTTGTGAAAAGTTTACCAATAATCGCCACAAGAACACGAGCCGTCTCTGAAATGGTGGAAGCGGTTGATGTCTCGGACAATTATCTCTCTTGCGACAACTTTACTGACAAACTTAAGAAATGTGTGACAATCTACGCAAACTCTAAGGTTCTTTTTGACCCGAATTGGAGCTCGTGTAGGCGTTGCAATGAGCGCGAACGCAACAGCTAGTTTCTCACTATGGTATGATAAAAGAAGCTCCTTTTCACTTGTTTTAACATTGTGTAGATCGATTTCTAAAACCGGTACATACCCTTCTTTACCAACTAACTCCATCAATTCGTTAAGTTTTTCATAGATCTCGTTTGTGATCAAATGGCTTCGATCTCCAACTATGAACGTTATACCCGATCTTTGACTTCGAGCCAACTCATTCCGGGCTCCTTTTTGACCTTACTATCTTTCATCAGTCTCCGTATATCCGCAACGTTTTCCCATAAACCGGCTGACGCGTATATATTCGCTAGAAGCACGTGCGTTCCTGATTTCTCCGGATCAAGAAGCATGAGCTTCTGGGCCGCAAGTTGACCAAGGTCAACGTTTTTTATGCGTTTTCGCAGCACCGAGAAGCGCCCCCCAAACGGAAGCATTAGCCTCAAATGGCATCTTATTTACAAGATCCATTGCTTCGTGTAATTTCCCAGCACGACCGAGAATATCGATCATGCAAGCGTAATGCTCTTGCGTTGGTTTAATTCCGAATACGTCCTCCATTGATTCGAAGTATTGTTTCGCTTGATTCACTAGCCCTGCATGGTTACACGCACAAAGGACGCTTACTAGTGTGACGTTATTAGGGGCAATACCGTCTTTTAACATGTCGTCAAATAAAGAAAGCGCTTCTTTTCCATGCCCGTGTTGAGCAAATCCTCCGATCATCGCCGACCATGACACTATACCCTTTTCGGGTACCTCGGAGAACGCACGAGTCGCGTCGTCTATACTTCCGCATCTAGCGTACATGTTGACTAAAGAATTGGCGGTAAATGTGTCCGATAAAAGTCCAAATTTCAGCGTATGAACATGGATTTGTTTACCTTGTTCGTAAGCCGATAGACTAGCTGACGTATTTAAAAGAGAACTACAAATAAACGAATCCGGTTTAAGCTCCAAATCTTGCATTCTTAAGTAGAGCTTTACCGCTTCTTCGCCTTGTCCTGAATAAGCATACGCGGATATTAAAGACGTAAAAGTTGCCAAGTCAGCAATCGCTGATTCATCGAACACCTTTCTTGCTTTTTCCACATTACCGCATTTCGCATAGGAGTCAATGAGACTGTTTATAACAAAAGGGTCCGATTGGAACCCTGTTCTTAACGAAAGTCCATGAATCTGTTCGGTTACATTTACAACTTGCAAACTAGCTGCAGCATTAAGGATTGCAAGTAAAGTGGTCTCGTTAAATCCTATGCCGTCTCTATATTCCTCTGCAAAAAGCGATAAAGCTTCAATGTCATTGTTGTTATGCGTGTGTCCACATAACAGCGCGTTAAACGCAATCAATTCTTTTTCTGGCATCATGTTGTATATGCGTGTAGCATCTTCCATTTCACCACATTTCGAATATATGTCTATAAGCCCACAACACAAAAATGGATCCAGTTCGATGTCGGACTTTATCAAAATGGCGTGAAACTGTTGACCTAAATCTTGAAGACCTAATCCCGAGCATGCTTTAAGAACGCTAGAAAACGTAAACATGTTCGGTTTTGTTCCGGACCTTCTCATTTTTAGCAATAACTCCAAAGCCGTATCGTTGTATTCATGAAGAACACATCCAGCGATAACCGCATTCCAAGAAACGATATCGGGGTTTTTGATCTGGTCGAAGACAGTTTTAGCGTCTTCGAAATCTCCGACTTTAGAGTACATATCCACAAGCGCGTTACATGAAAAGGGGTCCGAACTGTACCCATGTTTCATCAAATACCCGTGAATTTTCCTTCCTTCGTTTACATCGCGTAAACCCGTGCAAGCGTTAATTATAGTCGACAAACTAAACTCATCCGGCCTTAACCCACTACCAATCATATCTCGAAACAATTCGATCGCTTGTTCGAAAAACTCACCCTGCGTGTAACAAGAAAACAACGCGTTCCAAGAAACAATATTCCTCTCCGGAATCTGATCAAAAAGCCTCCTCGAATCCAAAAACTCGCACATTTCGCGTACACAACCACCAACGTATTCGCAACGAAAACATCCAACTCAAAACCCGTCACCACCACAACCCCATGTATCTGCTTTCCCCCAACAATATCCTTCTTCATCGAACACGCCTTGAGCACACTCGGGAAAGTAAACTCATTACACCTAATTCCCAACGCGTGCATCTCCCGAAAACCCAATATAGCCTCTTCCCCAAACCCGTTTAAAACATAACCTGATATCAACGCGGACCAACTAACCAAATCTGGTTCAGGACTTTCGTCGAGCAGTTGGCGTGCATTAACAAAAACCCGACATTTTGAGTACAGATTGATCAAATGGTTTCTACATTTTGGATCATGATTCAATCCTAATTTGATCAAGTGTGTGTGAACCTGTAACCCGGGGTTGAGAGACTGGGTTTTGCAGCATTGAGATAGGAGTTTCGAGTACGAAATCGAGCCGGGTGTCCATTCGACATCGTGGGTTAAGTTTAATTTAGTTGTGGTTGATGAATTATCGGTGATTATTGCAAGAGCTTGGATGGATTTAGTGAAAATTATGGGTTTGTTGAGTTTGAATTGTGGTTGAAGGTGAAAATTGTGGGAAAATAATCGCCGAAGAGACATGGGTCGGGTCCATATGGTTAATCCGTGAAGTTCATGGTGTTTTTATACTTGTACTAGTTTAACTTCCCGTGTGTTACACGGGTTGTATAAAAAAAATACTTCTTAATTGGAATTAAATTTCATGATTTTGAAGGACGACGACCATGGCCATCAATATTACATGTCCACATAAGAGATGCGTCCGTCGAGTTAGTTTTTGATTAAAAAAAGGTCCTTACGGACCTGCATGATAAAGACATAAATTTCCGGGTTCGGTATGATCTTGTGGAAGATCTACCCTACCTTAAGAAGTCAAGACTCGGAATAGTTTATTTAGGTTATTACTTTTTATATATAACAAACGACATATATTAATTTGTTAAGTAAAACAAAACAATAATATACTTACATAAAACAAAACAATATAGTTACGTCGAATTATTATTTTTTTAATCATAAAAGAACTTTTATTTAGTTACAATTAATGATAACAGTAATTACCTTAAATAGCAAAACTATCTACAAAATATACATTTACTATATTAACAAAGTTAACTCAATTTGTAGAAAATAATAAATGTAGCAAAAATTATTGGAATTTGATGTTTGAATGTTAACAAACGTTGACCACAATTATTTGAATGTTAACAAACTTGTAATTGGATTTAAGCTTTAAAAGAATTATGATTAAAAACGGAATAGTAATTTAGGAAACTCGGATTTAAGGTTTAAAAGGATAAAGATTAAAAGAAAACGAATTAGTAATTTAGGAAACTCGGATTTAAGGTTTAAAAGAACAAAGATTAAAAGGAAACGGATCAGTAATTTAGGAAACTCGAATTTGATTGAGAAAATAGATGATACGGGATTGAATAGCATGAGAGAGAAAAAGTCTTGAATAATGTCTCACAATAGTTGCCACGTGGCAATAAATGTTTAAGAGAACGCCCATGTAGCTAAGATGGTTTTGATTTATTATAATTTATAGATTTATAGATTCAACTCTCCTTTACAATAAAATAATCAAAATTTAAAAATGCGTGAAACTCCCGACCGAGTAACATCGCGTTGATACCGGTATTCAGTTTTATAGTTTGTCCATTCGACATATTTGGTATTTTTGTGTTATTGATACTAAGTTAGTGTCATGCTCGCATAATTGGTACGATATACAAGTTGTGCTTTATTGTTTTTTATTTTATTATTGTCGGCCTCTATCTCTAAATAGAGTGACTATGAATGGATAAATGAAATTAATATAAATAAAGGTGAAGATTTCTCTTATCACTTTCACACATTGACTAAATCACTGATCTATATCCAACAACGTTTTACACATTTAAGTGTATGGACTTGATGTCTCAAAACATAAAACAACACAAGAAACTTCAAATATCATGTTGTGTCTGGACAATTATCCCTCGAGTCTTCACGTTTGGGTAGGTGTGCTTCCAAAAAATATTTAACGGTATACTTCAATAAAAAAACGTGAACCTGAAAACCGGGAGGTCGCACACAAACAAACCTTACATAATTGCAATTTTACACCATTGGTCCCATATAACCGTTTTAAACCTAGATCTAGAACTATACCATAGGAAACCTAACGATTTTACCCCGGCTATAATCTTCTCGACTCAAACTTGCATATTCTCGAATTTCCATTTGTTTCTTGCATTCCGTAAGCACCAGTAACTTGTGATAATAATACCACGCAGAGCGTCCTTTTCTAGATCTTTTAAACCCAAAAAATTGTACATTCAAGTAAATCCCGAAACAAGAAAGCGACGATGTTGCTATCCGGCACCACCTACTAATCACGTTTGGGTATGTGCGCTTTCATGATTTTCACCATTATTCATGAACATCCAACTTTATTTCATTTTTATATACATCACACAATTTATTGAGATATCTTCATTATCACTTGAGATTCTTATAACTTATGTCAGTTCTGAAAACACTTAACGCTATCCCTCCCCTCTAGTTAACCTTTCTAATCATTTCGTTTTGTTGCTTTTGATGATTTTAATTTGAAGACGATTGGTCTACCATGAGTTTTTGTGTGGAATGCGAAGTAAACTCGTTACCAATTAGATGTCTTTTCCAGGTGTAAATCTTAAACTAAGCATTAACAAGTTTTTGTGTACCATAAGTTTTTTCTTTGGGTCAATAAACATGTCTCACTATTACTCATTCTCACCCAACTTTTTTCCACTCCATTAAGACTACCCGCTGTGGCTCAAGCTAATATCTGAATTCATCCTCTAATATTGCGACACATGATGCTGATTAAACGCCTACTCATCATCTAGCCCACTCACGCCCACCCCTCCTCCCCTCCCCTCCCCCCTCACTTGAGTCTGTTGTGGTAATTCACCAATAGTGTCCCAAAACACCCTACACATGCCCAATTACGCCAGCGTCTGCTCGCGCCCCCCGCTAAAGCCATGACGTTGTGGTGTTCGCGAGCCAAGGTGGCACCCACCTGGCTAGTGCCCTTAATAACATGACCACAACACATGGTCTTGCCCCCTCCACGTGGGCTGCTAACACCCTGAAACATTACGTTGTTGGTGCCAAGGGCAGGCACCAACGGCCGTAAAAGGTTTAACGGGGCGTGAAAGGTTAATAATCAATTAAAACCCTCTATTTGGAAGGTGACCCACAAAATTCATCTAAGTAATTACAAGACGGAATATTCTTCATTCACTAATTAAAATATTTTCTATATGATTGAAACATTCCTCGTTCACTAGTTTTTTATTCATTTCTAATTAGATTGAACTTATAATTATATTTAATATTATTGTGTTATGAATTTATATCCAGATATATGGTAAACGGACACCAAGATGCGTCACTCCCCTTTTTTTAATAAGAAAACTTGTTTAAAGCTTCAAATCATGGGTGAACTTAATTATCAATTTATCATAACCAAACTTTACAAAAATATCATAAGATGAAACATTCCTCATTCATCTTACATTTATTGTCTACAAAAATATTCACAATTTCCATTCCGTTGAAAACCAAATTCCGACTCATCTGCTCATTTGCATTTGTATGTCACCACACACACCCTAAGAAACTGCAAAGTTCCAAAAACAGGTTCAGAAATTATTTCAATCATAATCAATATACTGATGAAAAATATAAACAAATTGTTTAAAAGGTTTGATCTTCATCTAGTTGATCATGAGCTTCTTAAACATTTGAGAATTAACACACACTCATAGCTGCAAACAACCAAAAGTTCACGTTCAGCAAACAGTTCGTAATATCGTTCGACAAGATGTTCGTTTGTGTTCGTTCGTTTATTAAACAAACGAACATGAACATGAAAATCCGTTTAGTTAAATGAACGAACAGAGGTGCGTTCGTTCATTTATGTTCGTGAACGTTCGATAACATGTTCGTTTGTGTTCGATAGTTCATTAGTGTTTCTAGTAAATAAAATAATTAATAAGTGTCAGTGTACTATATTTTCTGTTAATGAGGGCTTGTGTGTGTTCGTTTGTTTCCATTTGTGTTCTGACTTTAATTTGTACACATTTGTGTTCATCAACGTTCGTTTTTGTTCGTTGCTTAAAATTAACAAACGGACACATACAAGTTCATTTCCTTAACAAACGAACACGGACAAAAAATCCGTTCGGCAAGTGTTCATGAACCAATTCGTGAACACATATATTTCTTAACGTTCGGTTCGTTTGCAGCACTACACACTCGCATGAGTTTGAGAATCAAAATCAATAGATCGGTGAAAAACATTCAACATTCATCGATAATAATCTAATATTCACTATAACTCGCATGAATTTGATAAGTAATCAATCAAAATCAATGGCCTGATGAAAAAACCTAGAACACTCAACTTCAATATAATCTGATTAAGAACAAAACGAATAGATTTTGAGGATCAAACACGAACAAATTACTTAAACTGAGACTTAAAAACTCACTCTCATTGAACGATTTCGGTTCACCGTTCACTCTATACTCTTAATAATCATTGAAAACAAACAAAATTAACGATTCAATCGCATAATTTTGAGAATTAATCAATCAAAATCAACAAATCGATGCAAAAAACCTAAAAAACTCATTGATAACAATCAAAAACTCGATTCAATTCGATCAAAAACGAACTGCGTATAGATTATGAGGATCAAACACGAACAGATTATTTAACCTGAGATCTGATCATCAATTTCACCATCGAACGGTTTCGTTTTGTGAATGAATCAATCAAAATGAACAAATAGAAAAAGAAAGCTTCAATGTTCATCGATAATAATCGAAAATTGGATGAAAAAAGTGTGTGCAGAAGATAGAAGTATAGATCTAGAGAGCAAACAGTTATACCTGAGAGATCGAACGGAGATTTGATGAGCGAGAGCGTGAAACATGAAATTGACGCCGTGAAAGAACATCACGATTCCGGTGCATCCTAACACGAACAACTCAACCACCGCCATAACTTTCCGTTAACAGACTGTGAAGATCAATCAAAGAGTTTGTGCAAGTAAATATTATTATTATTATTATTATAAGCAATGAGTAAACGTCCTTATCCATAATAGAAGCTATCCGTTGAGTGTAACCCCATAGAATAATTGGTGATACTTTTAAGTTCTCATAATTGCTAATTTAATTAAGTTGATAATAGTTTTAGAATTTAGCAGGAGTGCAAACCAGCTAAGCGGTTCAAGAAAAAAGCTTGAAACAGGCTGAGTTGAGCTTTATCGATCCCGAGCTAAGCTTGAGCCTGAAATAAATAAAAAAGATATCGTTTATTTATCAAGCCTGAGCTTAATCCTGACATGTGAAGTTTGTTAGGCTTGTCGAGCCTTAGTATAATATTAGTTTTTATTAATATTGAATAACATTTACCTCTTATTTAAGGTTGTCTAGTAAACAAGGCGAACCCGAACCTAAAAATAAGCTTCTTTAGTAAGCGCGCCCGAGCGTCACTTATCGAGCTCGCGAACCCAAACGAGTCTATATTTATATATTTTTATTTAATAAATTAATTAATAAATAATAACCGAGCAGAGCTCGAGCTCGAGCTCTCATAAGTTAATCGAGCGCATGCTTGACTCGGCTCGGCTCGACTCATTTACACCCCTAGAATTTACACTTGTATTGATTATATTTAAGTTGATATTAGTTGTACGTTTAGTTATAGGTGAATCCACATATCGTATGCTTATGTTATATTAAGATAGAGAGATTATGTGTCATAAGCAATGTTTAACTTCAAACATCACTGTGTTTTGAGCGTTTTAGTAGTGGATGGGAGAAAACTTCACAATTTAGTGAGAGCTTGCCGTGCACATAATATTGGTTGGTATGAGATGTCAAATGTTATAAATGGTTCTTATGTTTCGTTTGCAACGGTGGGGTAAATCTTGTCGAGGATGATTAGTCTTAGAGAGTGTGACACCTTAATTGAATCCCACACTAACTATTATGTTCTGTACACAAAATATATGTGGAAATATCTTGCCTCAAATGTCTTCAGCGTGTTTTGATGGCAGTTTATATAGGGTAAAGCTAGGGCTTGAGGGCTTAAAAAAATTAGGCACCCATTTTTCTTTGAAAAAATGTACATTTTAAAAATTAAATTGAACTAGGATTTCCCCATCGCGCGTTGCGGTGGGGAATCTTGATACGAACCAACATTAAAGGTAACGCGCGAGGAATTTTAATACGAACCAAACATTTAAGGCCACTCTGAAGCTAAAAAATGTAAATATGTAAAATAACAATAAACGAAATACAATGTAATAAATAGAAGAAAAATGGAGGTGTGCTACCTATATTAGGTGGCGTAGTGTTACTCCGTTTAAAAAGATCATTTATTTGGTCATTCTAAAAGAACTAACGAACGAAAGTTATAAAAGGAAAATACAACTATTGTATTATAGACGATTATTTATAGTGTAAGAGTTAATTTAAAATTTAAAAAAACCACTATAAACAGTTGATGTTATTTTTATAACTTAATGATTATAATATCAATTGCTATATTATTAATTATGTAAATGCAACCTATTAATATAAGTTACCATATTTAAAGTGTGCTAGGGTTATAAAGTAAAATCCAAGGCTAAAAAACAACTTGTGGTCAAAAGATAAAGGTGAAAAAGTTTAGTGTAGTTTGTGATGTTATTTAATATACATAAAAATAATGCGAACTGGTTAGGGCTAAAGAAATGGGCAAGCGGGAACGTCAAATTTTATTGGAGCGATCAATGAATTGTAAGGCGTGCACAGAAATCAAACGACTTTCGGGTTCTCAAATCAATCCCTAATCATCAATGATTAGGATAACCTCGCTATTGGTATCGGTACCAAAACCACCGGTACTGAAAATCGTCAAAAGTGAGTACCGGTATTTGTATGTAAAATTCGGTAAAATACCGGTACCGTACCAAAAAATCCAAAATGCTCATCCCTAATAATACCAATCATTACGTCCCAATCCTATTAATCAAACAACTGTCCAACGGTAGATTGACTAGGAACGAGCTTAGTACCGGTACCGAAAATCGCCAAATATGATACCAGTACCGAAAATGTGCAGTTTGGTACTGGTATTTGTGTGTAACATTCGGTAAAATATCGGTACCAAGCCGAAAATACCGGAACCAAAACTCAAAAAAATGGCCGAAAATATTCTTATACGAGAAATTCGGTACCGATACTGATACCAAAATCCCAAATGCTCATCCCTAAGACTAACTGCGAGAGCCGAAAAATCGAGAAAATGGATTGTTCCTCGACTCCTTTGGATGCTTGTTCACTCTACATGGATCGGAAGCTATTACCGTTTAAAGAAACTCTTCAACATTTATTTTGTTTAGAACGTTGAAATCCAGTTGCAACTATTGGGCTGCAACTTCTTTGGGCCTGTAATGTTTTCATAACATATACAAACAAGTCCACAACTCCATATTAGATGATCCACTATAGATATTAAAATCCTCAAACTCATTAACATCCAAAAATCTAGTAGATTCACTGACGAAGCTTGAGATTTCCAACCAGGTGTCGGAAATTACCGCACCTAAAAATTATACCTAAAAATTTATAAAGCCAGGGGTCTAAACGTATATACCTACTAATTTATATACGACAACTACATACAGGACACTACTGAGTGAAAAGTTTGGAAGGTCGGACGCCCCCTCCGGCCCCTGCTTTGCTACACCCATGAGTAGATGTAAATACAACATTTGAAAAAAAAACACATTCATATATATATTCATATTTTTATTTATTTCTGTAATCAAAACAAAACCAACTATCGTCATATGTATCACCAAAAGTTTTAAATGTTAAATTATCCACCATTTTTATGACTAAGAAAATAGAAATGAGTAAAATTTAGATAAAATCTATGATGTCTCAATAATAAAAACTAAATCCGTAATACAAGTAAAGATCGGATATCCTAAACTATGTTACATCGTGAATTTTCTTTTTATTTATTTATCTTAAATTTATAGTTTTGACTACAAATAATAAGTTTCACATGAAACATGTTGCTCACTCGGTCAACATTAATCAATGACTTTTAAATTTCATATATAACCACGAATACGTGACACTATTGTAACAAATAAATACTTTTGACTTAAATATAACTTTTGATATCTCGCAAGCTAACGTTTTTTAAAATAGAGTCTTAATATCTTTTACATATTTTTTCTCTATTATCATTATAAATAAATCGATTGAGCAAGTATGAGTCTTAAATATTTTTATTGGCAAATTATTCAACCTTTTAAGCACACATAATTCTATCAAAGACCGAATGAGACTATAAATATATGTTGGTGTCCCATATCATAATTATTGTATATGTGAGACCCTCACACTTGTTGATCTCAAACTAGATATGTATTCACAACAAGTGGTCAACTATAACTTCATGACGTTTTATGAAGCAAATAATCACAACTAATCATCCAATTATGTAGAAATTTTGGAAATCCCAAGAAAAGTAGTGAATGTATTTGGTTGGGAAAATCGACACACACATCCTATTCATTCATGGATGATATGGTATTTGCTAGGGGTGTGGAAAAACCGAATTAACTGACCCATTACCAAATTAACTGAAAAACCAGAACCGTACCAAAAACCAGTGGGTCGGTTAATTGTTCTTCTGAAAACTGAAAGTAGTGGGTCGGTTATGGTTATCATTGTTTCCATACCCGTCATAACCGACAAACATATAGTAAACTATTTGTCGGAATTAGGTTTTTCACCGTTTTTTAATATTTGATGTTTTTGGTTGAACGTTTTTAGTATTTATGAGTTCTTTCATATATGTTGGTTGAATGTTTATTTGAATTTATGGAATATATCATGTAACTTTGTTTTAATATTCGGTACTAATATTGTAGACTTTATATATACTATATACGCGCGTCGCGCGCACACACATATATATAACTTTGTTTTAATGTCCGGTACTAAAATTATATATATATTTTTTAGTAGTGTGTAATAATATACAAATGTATAGAAATATATAATAAAAATTTATTCCATGTTTTTTTTTTAAATGAACTATTTTTAGCTAGACCTAAATTCATGGTTAACCACCCATACCGACTCGCTATAACATTCAAAACCGATTAACCAAAACCGTCATAACCGATCGGATATGATTATTCAATAACCGACATCATGGTTATGACTATGATTTTAGGCAAAACCAACCCAAACCGACGACAAACAGTAAATGAGCATGGACATTCATTCCAATAGGAAACGCTTCTTTTTATGGTAATAAACATTGTAACAAATAGTATTTTGTGAAGTAAGACTTGTACCTTGAATTGAATATGACCCAAAGAATGGAGTCACTCTCCATCATCGTTGGAGAGTCATAAACTTCCAACCCTTTTATTAAATCGCCTTTTTTTCCACCAAAACTCTCACTTTAACATGGACATCACGAAGCAAAGTCATGCTTTTGTTGGATAAGATGAACCATCTCCACCGACACTATGTTCTAATACGTTCTAACACTTCGAATGATATACATACATGCGTATATACATATTATTTAGATCGATAGGACGGAAAACAAAATGAACGCTCAATGAACCGTTCAGAAAGACGTTTGTTTATTAAATATTGGACAAAACTTTGTTTTTGTTTAGTTAAATGAACGAACATAAATACATATTTCAAGCGTTGATTTACATTCATGTGTGATCGTTCATTTATTTACGTTCTTCAGTGTTTGTTCATTTACGTTTGTCTATATTTGTTCATTTACGTTCGCTTATGTTTGTTCATTTACATTTTCTTTAAATTAATTTAGAGTTATTAGTATTACTTATTGGTCAATCATGCATCAATCCCATCAACACAATAAAACTGTAGGACCAAACTTCCGGTAATCAACTAAAAACAAATAAGAAGGCATTCATTTGCTTTGTTATGCTTGTTCATTTAAGTTCGTCTATAAATCTTCATTAACATATGTTTAGAATATGAACAGACGAACATAAATGAACATGATATGTTTAGCTTATGTTTTAATGAAGGAAATTGAAAAAAAATCCGCTTCTTTAAGTGTTCATGTTTGTTCAACTAGACGTGACTAAATTTAAGTGTTTTATTAAACATGATTTTTTTATTTTTTTTATTATAACTATTTTTTTTTTCCCGAAAACTCCATTAGATATATATAAACCAGAAAACTTGTCAAATTACATCAAAATATTTTTACTTAAATTTAACCATTTTTCATTTTATATCTACGTAACTAAACTTTAAAAGTACAATCTTACAAAAATGTATAGGTGAATAAAAAGCTTTTCTAATATCTTCCGAATTTCAGACTCATTTCAAAGTTCTAATAATGTTAAGGAATATGATTAGTAATTACAATTTTACAAATCAAGCATACAAAATACAAATAATGTATAAATGATATACTGGTAACAGAACAGCAAAAGAAATAAAAGGACCGAAAAATTATCACTAACCAACTAGAAAGTAACTAACACTGAATCCAAAGAAGAAAGTATATGAATTAATATTAATTATAAATATTAATTATATATACAACTATTACCATTGAAATAATAAACTACAAATTACATCATAATAGATATGGCAAGTTTAATATCTAACTTGTAAATAATCATAGTGGCGGAACCAGAACATTTTGGTCGAGGAGTCCTATAAATTGTTTAAAAAAATTATAGCAAGGAAAATATGACCTTTTGGTTAACAAACTTCTGTTGTGTACCATCTTCTTACTTCTTCTCGTATATTAGTCGAATAATCATTAATTGATTCACGCAATGCCAGGTCACCAACAATTTGATCTTCTGAATAATTCAAGTTCCTCTCAGCTTTCTTTTGTTATTTTTTCGTTAGAGTTTAACAAGTTTGATGTAGTGGTTTGAGATTTTTTGATAAAACACCTCTTAGATTTGCATTTCTATGATAAAAATAACAATAAATTTGGACAAAAATGTTCATATAAAATAAAATATACAATTGACAATCCAAGTTTATAATAAAAAATATAATATGAAATTGTAGAATGATAATCGAAAATAGTGCACATCTACCAATTAATTCATGAATATAAATAATAATAAAATAATTACGAAAAAAAACTTACTTCTATATTAAATGCAGAATTAGAATGGTGGATCTTTGAGTTGTCTACCTCATATCTTCAAGAATCAGGAGAAATAGGCTTTTCAAAGAAGAAAATGCGTACTTCTAATATTTACGGCACACTAAAGCCTATACGTAGCTATAATTTTCTTGAGAGAATAAATTATAACACTAAAAATTAAGTTTCTAACTGGGCTAAACACAGCTTTTTTTCTTTATAAAAAGCCCTGAGTCACCCTAAAGCCCATTTATAATAAGTTTTTTTTAAACGGCAAAACTTCTATATATTAATATAGAAACCAGGCCAGCAAGAAACTGGAACCCGACATTACAAAATTACATCGTGAATATTAAAATCACACAATCTCGACCAATTAATGTTACAAAATTTTGATCTATTTGTGATCCAAAAGTAGGAGTTTTCTTTTAAGATATCCAGTGAACTTTAGAAATAATTACAATCCACAGGACCACCGTTTGCCACCGTTGGACCACCACTCTCCACTGTCGGACCACCGTTCGCCGGCCGGAAAGTCTTCAAGGATTTCCTTTTTCTTCTAGTTTTTATGCTTTATGCAAGAAAATCAAGAGGGTCAACTATACAAAAAACCAATTCTTTAAGTGCTCCGGTAAACTGAAAATTTGCCGGCCGGAGGGTCAGCTGACCCCCTGACCCTCCTGTGGTTCCGCCCCTGAATGACCATATCGTTCGCATAAGTTTTTGTTTAGCCATTGGTGGATAACTAATTTCGTTAGCTTCTTCACCCTTAATCTGTTAATTCAGAGTGAAAAGAAAGTTAAAATTTTGGTTAAAAAGTCAAATTATGAATTAATTAAAAAATTGGTTAGTATATTACCACTGGGCTTGGAATTATTAAAAAATTAGTTAGTATATTACCACTGGGCTTGTACAAATATTGAATTTAAGTCACATTTAATTTGGGCTTTGTTATTTGAAGCCCATGAGTTAATTAAAAACTTAGTTAGTATATTACCATTGGGTTTGTACAAATATTGAATTTAAGTCACATTTTATTTGGGTTTGTTGTTTGAATACACCCCGCTAGGCGCTAGTATATATAGTAACACTTGTTCTAAACGAGTTTGTGCATGAATCTCAATATAACTAACCTAGGCTCATTAAGCCTAGATGAAAACTTACTTGATAAGCCCACGTGAATTAGTTATAGTTTGATCAGTCGGGTAATGGAAGATCGATACAAACATACACACACAATAACAACACGATACAAAAATAAACTATTTACATTGGTTGTTTGATTGAGTTACATCCATGATCGATTATTATTATTATTATTATTTTGTGTTATACAAATTACAGTAGTAGTGGCTAGATTAGAGTGAATTATAATTATGTATAATTTAAAGTTGTCTTCAACGTAATTCACATTTCAGACTTAAACTTGTATACTATCCAAATCTCTAAATTTGACCCTAAGTGAGGTGCTAAGGCTCCTTTAAGGTTTCGACATGACATTTAGTAGCCTAGTAGGTCATCAAACACCATTACTCAATAACTACAACCGAGTCTTAAAGATTTTACATTTTATTTCGAAAACTTCTACACTTATGGTTTTTACGACTTGAATATTCATTCTAATATAGATACTAACGTATTCGTCTCGTGAAATAAACGTAAATATATTTTAAATAATATTTATTAATTTTTATGTTAATCATTTCATAAACCAATATATAACTAATTATAGATCCTTTCAAAATTATGTTTAAATTTTGTCTTATTATATAACTAACATGAATTCATACTTCCACTTAGGGTGAGCAAAAGGGTCGGACCCACCAGAACCATATCGGACCCGACCCGACCCGCGAACCGTTTAGAGCATATCTTAAGAACCGGAACCGACCCCTTTTAGTACAGGGTCGATTCGGTTCCAAAAGGTTCTGAAAGGGTCGGTTCTCAGATAAGACCCACATAATCGTTTTTGTAACTTTTTTTTTAGCTTAGGCCATATATTATCTGAGACAAACCGAGGCCCCAATCAATCATCATTCACAATGCAACGCTTCTATAAGAACATTGATTTGAATTTACTTGACTATTGAATGAAGATTTATACATTGCATAAATTATTATTAAAAGTCAAATATTGAATTTTATAAATTGATTCATACATGCATAAATACACTAAAAAACTAAAGCAAAATAAAGAAGATAATAAATAGTAATGTATATAAAGTATGAGTTTCCAAAAACAAAAACTATTCGATACGAAACGTATGTAAACAGTGGGATTATCAAACAAAAAAAATCCATATTTGACTAAAAAAACCCATTCCATATGCCAGGTATAAAAACCAAAACAATCCCATAATTCAGAAACATCTTCATTCAATCGCCATCGACCTGCCGAACATCTATAAATCTTCATTCGATTTTCATCTTTTCGATCTTCTCAAAACAATCTAAATCAAAACTAATGGTTAGAAAAATAGAATAAAAGCAAACGAATTTGATTAACAAAAAAATAATGATTACCTTTTGAAAGCTGTTCCAAGGGTTCTCGATCGGGTCTTTGACGGGTTTACCCGGAACTGACCCGGAACCGTGAAAACGGCAAATCCAAGAACCGGGACCCGAACCTTAATATACATATACGGGTAATACGGGTCGGTTCTAAATGGGTATCATGGGTTCACGGTTCCGACCCGTTTAATGCTCACCCCTACTTCCACTCCTCTCAATTTAATTAATCTCTTTTTCAACAAAATTATGCCGATAATTACGTTACGAAAAGATCCCAGTTAGCCCCCTAGAGTTTGCAGATGTTACAATTAAGACCCCCATCAACATAGAACTCAGACTGAAGTGTGGACCTATCAATAGTAAGTCAAAAGAGGTTTGACCTTTCACACAATCTCACGTAGTCACGTTCTTCCACCATTCACGGCTACCATAATATAATTTTTTTTTAAAGATGTTAAATCCTTTTAATAATGTTTATAATTAGGGACATTCAAATATTATTTTATAGGACAAATACCATAACAAAACCAATATACTCTCTTATTTTTCTCATAAAAGTTTCTCAACAATTTTTTTGTACCTAAAAAACTAACATACTTTCTGTTTTGTTTCACAAAAGTCTCTTAATTATTTTTTGAACATTAAAGTCCATTCACATGTTAGATTGAACAAGAAACTTATACGAAAAATCGAAAACGATCAAACTTGAACCGAATAGAATGAATTCGGTTTATTTGTAGCCCACCAGAGTAATCGATACTTTATATTTAGTCGAATAAACCCAATTATCTAAAGTATGTTAGGTTTTTCATATGCAAAAAAATGTTGAGAAACTTTTATGAGAAAATGAAAAGTATGTTGGTTTAATGATATTTCCTCTATTTTATATCAGCTAATGGTGTTTTAGTTTTTTTCTATAAATGACATAATGTGTAAATTTAAAAATAAAAGGAAAAATTACATGTTTTGTCTTTTATCTTGATACCATATTTCAGACGGTGTCATTTTCAACAAGTTTTGACTTGTTTTGCACTTTATAGGAAAAATCATTGCACGTTCCGTTATTTGGCCATACCTAGTTAGATTTTCTAATTTAATTTGGTCACGTGAAGTCACATGAGGGTAGTTTAATCTTTATACATATAAAGGACAATTTTTTTGTAAATACTCATATATATATATATATATATGTATAAATATATACAAATATTTATGTATGTATGTACGTACGTACGTATACAGTCCCCACCCCCACCTCTCAACCTCTTCTTCATCATACACCACCTGCAACCACCATATGTCACCACAAAACTCCACCAAACCATCACTGAAACCCTCAATTCTCCCTCCATCTTCACAACCAAAATCCTAACTAAAAGAAGCATAACAATTTATAAAAAAACTAAATGAATAATATGCATCAAACAAAGGCTCATCATGGAGATTAGGTCACGCATGGGGCAACCAGAAATCCTAGTTATCACCTTACAAATCCATTCGCTACCCCAACTCACTGATGAGCCACCCTTATCGGCTTGGAACCACTATCTAACAACACCTTGATTCCAATCGGAACCACCCATCATCAACGGTAATCTATTCATCACCATCAACTTCATATATAAGCTCAAGTTGTCGGTGATTTAAGCCTTGTTTAAATTTGCTTATTCAAAACTAGATATAAGCTCATGAATCAGATTATAAAATCAGAAACAAGTGGTGTAACAACCCGATCTTTCGGATTGTT
This sequence comes from Scalesia atractyloides, assembly GCA_947069175.1. Classification (NCBI taxonomy): domain Eukaryota; kingdom Viridiplantae; phylum Streptophyta; class Magnoliopsida; order Asterales; family Asteraceae; genus Scalesia; species Scalesia atractyloides. The sequence continues at coordinate 84,886,730 of CAMTDV010000019.1, read as the reverse complement.
ATCCGAATCCCTTTATTTCCGTTTATACATGTTTCGAACCCGTTTGTACTCTGAGATTTATTATAATGGTTAAAACTATTTTGAAACGCAATTTATATCGCCTAGTTATCACATTTAAACCGCCTAATACTCGCAACTCTCAACACAAACTCAATCGTAGTTAATTAGTTACTTATGTGTGCTTTATGTTTTTATGGTTGTACTCGCCACCGCAACGCATTCGTTCACACGAATCGCTCAATCACATTATTTTATTGACGCAACGCTTAAACACTTCGCCAAAACACTTAACATAACTATCTAATAAGAACAAATCACTGAACAAATAACCGACGAACGAAATTGGAAACAATTCCTAACAAAGTGGGCAAGTTCGCACGAAGTAGACCCCTACTTCGCACGAACATGACCAAATCAAGGGATTGGCCAAGTTCGTGCGAAGTAGGGGCCTACTTCATGCGAACTTGCCCCTCCTGCCATCCATTTCTCCCTCACCTATAATTCCCAGCACCTCCACACACACTCCTCTTGCTGCCACTTCACACCATAACTCTCCAACCCGCATTTCTCTGATATTCAAGTAAGAAACAACTCGTTTTATGCAACCCACAACATTTTCCCTACGGTTTTGCACAAGGTTACCTTCAATTTCATTAAAAACCACTTCTTTTACAAAAATCTTCATCTTTTTCCATAAAACTTCTTATTTTAACTTAGATCTACACTTAAACGAGTATATTGGGCTTTGCTTTGGCTTCCCAAGCTAGGAATCTTGATGGTTTCAACTCACCAAGTGTTAGACCTGAAAAACTGTTTAAAACATTGATTTTTACACCAAAACGGATAAACCGACATGTGTTTCGTTCACTATATAGTGGAATGAAGCATGGTCAGACAACATACTTGAAATGGATTCGAAAATAGATCTATTCCAAGTGGAAACACACTTCCGGAAGCACAAGGACTCAAAACAGTCAACTTTGGAACTGGACTGCTTCGCACGAATTAGTCCTACTTCGTACGAATCAGTCAAGTTCTTAAAAGTGACTAAATTGCTCAAAAGACCTTTCCAGCTTTTGGTTTGCTCAGTAGCTCAAGTTTGGAAGGATGGACACTCGATTTCCCCGACAAACGACGTGAAAACACCCGATTTGGACACGAAAACAACCCAACTTCGCACCAAAAAGGGCCACTTCGCACGAACTAGACACCTAGTTCGCACGCAGTACCCTTCTGGTGAACACAGGTGCAACTTTCGCACGAAGTGCACCCTGGTGAGAACCTGGTGCTACTTCGCACGAAGTTCCACTTCATGCGAACTAGCACAAGTTCACACGAAGTAGTCTGTTACCCCACCGCACTTCGTTTCGACCGTTTCAGCACTTCGGAAGATTGATGCACTTCTGTTCTCGCTTACAGGTTGTTCCGGCCTCCCTTCAATCCACAATAGATTGTGTTTACTTGCTAAGCACGAACTGTGAGTATACTTGAACCCTTTTTCGCTTAAAACGCACTTTTGAGTGTTACATACGTTCTCTATATCCAAACACGCTATACACAACGCTAAACTCTTTTAACGCTAACCGCTCTCGCATGCTACGTGAATGCTGAATGTTTGTTTGCTATGTGTAAATAATGAGGACTTGCAGACCACCCTTAGCAACGATAGTACTATAGTTTGGACTCAGCACCCGATTGGTTCGGGGGTTGTTAAGGCTCGCATATTAACTTTACGTGCGTGTTCCCTTTGTGAACACGTAATGCGCATACTTCACCTCACAGTCGTGTTGGTTAGCTTGTATCATTGTTGTTAGCATACTTAGATTCGTCACTCTACGTGTTACATGCTGGTTATGGATAAACGCTTTATCGCTATTATTATGCTACTAAACCTGTGTACTCACCTTTACTTATTGTTTTACTTGTAGTTTAGCGTATGTAACAGATTGATGGATTACGCTGCAATTGGACGTTAGAGTTATCTTTAGAAACTTGTAATAAACCTAGTTGTCGAACTGTTTTGTTTGAGAATGATGTAATCCGTATGACTTTTGATATGAATGTTTAGTTCGATTTTATGAGAAATTGGATGTTATTAAATATTGTCATATTAATAGTCGTTGTGGAAATTCTTGAGCAATCTGTTTGCTTAGTGTCGCGCCCCGATGACTCCGCCATCGGTTGAGGTGTGACAAGTGGTATATTAGATTAAATATTAGATTCAGTTTCTAATCTGTCTATTTTCATTAGATTCAGGTTCGATTCTGGTTCATCTTCATCGAATCATGTTTGTTCTTCGTACATGTTCATCGTATCCACCAGGAGATAGATTTGTTCAATTGTGGCTAGGGTTAGGGTTCTGATTGTGGTTTGAGAGAGGGGGGAGAGAGGGTGGGTGGTGGCGGTGAAGGCCGAGGTAGGGTGGGTGGTAGCGGTGAAGACCGAGGTAGGGTGGATGGTAGCAGTGAAGGCTTAAGTGGGTTGGGTGGTGTGGTTAGGTGTTTGGTTAGGGTTGTGGTGGGCGACAACGAAATGGCTCTGGTGGTGGTGGGAGGGTGGAGGACGGTGACAAATGGTGTGGGTGGGGGACGATGGGTGTTGTTGTTGTTGGTGGTGGTAGGTGGGTTGTGGGTGGTGACGGGTTGATGGTGGTGGCGGTGGCAGGTGGGTTATAAAATAATAATAATAATAATAATAATAATAATAATAATAATAAATTTTAATAAATGTTTTGTTTTATTTTGTAAATAATATTAAATAAAAGGGTAAAAAGACTAAAATGCCCTAAGGTAACCAGATTTAACAAGAAAATCTAACTGGGTTAGGGCTAAAGGAACGTGCAACAAAATTCCAGTAAAGGACAAAACCTGTCAAAATTCGTTGAAAATGACACCGCTTGAAAAAGATATGAAGATAAAGAATAAAACGTATAATTTTCCAAATAAATATGAAGTATTACCATGTATGACGTAACATTATAAAATCGTAGTCTCGTGCCCAATATTTAAGTCATCAAAGAGCCTCGGGTACCAGGCTCGTAAACGAGTTAAGTCACTCAGGAGCTTTGTAAGACCAACTAATAAAAAACATGAATTGAGTTGAGTTTACACGAGCTTGAGGCTAAACTAAGTACCTTTTGATATAATTAAGCTTATTTTTTGAAGAAAATTAGTAAAAAAAATTAGTGCCAATATTATATAAATGGTTATATAGGCAGGAGCCTTTAAGGTGGCTTTTGAGTAGGATTGAGCTCCTAATTAGACTACATCCTACATAGATTCCGGAGAGAAAATCCAGGAACAAAGATATATAACATAAAACAAAAGCAAAAGGCAAAGGCAAAAAAACTTGCAGAAAAATAAAGTAAGATTAGTTTTAAACTTCAAATGTTAGATTGTAGTAATTCTACAAGAAAAGAAAAAATATATATATTTCAAACACTTTCGGTCAAGAGTCTAAAGCCAAAAGAGGTATGTACATATGTGTTCATTTAAGAACCATATTAAGTTTATACATCGTGACATAGTGTTCTATAAGTGGTATATAAGAAAAAAAGTTAAAAGAAAGAAGTTTTCCTTTTTTAATTAATTTGTGTTTTTTTTAAGATGGAATGTAACCATTGATTACAACGATGCACCAAATTATTTGCCTCTATGAGTCTTAACAAACCATGCAAAATCATAGACTCCTAATATGTGAACAACTGAACACAAACAATTCAATTCATGTCATTTTCAGTTATTCTAAATCATAAATCCTGAATCATAACTCTAGAACAATAAAAAACTATAAATCATCATTTTCAAGAAAAGATGACTTGTAATCGTTAGCTCTATGATGATTATAACGATAACTGTCAATGCATGAGCATGTGTTATAGTCGTGTGAGCTCTCATATAATGGCACCTGAGTGCCATAGATCGCCACACTCCTCCTTCGCTCAGCCAACCTATATTATACTCTCACTCACTCATTCACCTTTTTTAATTATTTTTATTGGAATGGTTATCATTTTTATTTAACAATTACTTACTAAATAAAAAATCAATACAAATATAAGATTTGTTTTACTTAAACTTCTTAAAAACATCACATATCAAAAAATACATTACTTCAAATTAGAAAAAAAAACATAAAAATATTTTAGTTTGAAATAAAAAATCAGTTTTTGTTAAAATGTATCAGAATGTTTAGAAAAAAAAGTTAAAAGCTAAACACATTTACAAGGCATAAAATACTTTATTTTGAAAACAATTAGGTTTTCATTAAAACTTATATGTGAACGTTGAGAAAAAAAATTAAACAAAACCTCATATATAGTTATTTTTAAAGCTTAAATATTACAAGTTATTAGAAAAAAATTAATTTATTTTTAAAAGAAAATCATATAATATAAAAACAAAATAAATTGTTTGTTATCCTCTCTGCGTAACCTCGTGGGTTTTCGTTCATTGGCGTGTCACAATCTAGCAAAAAAGAAAGACAAGAAAAGGTAATAAGAACTTAACCCACATCTGCATCAAAAAGAGAGGGTGCAAACTTTTTTTTAATGAAAGGTTTTTAAAAATACAAATAGTTTTTAGACTCAAAGATCTGCACGTGGTCTATGCGACACAGACATAAGATACCAGAAAGCTTTTTTGAAAAAAAATAAACACCACCTAAATTTTGAAAGAGTGAGACGTCACATTAGCTTCACTAGTCACTTGTGCTTCTCACAAACCGTAATAAATGCTCTAAACGACTGTGCACATCGGTGATGATAATTGAGGAAGAGAAAAAAAGTCAGATTAATTACTTTGTTAGTTTGTCTTGTTTAGGAAAAGAAAAATGTTTATATGACTTAAATTAGTATATTAATGGAGCGAGTAAATTATTTTTTGAGTCATGTGTTTAAATAGTTTTAGTCATTAGAGCCAAAATCTTATTTTCGGCACATGCTCTAAACTATTAAAACACATGACTCAAAAAATAATTACTTCGTTTGCGTCTCAGTTGTTCTAGATTAGAGCAAGTTAAGTTTTGCTTCGTTTGCGACCGGGTGTTGTTTGATGATACGGCTTCAGTTTTTAGTTGGAATTGGAGCAGAGAACCTGTGGGAGCGGTGGAGGTCAAAGAACTTGAAGAATGTATAAATCTTATCAACACAATTCAAAGGAAGGAAGGTGAAGATAAATGGACGTGGACTATCAGCAAGGATTGCGGGTTTTCAGTCAAATCACTTAAAATAATCCTAGTTGAAACAGGTTTACCGCTGGAAGAACCTTGGTTATCCTGGAATAATTGGCTTCCAAAGAAAGTTAACGTATTCGGATGGCGTATGGCTAAGAATCGCCTTCCAACAAAGGTGGAACTACTAAAAAGGGGTATCCAGGTCAGCTCCACTGCTTGTCCGTTTTGCGGCGAGTCGGGTGAATCACTGGACCACATTCTGCTTTCGTGTTATGTTGCAGCTGTTGTTTGGCAGTCGGTCTCGCCTTGTGCAACATCCCCCCCATTTTCGCATTCACATTGCAGGATCTTTTCGTCATACATCAAGGATGCAATTCCTCCTGCTGAAGCAAAGGTTAATACGAACAGTGATACTTCTTACGTGCTGGTTGACATGGAGAACGAGAAATGAAGTCATTTTCAAGTCAAAAAACCTAGACATGGGAAATATTATGAAAGAAGTGAAAACATTGGGATATCTATGGGTTAAACATCGGTCAAAGATTGAATCGCTCGATTGGGATCAATGGTGTAGTTTTAAGTTCTAAATCTCTATATGTAATGTTGGTTTGATCCAGTTTCTGGGTCATTTGGTTGTATGTACAGTGGGTTTTAATAAAGTAGCCTTTCAACAAATATTTGAGCAAAATCAAAAAAGTTTAATGTATTGAGTCCTAACCATTCATTTTATAACATTTTGAGTCTAACTTTTTAACACTTGTACTTTTGATTTTGGACTCAAGTGGTTAAAACCAATAAAACACAGAAACTCAAAACGTTATAAAATGAACTGTTGGGGACTCAGAACGTTAAGTTTTTTTTTATTTTGGACTCAAGTGGTTAAAACCACTAAAACACAGGAACTCAAAACGTTATAAAATGAACCGTTGGGGACTCAGGACGTTAAGTTTTTTTTTTTAATTTTGGACTCAAGTGTTTAAAACCACTAAAACACAAGAACTCAAAACGTTATAAAATGCACTATTGGGGACTCAGGACGTCAATTTTTTTTTTTTTTTGAACTAATCATTGATTAAAACCACTAAAACACATAGACTCAAAAAGTATTTTACTCTTATCGATAATATCACCACTTTCTTTAAAAAATATTTTTATTTGATTTTATATACATATATAGAGAGAATCATAAAGAAACAGAAAGAAACTTTAAAAACTTTATGCTAGATATATGCAGTATACTGCTTTATAAAGACTTTGAATCTCGAAATAATCTAATTGGAAGAAAGTGGATTTCGCCTAAGTAGCCTAAGAAGAATTGTAAAATAGTGGCATGTGGCACTCCTTATAAGTAGTAAAGGAAGGGCATTTTGGTATTAAAATTTTTTTGTCTTTATGTGAAAGTGACATGTGACATCCCTTTTGTTTTGTACAAAAATATAACAAAAAAAGATTTAGTACAAAAAATATAGTACAAAAAATATAGCATAAAAATCTAGTACAAAAAATATAGCACAAAAAAATTAGCACAAAAAATTCAGCACATAAAAATATATACAAAAAATTTAGCATAAAAAAATTCAGGAAAAAAAATTTTAAGAGAAAAATTTCATTACAAAAAATATGACAAAAAATGTAGTACAAAATCAGCACAAATGCTATACAACATAGAAATACAATACATTTTTGTAGGTTTTTTTAGACGTCATATTTTATATAGCTATATGGTACTCAAATTAAAGATAAAAAGAACGCTCGATTTTCTGGTGAAATTTTTATGAAAAAATAATGTTGTATAAAAAAGTTATGAACGTTTAAAATATAGAGGTGAAATATGCATGTGACTTGAATGTGATAGAGGGAAAGTCAATAAATATGATTTTACTAAGATACCCTACCTACCTCTTTTTTCCTACATTTTCATCTTGACCGTTGATTTAAAAAAAAATGGTTAAGATTACTTATCATCATATTAGAAAAATAAACTTTTTATTTGATCTTAACCATCGAATATTATGGCCATATATAAACCATAAAAAAAATCTCATCTACGTTCTTATCCCCAAAACATATCAGCTGATATCAGGTATCACCTGGAACGTAATATTTCAACATCCCATTTGTCTCATATCACCATCGAGCAAACATTTTTGTACAATATTTATTTAATCAACACATAACACCCACCTCTAAAATTCGTCAATTGTATTACTGACCCTACCCCACCCATTGGGGACCCTCTTCACATCAGTTCTCCCCTTAGATCACCGGTAGTGGTTTTTTTTAACGTTTTTTTCCCTAAAAAAATCCAACCAAGCCCCTTACTTGTCCCCTGGACGTTTTTTCAAGAAATTTTCCACTTGGCGTGCTTTATTTTACGCCGCTCCCTTGTTTCTTTGGCCAATCATATCCCTACATCTATTTTAAACATTGATTTTAATTAAAAAAGAAAACCAAAAATAATATTGGGTAATAATTGCAGGGCTTGATTCCACTATACCTGTTTTAGAAAAACATCCAATAATAGGCCTGTATGAACCGAACGTTCATGAACTTGTTCGACGGGAGGTTCGTTTATGTTCGTTTATTTAATAAACGAACGAAATGAACACACCTTGTGTTCGTTCGTTTATATTCGTGAACGTTCGTTTATGTTCATTCATTTATGTTCGTGAATGTTCGTTTATGTTCGTTCGTTTACGTTCGTTTATGTTTGTTTTTATTTTAGTAAATACATAAATTGTTATATTTATATAAATATTAGGTTTTCTAACTACTTATATAAATATAACTAATTAGTAATTAAGTTTTCTAGTAATAAAAAATGGAATTTTAATTTTTCTTAGATCGTAATTGATCACTTACTTAATATTTATATAAAAAACTACTTAAATTTAGTATCTATGAACCCTAATTTAGATGTGTTTTCGGATGAACTATAATATATTAAAATTGTCTTTTTGTGTTCACTAATGTTAAATTGTGTTTGTTTATATTTGTTCAATTACGTTCATTTGTGTTCGTTTATGTTTATTCAAAGATGTTAATTTATGTTTATTCAAATATATTCAATTAAATTGTTTTCTTATGTCCGTTTATATTCGTGAACAGTTCGTTTAGGATTTAAACGAACGAACATAAACAAACACGAAGATGCCCGTTTTCTTAATGAACGAACACGGACAAAAAAATGTGTTCGATTATATGTTCGAGTTCGTGTTCGGTTAAAGTTAAATGAACGGACATGAACATGCCTATGTTCGTGTTCGTTCGTTCATTTACAGTCCTACCCAATAAAGCCCACTTACTGATTGGACTGCCAGATGACGCAAACGTCCAATGGTGGGGGCTTTGTTTTACCCTCCCACTACACATAATCTTATATTGTTTTTTTAGACTTTTATTTTTACACTTTAAAATTTTAACATAATATTTTAATTATTTATGTTTTTACATAGAAACAAATTCAAGTTGTGGGTATCTTGGTAATTTTCTTGTGGCAGTTGATTATTTTGATAAGTTGTTTGAAAAAGTAACAAATTTTCTATATTGTTCACTCCAGTTGCATTATTTTTCAACCAAAAAACCACTAAAGTTTCAATATTTTCTCATTATTATGAAGTTTTTCATTAACCATTTATGAAATTTCTTTATTATTTAGTGTTTTTTTTTCTTTACATGCATCATGCTTCATGTTAAAACTAAAAATAGAATAGTAAAGAAGTTGTATGTATGTTCTATTTATGTCACTTATTTTAAACATTTATAATAATTCCACAACAAAAAATAATATTAAAACTTTAGTAATTTTGGTAATAAGAAACCAATAATTCTCTCAAGTTAAACTTTCATTGTCAATAACAATCTTAGTTCAACTTGGAAAGTAAATTCGAGTGCCCCTAATGAACAACTAATTTGATTGTTATCCTAAAACAACTAATTGATTGTTATTCTAATTAAAATGTTGTAAATTGTTTTGTAACGTAAATTTAGATGCAGCAAAGTTACTTATCCGTTAAAGTAGGATTACCCTTAATAAGAAAAGTTGAAGTTAAAAGCTTCGTTAGTTATATTGCCAGTACGAGTTATCATCAAAGAATAGTAATAATTTAAATGGTTAAAATCAAATTTACCTTTACCTTAAAAAAGATTTCAACAAATGAGCTTATACCTCAGTGGTACCCACTACCAATGAAATTCATTGCTCACATGTGAAGCTGTAGTGGCGCGGGTTCGACCCTTGTGGTGCCCAGATCATATGGATGGTTTTGCAGAGGTAATTTGCCGGTATCATAACCCTTGTGGAATGAAATGATGGGTATCCTATGGGATTACCAGGGACAAGGTTCCTTCCTTAACCCTTTTAAAAAATATTTCAAGTTTGAAGGGTTGGTTTTGTTTAATAAATGGCATCCTATTGCAAGGTGGAACATTCTGAAGGGTACAACACTCCAACCACTTAAACCAAAGGCACCCACCATCCACCCTCAATCCATCCATCTCTACCTAGTATTTGAATCTCCATAAATGCATCACCAAAAGAATCCTCCTTTAAGTTTTAGCCACTTTACCTTTTGGGTAGGTGATAGTTATTATTATCTTTTTTACCGCAGTCATTATTACAAGGGTGAAACATAACTTACACATGTGTTGCACAAGAGAGTTTGAACATTTGGTCACCATGATTACAAAGATAAGAGGGTAATTTTACTATACCTTTAGTTAAGATGTGAAATAGGATTTTTAGTGGGTATAATTGTGATAGAAGTTGATACAAAAGCTAGCAAAGTTATAGTTGAACCAACTAGACATGAATGAGCGGAAAAATGACAACCTAAAAGGTTACGAGAATTGAACTGGAGATGGTTAAATCGACCTTTTTTGACAAAAAAACGGACCACATGAACGAATTTAATGTAGTCATATAAAAGAAAAGGTTCCTACTTACCAAGTTGTTGTAAATAGAGGTATGAATTTTCCTATTGTTAGTACATCTTTAAACATTTTTAACATGTCAATTTAATACAATTACATCCGTCTTTTCAAATAAGTTGACTGGTTGAACATGTTACTAGTAGGTAAGCTGCTTTAACGACCAGTCCGATCATGAAGTTTCAAACCATTGGGACTATTGTTGGAATTTCTAGTAAGAACATATTAAAATGAATATATTAGTGTAAATTTTTTTATTACAAGTGGTTTTGTTATCCTATCGTTTGTAATTGCTTGTTTTCAAAGATATATAAATCGGCTTTAACGAAAGGCATTCATAACAATCATTTAAGGTCATTGATAGGCTTATATTACACTCTATAAATTGCTCACATGTTGTTCATAAATGAATTCATTATTGGTTGTACATAATCATTATGTTACTCCTTTTTTGGGTGTGCTTCATATTTAATGTGTCTTATAAGTATAAAGTTATAAATTAAATAGTTCCAATCCTTCCAAATTGTAATCAAGCCTTACATATTACTTATGAGTTGTACAACATTTAAAGCTTTCTTTCCAAGCATGAGTTGAACATGTGAGATTACACAAGAAAAAAAAAACACACAAAGTAATTTAACTTCACTTTATATTTTACCCTCCCTAATAAAACATGACATAATTAACATTAACAATTATAACACCAAATTAAAACCACCTCACAATAATCATCTTCTTCTTCTTCTTCAAACAAGTGAAAAGACAAAAACCCTTAAGGATTAAATTGTTCACCTTGAAACTCCTCTTGGTTTTGATACCCCCCATTGGAATTGTATCTATCATATGAGTTCTCATTTTCATTGTTCCCAAAATACCCTTGTGTGTTGTACTCATTTCTCGAATTAAACCCTCTTGAGTTCATATTTGTATTAGCATTATTTTCCATATTAACATCATAATAATACTTCCCATTCTCCAAAAACCTTGTGTCACTCATCCCCTGCTTCATATTGTTGTACATATTTGCATTGTTACTTGTACCATACTCACCCATCCCCTGCTTTTGAGAGTTGTACATATTGTCACCATTTTCTCTCTCCATAAACCTTGTATCCTCAAACCCCTGCTTCATTGAGTTGTACCCATTGCCACCTGGATTATAATAGTACTTCCCATTGTCCAATAACCTAGTGTCACTCATCCCCTGCTTCTCATAGTTGTACATATTGTCGCCTCTTGTCCCCACCACCTCTTGCTTCTCATAGTTGTACATATTGCCACCATCTTCTGTCTCCATAAACCTTGCATCCTCAAACCCCTGCTTCTTTTGAGAGTTGTACAATGTGCTTTCGCCATTGTACCGAGAGGCGGGCTCCTCTCGGTACTCTTCTGGGATGTCTTGGGTGGTACTATGGATTGGTGTGGTGTATGCCACAGGGTTGTAGTTCTCTGGGAGGTATTTGGGAAGGTTGTTATTATTGTTATCGTTGTCGTTGTCGTTGTTGTTTGTGGCCGAGGGAGGCAATTGGCCCGATTCGTGGCCGTAAGGGACTTCTTGGGCTTGTGGGATGTAATTTTGATTGGTGTTTAAGGGTTGTGTTTCTTTAGGATTGTTGTTGCTAGAGACTTTTGCAAAAAAATGGCTTTCTCTTGCATGGATGGTGGTGGATGAGAGTGTAAGAAAGAGGATGATGTAGGCAATGGTAGCCATGAGGGTGTGTAGATTGTGTTTTGGCTCTTGTGTAATAAGTTTATGTGTTTTGGTGATTTATATAGCAAAGAGTGTGTGTGTGTGTCTCTCTCTCTATATGTATGTATGTATCTCTCTCTCTCTCTCCTAAAATGTCTCTATTAAATTTAATGTTTTCAACATGGTAGGTGCAAATTGGAGGGGAAATGGATGAAGATTGCGGCCCTAATGCAAAACTTTGACTAAAGAGCCCTTTACTTTAGTGTTATTTTCCATTTTGTATTTAGTGCTCAACTTATTAAAAGGGGCATTGAATAAAGGGATAAAGCAATTGTGTTTATTTTCATTTAATTTGAATAAAAAAGCCGCTAAATGAATAAAATTTTAAAGATTTTGTGTTTGTGGGTGGTCATGAGATGGCAATGTAAACTTCAAGCAATTAACTAACTCTTTTATAACAAAAATATACAAAAATGGAACTTGTCTTCGATAGGACGGGATGGTAGCAACGTAGGAGAGAAAATGGAGTGATATTGTTCATGTCAGACAAGATTTTGATTTTAGCTGATAATAAATAAAGAAATATTTCATGTATATTTTTCTATTTACAAATCGTAAAAACTGTCTTCAGTTGTATAAACTTAGCTCGTATATTATTTAAAAAAATAAACACTTGATAAGATTTTGTGTATGGAAATACAAAATTCTAGAAAAATATTAATAAAACGGGACGGGGAAGGGGACATAAATGTAAAAGCAGCATTAAGTGCTTCACGAAGCATGACAAGAATTCATGTCAAGAGCATGCCCTCATCTACTCAATTCGTCTTCTATTGGTTAATATACCTATCATTCACTTTCTTCATTTATTTTTATTATATACCTTTGGTATTATATGATATCAATTAGAATCAATATAAAGAATTTCTAAAATCATTTCCGTAATAACACATAATTTTATTTGTAAACCAGATTTTAATTTAAGATCGTATCGTATTCAAATTGTTGAAGATACTTTGTAAATCAATATAAATTATAAACATTCGTATATAAAGTACTTTTATATATTATAGAAAAAATTATAATAGAAGTTTTATTTGAAGTGATTAAAGATAGGGTTTTACATGAGTCAAGTCACTTAAAAACGGCTTGTTAAAAATTCAAATTTTGTCATGTTAAAGGCCATAGTGAAGCACTTAATGCTTCACAATTACACATTTTGAAGAGATGGGTGTTTCTAGTATGACGCCCGATGAAGAGAAAATTAAACGGAAAGTAATTATTGAAAATACATTAAGGGACGTTCACAATTACACATTTTTACTTAAGGGGTAAATTACGGATGGTCCAAACAAGCTAGCCCAGGTTTGGGCTAAACTGAATCTTATATAATTAAGTAAGTTCGGGCACGGACTTTATATACCTAGTTTGATTAAGCTCACAAGCTATTGTTATATAAATATAGAATGTAATAGTAATATTTTGCGTAACTAATACTATTAACTAAATAATTATGATAAAAATAACTAAATAGTAGATATATTACGCTAGATACATATAATTACAATTATGTATACATACATATACACACAAAAAATACTTATAAACTTAAAAAATAGTAAATAATACAACAACTAATATGGAAAACTAGCCTAACTCGATCGTGAAAACTTTCTTACGAGTCGAGCTTGAGTTTTAGATACATAACTCAAAACGAGTTGAACTCGACTTGATTCGTTTATATTCCTAATTATAGGTATGTAATAATCAAGTCACTTATCTTCTTATATAAAGATTATAAAAAATAAACATAAACTGTATAAAACTAGTCGATTAAAACCAATAACTAGAATTGCAGAAAATACAAAAAGTAACAAAAATATATGCAAGCCAACAAAGAACTATAATGAGTGGTTTTTGTCACTGTAAACGTCAAAATGAAGATGTAACGCTAGAGTTGTTGATTATCTCTCAAATGTGATCACTTGTGTATATATAAGATAAAATATTCTATATGAATAAGCATTTGTTGTGTATTGTTTGTTATTATATTATATAATATTATATTAATATCTAGAAAAATATATACAATAGTATTTTGTATATAATTATAACATTTCTGTGTATTTTAAAAATGACTATGGATAAAGTTGTGGAGCGATAATATAATTTATGAAACAATTAATTTGATCATTTATTAGTAGTTTTTATATAAATTATGTTGAAAATTAGTTTTGTCCATTAATGAGTAATGACTAATGAGAGTCCTTCAAGAAAGGATAAGTGGTAGTTTCGTTTATAATCCTGTTAACAGTTAAAAGAACCTATCATATATTATGAAAAATTGGACTTAAAAAATCTGTGTTTAATGAAAATTGAAATTTGATGAATAGTCAATGGAATATGTCTAATTAAATTCGAATATATGATTTAGTTGAAAAAATAATCATGTTCAGTTTGCAAATTTATAAAAGAAAATGGAATTTGTAGCGACGATGGAGACACCAGTAACGCATAGAAAAATTACGATTTTTTTGGTTGAAGATATAAAGTTGCAAGGTATGAGACGCCACTACCCTTGCCACCTCATTCTTTTAACCATAATAACGCCCATCTCCAATACAATGCTTGCTATTTGTTGGGGGGGGGGGGGGGGGGCTACTGTATCCCAACCATTGCAATAGCGAGCGTTAGCGGGGTCTTATGCGTGTGGGGGATATTAAACATTGGGGGGGGGGGGGGGGGTATTGCAGAGAATGAGAAATTGTGAGCTCCATCCCATATCATGCTAGCTATTAAAAAGAGACAATCTCTTACGTGACGTCTACATGTCACAAGAGAGTCCCAAGGGACCTCCAACCATAAGTTGCAGCCAATAGTAATGCCGAATTCCTTTTACTTGAAATTTAAAAAAGAGTTCATTTAATTTTGTTATCGCATCATGGCATTATTATTGTCACCATTATAGCTCCTTGTACTTCTGGAATTTACTTGGTGCTTGTATGACTTGTTCCTTTGACATTGGCACTTGTACTTCGCTAGATCCTTAAACTTTTACACACATTATTATATTTAAACCCTACTTGAGTTGCACTAAAACTTTAGACAAAATAATATTGTTTGAACAAATAAGATAGAAATAGTGTCATTTATTGTCAATACCCACCCCCAAAACAGCAGTTGAGGCTACCACAAAAGCCTACCCCTACCCCATTCCCACCAAAAAGAAGTGAATTATACAACCATACAATCCTTTTGGTTTACTTGTCTCAAATCAATATTAATTGCTTTGGCCTAAATTCGGTTGTTGTTTCAGTTATGATAGTAAATATTGTTGATGACGTTATGCTTATTTTGTGTATATTTTGTTGACTTAACTAACTAATAATATTCATCAAGTTAGGAAAGTTTCTCTTCGTTGTTGTCACTTATTTGATTTTAGCTGCATCAATATACAACACTCGTCTTAAAGTCGCCATAATCTTTGCGCTATGGGTGACTGTCTCCAAGTCCTCGTCGACGGTTATCTGTCTACTTGCAGATATGATCGAGGTTTCTTATCTAATAGTCATGCTCATCTATCGTTGTTGACAAATGTTATACACTCAAGCAATTTCTCCCTTTGATTTTAAATACCGTCATCGGCAATCTAGATAGTTTTTTAACAGTCATCAATGAAAAAAAACACTCACACCGATTCCTCCCTTTTATTTTTTTTTTAAGTTTTGAAACACCTTTATAATATAATTTGTAATAAAAACGTATCAAATCATATTAAAAGCAGCGTTTTTAAAAAGTATAACAAAATTCATGTCAAATTAAAACCATAAAACTTTGGATTTTCTTATATAAACTCTTTTAATAACAGAAATTATAATATTTGACAGATATTTGAGGTTACAAAGTTTGATGAAACCTAGATCTTGTTTACATCAAAACTAAAAGTTAGAAAACGCCTAACTTTTTTCCTATATTTTACCTTTTGTGATTTTGAACATATTTAACTCTCTACTTATTAATATAATACATATTGTAACTCTCTACTCACAATATTGCCAAAATGACATCTAGTTCAAGTGGTAGGAAGAATTTGAATTCTTCTTGAAAGACTCAAGTTCAATTCCCACTTGGTGCAAAAAAAAAAGAGTGAGGCACTGGTGGGCAGTGATAGGAGACCAGGGAAACCTGGGTTCGATCCTTGAGCCAAATGCGTTTCACCGTTATTTATACCGTCGTGCCTACAGGCGGGTGGGTTACTGGGTTTTTCTCCGGAATTGGTGGTGGACGACTCGGGTTACTCTCGGAGTACTCCGTTTGTCCAGTGGGTGCCCCGAGAGTGCTCGGGATTGATTTGTTGGCCGTTCAAAAAAAATACAATATTATCAGTAAAAAAAATTGATATTAATTTGAGGCAATCGAAGACTATCTTTTCTTTCTACAACTTTCTGAAAAATAACTCATTTTTCGATATCACCAATGTAAGTGTATATACACATGCTATCGTTTCTTAATATAGATGTTATTGTTATTTCTTAAACTACATTTACTAATTTACTAATATTAAAAATGCCAAGTGACAAATTCTACCATACATTTCCCGTTAATTATAAAGTTTTCATGAATGCGTTACCATCTATTTTATTCATCTTTACACACAACTAATAAATAACAACCAATTCTAGAGGCACAAAAGACCTCACAAAGGCATTAAACCCAAAGGAAATGCACTTCCCATATTGACCCTTACAACTCTAGCATTGTTGAAAGGGGTTTTTGTTGTTTACTTTAGATCCATAAAATTATATTCTAGCTTCCATTTGAAGCAAAAATATATAGGACGAAGCGATGGTTCCATTTGATTTGTACAATGGCATGGTCGGTATTAAATAACTTTTACTTTACACGTATATATAGACTGGTTCTCGTCCTTAAGTGTCATAAATTATAACCTTGGTACAATATTGATTTTTTGTCGCTGATTTGATTCTTGACACTAACAGACGTTTAATTGATTGTTAAAATGGATTAAATGACCGACTTACCTTCACCCTTTATATGCTATTTAATTATTCCTTACAATAATACACATTTTAATTATCTATTGGTGCCAAAAATAAAAAAAATGTGATATACACTCAGTGCTGGTGGATTTGGAAGAGGAGAAATCATAACGAGTTCGATCATAAGTCTATGCCGATAGGGAAATAAGCGGAGATGATTAAAGAAGATACATTCAAATAGATAAACGTAGATCTAAGTTTCATGTCGTAAATTAGGAGAAGCAGTGTGAATTCAATACGTGAGATGTCATAACTTAACTTCTTGTATGTCTTGTTTTGAGATTTTCAGCTTCTTAGTGGTCGTTTTGTTTTGTATAAAGTGTGTACATATTTGTGATTAATACTTGGCAAAAAAAATTAAATTTGTAACAGATTTGTAGGTGCATTATTTATACTAAGATAAGATTATATAAAAATATAGTTATGAAGAATAGTTTAAAGTACAAAATAATAAACAATTATTATTATTTTCCATCGCTAGAATATGACCAATACAACCACTTCAACAGTACCTTTTAATGCCACTAAATGGGTTAGTAATGCTACTTAAATGGGTTGCTTTTTTCCCTGTAGAGGTGTTATTGTGATGTTTAGATTGGTTTCTTCATTCTTACTTATTATTTATTTTTATATGTTAGTTGTTACTGCATAAATCGTGTACGTATAATATTTGTAAAAGAGTAAAATGGCGAAAATGACAACAAAAATAAAATCTTATAGATCCAGATATAAAAAGTTCTATTTTTGAGCTGAAGTGACATAAATGATCTAAACTCGGTAACCATTTTAACGTTTTTCTCAATTTGTATTATTTTAAAATTTTACTATAAAGTGTCTCCTTTAAATCTTAAAAGTAAATCAGATTCATACCTATATTTTTCAATTTATTTAATATAAATAAATCTGGTTTGATCTCTGTAATGTACTTTTTGTGTTTGACCAAATGTATTTTATTCTCTGCAACATCTTTTCTTTATTCATTTATTATTTATTTTTCTTCCTTTTGATGGATGTAATTATTGCGCGATTTGCGGAACAGATTTTATCCATTTTCTTTTAACAACTTTGGAATTCTAAAACAAATAAATATTTAACAAAAATCGTCCAAGTAGTTACAGAAATTGTTTTCTACCATATTTTGAACTCTTGAGCTTTTTATAAATTTGGATTATTAAAAACTTAGAACATGTAGAATTATACTTTAGTTTCTAGTAAGTTTTTGGAATGAGTTTACATTTCAGGTAACATAGAACTTTTAACCGTCTGGCGTCATAAACATTAATTACTAATTTTTGTAAGAACACATGCAAAGCTGGCGAAAAAATAAGTATTCATACACTAGCAAAGATTGGACCGAGTATAGGATACAGTTTTCCAATCAGAGATGAGAATGACAATGTTTAACGCCAAATCAAGCATGACTCGTCATACCTTTGTGTTTATTCATTGCATATATGTTTTGGGGGCAAATCATTTACTTAAAAATAAGGAAAAGCTAAAGATAAAAGGGGGATAAAAACCAAGAAGCAAAAGAAAAAGAAGCACCAATATTTTTCATCATTTCAAATGGGCCCTTAGAAGTCTTCATACTCAATAATGTCGGAAATGATTCAAAAATTAGTTGAAGACTTGCAGCAACTTCAATTGTGGGTTGGGTTCCCATGTTTTGCAAATTTAGGATTCTTGATTTTTTTTTTTTTTGAACGGCAGCTATTTTATTCAAATAGAAAGGTAGGGTCAGCTAGAAACTGGTAAGACCAAACAACAAACAAAAAACGAGAAAAGAAAACATTACAACATTACATCTCTAACATTAAAATCTCTCAAATTCTCCCATCTAATACTAGCAAACATCCGTGACCGAGAACTCCTGTTGACCGAAATCCAATCCCAGTATTCCCATGTTTTCTGCCTCCCTCGGCCCCATCTTGACAACTTCTTTTTCCACCCCTATATCCTTCCACACTCTCGCCATATCTTTTTTAACCCGGACCGCTGACTCTCATTGTTCCTACCCTGCACAGCCCAGATAATCGTCGCCCAAAGCTGATTTGGATACGTCTTGAACCTCCATCTCTATTTGTACAGAACGGCCCAATAAAGACTTTGAATTTCGCCTAAACCGAGACCTCCCTATCCTTAGGAGCTTGTGTTTTATCCCAAGCGACCCACCGCATTTTATTCCTTACCCAAACAAAGGCCCTTCTAATCCCCTCAAGCATGTTAATGACTTTCACCGGAGCTTTAAATATAGATTAAAAAATATGAAGGTTCCCCAAATCTGCTTTGGCTAACATGATTCTTCCCGCCATAGATAGAGTTTTCGCCTTCAACCTGAAAGCTTCTTATGGAACTTATCAATAAACGGTTTCCAAGGTTTTATGCGTTTCATATTCTCACAATGATTCTTGATATTAGGCACATAATCAAGAATCTATCAAGAATCACTTAACTTACAAAAGGTTTCCAAAGCTATATAGAATATCTTGACATAGAGTTCCAGGAGATTCTTGAAAATTTAGGCACAAATTCAAGAAACACTAAACTTGATAAATTGTCATGAGCTAGTGGTAGTGGTGGAGTGGTAAGAGAGAGACTGGTGTTCAAGTGACCCAGGTTTGATTCGTGCCCCCACCATTTAGTTTCAAAGGCACCTGGTGGTGATGGGTTTTATCTCACTGCACGGCCGTGCCTTCGGCCCTAGGTGAGGATATCCAGATGTGGTGATATGGAGGATTCGTTGGCCGTTAAAAAAAAAAAAATAAGCATGACAATTCAAATCCTTGTTTTGAACAAACTTTATAGACCACCCGTACTCGGGCGTGTTTTTTCCCAAAACCCCTCAATCGCGCCCCAACCCCCACCCCCTCCGGCGCCATTGGGCGCTATTGCCCCAAAAAATTGAAGTCCGCGTGATATCAAGAACGCCAACAAGAAATCCTTTGGCCAATCACATGCAATTATTCCTATGCTTGCCCAATACCATTTTTTTGATGTTTTTTTATTAAATTGTTTACCACCCCTTTTTAATACAATGCCCACACTCCCACTGTGTCCATTTTAGAAAACGCCTCATTGCTGACTGGGCTGCCACATGGCGCAAAACGCCCAAGGGTGGGTTGTTGACGACTACACATGGTCTTAGCAAAATCACAAAATCCAACCCCAGTTGGAACTTCTCCAATAGATGTTTGTGAGCTGACAAACACTGTTGAAGAGCGAGAGGTGGCAAACGTGGAGGAGAGAGGGAGCTAGCAACGTTCGTGTAGACAGACGGTCTATGCAGAAGCATGGAGAGAGGAAGCTCCATGGGAAGAGAGAGCCAGGTGTGGTCCGTGTGGCAAGAGCCCGGCCAGCCCAAGTGGAGATACTATTGATATACAAATTGCGGAAAACTTTTAACCCTATATGGTTCGGAGAAACGGAGGGGTAAACTGTCGGCCACCTCTTGGCCTAGTCGCACCAGGCGTTTATCTCCACCAAAGCGGAGATACTATAATCACACATAAGTAGGATTAAGTTTGAACCTATCAAATATGATTTAGGTCAAAGAATTAGCGGCTTCATATTTCACAAATAGTCCCATCATGGAAGCCTTGGCTCTTCTTAATATGCGGTCGTTTAAAGTCGTCTAAATCATCTTTTTACCTGACCCGTTTTAGCACGACTCGTTAACGACAATTCTTGGATCCGTAAAGTCACTAAAACTTACACTTTTATTGTGTATCCTACATCAATGATTATGCATAAAAACACATCCACTAGTTAAAACGCAGTATAAAAACTAAAAAAAAAACATGAAAAAGAAAAACGAATCTTCTACCTTCAAAATTGATATAAATATTCGCCGTGTTTTAAGGCTTCAATCGCTATATTCACCCGAACCAAAAGAATCGGAATCCGAATCTTCCACCTTGAAACTCCTCCCATCATTCCCATCTACATAATCATCATTCATAATCTCATCTTCTCCAACATTTTCGAACCCCTCCTCATCATCACTAACTTCCATTCCACCCCATCTACTTTCGTTATTTGCAATTCCATACCCCGAACTTTCCGTATTTCCCATTTCAAACCCACCTTGATGCCCCTCAACGTCGTCGTCATCATCATCATCATCATCAGATTCACTCGTCTCTTCTTCTTCTTCGCTAACATGGACCTCAGGGTTGTCGGTTTCCATTTTGTCAACCGGTCTATGAATCCATTCTTCACCAATGAAGTTCCGTACGGGCTCTTCTTCTTGGGCCTTTTCAATTATTCTTTTCCTGACGGTTAGCTGGCCTGTCGCATGTGCTTGCTGTTTAGTAACTTGACTCATTGTAACATTGGGTCTAACGTTTTGTCGGCCACCGGAGAGTGACAACCCCGCTGCTCGTTTCTGCAACTTCCCGCCGCCACGAGTACGTCCACCACCACCGCCACGAGGCAGTTTCATAGGTTTGCTGTGGTCTGTGTTCAATGTTTTCCCAATGTTCTTCAAAAATGTGAACTTTAACGGAGTTTTCTGTGGAGAAACAAGTTATAAGACTACGTTAATGTCTGAAATTTAACATCAACCAAAAAGCAGACCGACGTGAACCGGTTCAGTTAAGAGTTGTTCGGTTCCAAACCATTGGTTTCCTACTTTGACAAATACAAACCTAAAATGGCGTTTTTCGAGTTTCGATAACGTTATAAATAAAAAGAATAACAAGCTAACATAAATTATTTCAAAAAACTGCAAATAACTCCAAATGTTTTGAAAAAAGAGGGAATTTAACTATCGATCATAATGTACAGCTCCGAACTTCTAAATTTTAGTAAAATGACGTTTTCGTCCCTGAGGTTTGGCCAGTTTTGCGACTTTCGTCCAAAGGTTTGTTTTTCCGCGTATGGATCCAAAAGGTTTGAAATCTTGCCATTTTTTACCGTTAAGTCAGGGGTATTTTCGTCTTTTTTTAATTAAAAAGGGCAATTCGGACTTTTTCACTTTATGTACAAGCATTTAAAATACCCCTGACCGAATCCGTTGACCAAATTGCCCTTTAAGTTAACAAAATAGATGGAAATACATCTGACTTAACGGAGAAAAATGGATAAGAGTTAACAAGCCGGATGAAAATGGCAAGATTTCAAACCTTCTGGATCCAAATGCGAAAAAACAAACCTTTAAACGAAGATCGCAAAACTGACCAAACCTCAAGAACGGAAATGGCATTTTACTCTAAATTTTATTTAAACTTTGCGTAAAGCATGTTTGACCCCAACAGTCAAAACTTCTAAAATATGTGCATGCTAGGGTGAAAAAACGAGAAAATAAAGCAAATAAAGATAGAGAGATAGGCATACCTCATCCATGATATCTTTAGATTCTTGTACCATATTAAGCTTGGCTTTCTGTTCAGGAGTATAAGAAATCGAGGCGTCAAGCTCAAAAAGCCTGAGACTGACAGCAGCTGTTGTTTGTGGTATCCATGGAAGTACAGGGACTGAGCCCGATCCCACCCGGTCGATAAGCCAGAGGTCCGAAGCAGTTCCTCTGTGGTCTCAAACTCCAACGACATATAGTCTCGTCTTATGACACTCTCGAACGCGTAAGAACCTGCAGTCACCAAATTTGAGCCACGTTATGTAAAACAGCATTTCAAGAAAATAAAGACTAATTTTCAAGAAAAATACAGATCATTTATAATACTATTATTCAAGAAAATAAAGATTATATTTTAAGAAAATAAAGACTATTTTTTCAAGGAAAAAAATAGTAAAGTACACACATAATCCTCGTGGTTTACCAAAATTTTGAGTTTGGTCCCTAGCTTTCCATGGATGGTCCCTGTGGTTTGCACTTTGTAACGCATTTAGTCCCCAACATTTTTTAAAAGTACATGGATGGTCCTTGTGGTTTGCACTTTGTAACACATTTAGTCCTTAACTTGGACCGGCTGAAACCTTTAAATTTGTTGGCTAGGGACCATCTGTGTACTCTACTCAAGGAATAAAGATTATTTTCTTGAGCATTATATATAGTTTAAGAGATCGAGTTTAACCTGTAGAAGATCCGCAGGTGACGTGAATCATGCAACCTTGAACCCCAAGGACTCCTACTGTATTCGGTCCAAGAAGATTGCAGGGCCTCACGTGGGACGGAAGCCTATGTAATTTCAAACAAGTAGTCAAAGCAAAGTCAAACATATAAACACACATAACAAAACGGTAAATAAAATAATGTTAACAAGATGAACAATTCGATCATATACGAATCTTACCTCCAAGAACGTTAACATGGATTTGAACAATCGGATTCTTATCGGATGGGTGATATCCCAGTCATTTGAATTGTTCGGTTTACGATCACCGTCTTGAATATCTAAT
This sequence comes from Scalesia atractyloides, assembly GCA_947069175.1. NCBI lineage: Eukaryota > Viridiplantae > Streptophyta > Magnoliopsida > Asterales > Asteraceae > Scalesia > Scalesia atractyloides. Next base: position 84,863,522 of record CAMTDV010000019.1, on the reverse strand, counting down.
TCGGGATAACATAATTTGTCACCAAACGTGCTAAAAGACCTATAGCATCGCGGGCAAATAGCCTTCTCATAGCAATAAGACCCGTGACAAGAATCACAGATCCCCTGTAACGGGGTGCACGCTTGTTTACCATGTGCCTTTGCCGACAAATTTGATGAATATAAACATTCTTTCCACATCCACTTTTCTAAATCTTGATACCGTTTCATAGCGTTTTCTTTCTCCAATTCATTTCTCCGCAACTCAATTTTAAAAGGTAACGGGTCCACTGAATCGGAACTTGAAACACCCGTGTTATTTGAGTTTCTTCTGATGTTTTGTTTAAACGACGACTCTATTTTTTGCAGCATTATGTGCAGATGAGATTCCCGAGCTCCACGCGTATCCAATGACGACAGAAGAGCGTCAAATGCCTGATTTGTATGACATTAAAAGATTTAAAATAACCATAATTGTTAAAAAGTTCACATTTATGATTTAAATGACAACTCTGGACACCTTTTTGGCAAATTTTCTATTGAAGTTACCCCTTTTTCATCAGTGGCCTTTGCAAAATAGTGGTAACCATAAATTATTTAACATAATATAAGAACGATTTACGTATCACACTAACATGATGTTTTACCATTTCATGTTTTAAATAATATATATAACTAGTAAGTTTACCCCTGCGCGTTGCGGCAGTGTCGAAATGTAAAATAATTCTATTATATTTGACCGACTCGTTACCAAACAAAATTTACATCAAAACGTAAACCAACTGAAAAAGTACATAAAATATACACGAAAAAAGTATTATATTTGACCTGGCTCATTTACAAAAAAAATTACATCGAAACGTAAACCAACGTTTGTACAAACACGTACATAAAAATAAGCACATAAGAAAATAGTGTTTTTTTAAGTTTAAGAACTGTACACCTGAAACATTAGAAACCCGAGGAGATTAAAATGATATTTTATAAAGTTTTTAGAAAGCTGAGGGGGTGTAAATGTCAATACTAAAGTTCAGAGGGTAAGATACACAAAAAAAACAAAAAAAACACTAAGAGACAAAAAGTTACTATTACTTTTGTTTCAAGAATTGTTATATATCTAATGTTATATATCTAATTACATCCAAAAAAAAAATTATAACATTAATCGAATTATTTAAATGAAGTGATTCAGAGATTGAGTGTGTTAAAAAAAACAATTTGGGAAAATTTTGACTTCTTTCCGTTTATAAGTTTTAACTAAAAATTTATTCGACCCATTTGACCTAGCAGAGAGACATAAACATAACCCAAATCAACCCATTATTTGGTAAATGTGAAAAATCACTTCCTCAAAAAAGGATTATGATTAAAGCATTGTATGTTGGCATCTAGATAAAAAAAATTGTATATGTAAGGTGTAAAGTTTACCTCTTCGGAATCGATTAGCCTCCAACAACCGTTTTGTAGTTCAACGAATATCCTGCCGGACCCGGGATCATGTCTTGAAATCGATGCCACAAACTGCCAATATCTATTATGCCTCCGATCCTGACCCAACGGCAACGATCTATAGACGTACATTTCTTCTGCTTTGTGACCAATGAAAGCTTTCAACTGTAATCGTGATCTTTCAGTCGAATAAGTTCCGTTGTTCTGAATTTGGCCATTTGTCTGGCACGCAGAACCGTTTTGACCCAGAATCAACGGGCTTTGACTACCTTCTGTAGCCGCCATGAAAGAAGATTCTTGATATTTGGGTGTAAATTCTTCTTTCAAACGTTTTTTATCGAGTTGTGCTTCTGCCCACATTTGCTTTCTAGCGGACGTTGCAGCATCTAAGCGATCCTGTACAAGGGTTAATAGAAATACAAGTTATGGATTGATTTAATAAAAAGGTTAAAATAACGTTTGAAAATGCATAATTTAAAATTACCTCAAGAACTACACGAATAGTGTTCCCTTCATTGACAACGCCGATTAAAGCAACAAGAGCGTTGAGACGATCCTCAACGCAAAGATCTGAATATTCCCCTTCTGTAAGCGATTGAACCCACGGCTCTCCTAATTTTCTTTCATCAATTTCGGTACTTTCTTGATTAATGCTACTCGCTCCAACATTTTGAAGTTCGGTTTTCATATCTACATCAACATCTTCACAAACGGCCGTTTTAACATCTTCATTGAAAAAGCCGGTGTCTTTGATACTAGACGAACTACCAAACTCATCAATTTCTTGACCCTCAACAACCTCAGATTCATAATCTTCATCTTTCTCAACATCCTCAACATTAAAACCAGATAAAATCCCATTAGCGTAAGTTTGTATCTTCTCTTTAGCCAATGAAATTACTTCATCCGCGGTTGCTGGATCCTTCCTATAAGCGGGCCGAACACAATAAGTAGAAGGAGCTACTCTTTCAAATATAATCGGGTCCCGTGATAACGCAACAGAGATTGAAGCATCCGGTGTCTTGCTTGTTGTAAGATCCCGAAGACCCGTTCTCTTCAAAAGTTACAAAAAGAACAGTAAAACAATCTTTGTTAAAAAAGAGTGGTCAATATATAATCTTCATAACAAAAGAAACGTCAAAGTAGGGTTGCATACGAACTGAACAAACAAGTCGTTTGTTAAGAAATATGTGTTCCCGAACTGTTCATGAACACTTACCGAAAGAGATTTTATGTCCGTGTTCGTTTGTTAAGGAGATGAACGTTTCGTGTTCGTTTGTTAACTTTAGGCAACGAGAGAAAACAAACGTTGATGAACACAAATGGAAACAAACTAACACAAGCAAGCTTTCAATAGAATACACCAATGCTTATTAAATATTTTATATGTAGGAATTTTGAAGTATTTAAATAAGATATAAGAACCAAATACACCAATGAACTATCGAACACGATCGAACATCAACGAACACGTTACCAAATGTTCACGAACATAAATGAACAAACACGACCTTTGTTCATGTTCGTTCATTTAGTTAACGAATGAAATTTCCTGCTCGTGTTCGTTTGTTTAATAAACGAACAAACACAAGCGAACTTCCCACCGAACGGTTCACGAACTGTTCGCTGAACGTTTGGTTCGTTTGCAACCCAAGGACTCAACCTTTGTTCATGTTCGTTCGTTTAGTTAGCGAATGATATTTCTTGCTCGTGTTCGTTTGTTTAATAAACGAATAAACACAAGCGAACTTCCCACCGAACGGTTCACGAACTGTTCGCTGAACGTTTTGGTTCGTTTGCAGCCCAAGGGCTCAAAATGCAATCTTTTTATAATAATAACCTGAATCTTCTGGGCAAGTTCCAAAACATTTAAACCCTTGCTACCCTCGAGACAGAGAACATGATAAGCGGCAAATTTGAGTGTCCCGGGAGTCATACGATGTCGAGACTTCTTCTGAAGATGAGTCCCTTTTTCTTGCATCAATGTGGCTGCATTCTCAGCGGCTGAACCATTACGTAGCATGGTAATTACGTCCTCACAATCTTTACCCTGCACAAGCACACCGGATAAACACACAGGTTAACCTTACCTAATTTTACAGATAACTAATGTATTAAGGTGTTTGGATTTGCATTTTGGAAGTGATACAAATTATGCGATATTGAATAATGACGATTAGATAAATGTAGGAAGTTGTAAGCATTACAGTCCATTAGTTTAAGAAATGCCAAAAGGCACAAAACGGTACCAATACTTTCATTGTGTAACAATTACAATCCACCTCCGTTAACCCATCCAATTTACCATTAAGTTTTTTACCGTAGCCAACGGAGGTCTACAAAACGGTAAATTAAATAGGGTTAACGGAAGGTGGACTGTAATTGGTAAAAAAGTGAAAGTACTGGTACTGTTTTGTCAATTTTTAAACTAATTGACTGTACTGATTATTTTCAACAAACCACAGGGACAAAAAACGTAATTAACTCTTTTCTTAATTTAACCCATTGGAGATGAAACACAACTAAAATCGACCAGTTTTAAGTATAGATGTCTAGGCCACAACAATCCATATAAAAAAGAGCACGATATGCACCTCATCATTTTCGGGCAAGCACGGATGTTTCGCTTTATCTTTTTTCAACCGGGGTCCAAAACCAGCAGACAAAGCAAATTGTCGAAGAACTTCAGGCCATGTTAATGGATTTAGATGTTTAAGCCAGTTGCGTATGTCAAAGCCCCACATATATGCCTAATTAAAAAGGCAAAAAAAAAAAACAGCGGTCAATATGTGTTGCAGCCATATTAAAGACGTTTGTAAGAAAATTATTGGGATCCGATAATATATTACCCCTTCGACAATCTGAGGATGACCACCTTCGGGATTACCAACCGTGTATTGGTTAGTCCCGGGCCCACCAGAGGGTGCCCTTGCGACGTCTTCGATATCTCGTACTATTAACTTTAGGAGAGCAATGTGAACCTCTCCCAATAATCTTGAATCCTGATATTTATAAATTTATAAAAGTTATATATAAAAAAGTGTTTTATATAGAAATGAAATGAAGAAAATCAAAGATATTCATGTGAAACTCACGTAATCGTGAAGAGACTGAATAAACTCATCAAGGGTAAACGGCCAAAGCCCGAGAATGTCGGCAAACGTCATACAGAATCTCCAAACCTATTTCGGATATTTATTTAGTTCATTTTAATTATTACAATTAAGAAGTGCATTGTGAAGGAATGAAAAAATAATTTAAAATATACCATAAAAAGATTTCCAACATTTTCTTCTGAATCGATCCATGGATCATCAGAAAAAGGACTTTTAAACCGCACTTGCACAGACTTTGGTGGGAACAAACATAAATGATCTGAAAATGAATAAAATGGACTCATATAAGTAGTTACAAAAACATTATCACTAATTATCTAAACAGATAAAACTTGTTACAAAAGCAATGGTATCAACTATCAATAAAGTATAATATAATGGTGAATGATGGGCAAAAAGAAGTGGCATTTACCTCGAAAGGAATCGAGATTTTGCAAGGTTTCATAGTCGAGTGAAACGATCGAAGCCAAACCCTTATGAGATGCAGCTAATTCCAACAATTCTAAGCGTTCATCCTCGATTAGTTCCATAGATTCTTTCGCAATTTTCCGTGCTGCTGCCTTCTCGATAGCAGCTTTCATTTTTATTGCTTCTTTTTCTCTTCGAAGCTCTTCTTTTTGTCTCATTCTCTCCGCCTTTAAAAAAGTTGACGTGTATTCAAAAGAGTCAAAGTCAAGTGAAACTCAAACACCGACACAAGGGTAAAAATGTAAAACGGTAGATCATTCGTTACCTTTAAAGATTCCTTTTGCAAATACTTTTCTCTGTGTTCCATTTCACGCCTTTCTTCGCGTTGAAATCTTTCTTCTTGCCGTTGTCTTTCCCGCATCATTCTTTCTTCTTCCTTCCGTCTCTCACGGTCTTGTCTCTCCATTTCTTTTTTCATTTGTTCTTCTTTCTAATACAATAAAAAACGCACAACATAAACTTTAAAACAAGTCCGGAAAATAAAACTATTTAAATAACGTCGTACCTTTTTCCTCAACATATCTTTTTTCTCGAGCTCTTTCATCATCCTCTTTTCAGACGGACCGTCCCTTCCGCCATCTTCACTCTGCAAAAGCAACCACAAATTAAAACACGACTTACACATGTCAGTACCGCAATTTCATAAGAACGGTTAGATATAGAAGGATCCATAAGCATACCTTGCGTTTTCTCCACATTTGCATGACTTCTTCATTAGGTTGAATGAAGTCGTTATCGTTTATAGGTGAAGATAAATGCCTTGGTTCCCCTTTTTGCACCGATAAACTAACACCCTTTGAATGTCCCGGAGCACCATACGGTGGTGGCAGTTGACCGTTTTGAAGAGCTAATCTTTGGTCACTTGCGTAACCACCAGGTGAGTCGTATAACCGAGAGACCGCTCTGTATGGTTCATGTTTCATATTAGGAACACCAACCTCCTGAAGACCAGCCACCTCATCCTAGAAATATACAAAAAAAAATCATCAACAGAAATAAATAAAATAATATACAGTAAAGGTAGAGGACCAACTTTGATCGGTGGTTGCTCAAATAGATTTCCTTCATAAGAACGCCTACTAGTTTGACCGTGAGGCTTCTTCACCACTGCTAAACAAGTAACATCCAACGAAAATATATATAGATATTAGTAGGATTGTTGATAACTAATAAGCAAGAAATTCAAAAAAAAAATAAAGAAATAAAATAATACAAAGGTCTGAAACATCAAAAAAGAAATTGTATAAAAGATGAAAATATTGTTTCCATTCCACAAAATAAGAAAAATACATATGATACCAACATATGCTACTATGCTCACATACTCCAAGCACTCACAATAGCATGATATAGCATTCTTGTCGAATACAAAAAGTGAAGAAAAAAAAAAAGCATCTTAATTGACATCATTCATTATGGACGACAATTAGAACTAGCAAGTACCTATCGGTGTCCCAAATGCACCCGGAGGCAGTTCATCGAACTCCGTTCCAAGAGCCGGTCCATCGTCTCTTAACGGTTCACCCAATTGAGCCTCCACACAATCAATTATCCTTCGTAACATCATCTTCTGTTGAGTCATCTCATACGCCCTGCTATGCACCAACGGCTCATTGAACTGGCTAGAATCTGAATCCGAACCCGACCAGGATCCGGACGGTGACCTTGACCTTGCCCATGACTCGTGACGCGACCTGGACCGTGAACCGTGGTCACTCCCACCACCACCGCGGTCAGCCACAACCAACTCTTGTTTAGCAGGTTTTAATACCTCCTTGCGTTCCCCAACCGACGCTTTCACAGATCCTTCTTTCTTGTCTTTTAACCGACGGTGACAAAACCACATTTGCAATTGTCGGTCGGTTAACCCTAAAGATTCCGATAGTTGTGCTCTTACGGCCTCGGACGGATACATATCCGCTGCAGAACAAAATTAACCACAATAAACCAAATTGTTCAAATAAATGTTTAAAACCACAAGCTTCAAAACTTTAATCTACAACAATCAACGAATCCCTAAGTTAACCCTCATAAACTAAGAAATTATCAGAAAGATGAACACGTACAAGCAAAATTAATCACGGTAAACCAAATTGCTCAAACAAATCTTTAAAATCACAAGATTCAAACTTTATGCTACAACAATTAACAAACCCTAAATTTTAACCATATTTATAAACACAACCCATAAAACCAACAAGAAATTCAATAAATCATAAAACATGAATCAGAAAACTAAGAAGAAGAAGAACAACAACAACAACCATACCGACCCGTAGCAAAAACTATCAGTAAGGATTCAAAAAACTAAGAAATTATCTTCAATATCATTAACTCATTGATCAACATAACGCTTCAAACTTTAAGCTACAACAATCAACAAATCCTTAAATCAAGCCTCTTTGCATACACAACCCACAAAACCAACAAGAAATCCAATAAATGTAAAACATATCGAAACACAAAATCTCATAAACTAAGAAATTATCAGAAAGATGAACACATACAAGCAAAATTATTCACACCAAACCAAATTGTTCAAACAAATATTTAAAATCACAAGCTTCAAACTTCAAGCTACAACAATCAACAAATCCCTAAATCAACCCAAATTAAACACATAACCCATAAAACCAACAAGAAATTCAATAAATCAAAGAACATGAATCAGAAAACTAAGAACAACAACCATACCCAGTAAAATCCCATTTTCAAAATTATTAACTTATATCTATCAACATAATGCTTCAAACTTTAACCCACAACAACAAACAAATCCTTAAATCAACCCTATTTACATACACAACCCATAAATCCAATAAATCTAAAACATATCAAAAAAATAAAATCTCATATCAGAAAGATGAACACATACAAGCAAAACTATTCACAGAAAACAAAATTGTTCGAACGAATCTTTGAAATCACAAACTTCAAACTTTAAGCTACAACAATCAACAAATCCCTAAATTTTAACCCTTTTTACAAACACAGCCCACAAAACCAACAAGAAATTCAATAAACCATAGAATATGAATCAGAAAACTAAGAAGAACAACAACAACCATACCCAGAAAAATCCCACCCAAGGATTCAGAAAACTAAGAAATTATCTTCAAAGTCATTAACTTATCCATCAACATAATGCTTTAACAACCAATAAATCCCTAAATCAACCCTATTACCAACAAGAAATCCAAAGAAAAAAAAAACAGATTATCAGAAAGATGAAGACATACAAGCAAAATTATTCATACAAAACCAAATTGTTCAAACAAATCTTTAAAATCTCAATCTTCAAACTTCAAGCTACAACAATCAACAAATCCCTAAACTAACCCTAATTGCACACACAACCACAAAACCAACAACAAATCCAACAAATCCAAAACACAAATCATCAAAAAAGCTTAAAAAAAATTATGAGAAAGATGAAGACATACAAGCATATGTGCTTTCAAGCATCTTAAGTTGAAAAGGGGTCTTCATCTGGCGTTTAGGCTTCTTGGATCCATCAGATTGACCATTAATCTGATCATTCATGTTCCGATTGCTCTCCCCTTCCGACCCAGTTTCCATTAAACCGAATCTTGAAACGATACCCTAGAAATCACAAGACCCACAAAAACTAGGGTTCCCAGATGCCAACCGACATAAAGTATACAACTTTCCAACACCCTTTGACGAAACAAAGATAACCCACAAGCGGATTTCAATTTGGTTCAAGAAATCTCATCAAATCGAAAGATGATAATAATAATAATAATAATAATAATAATAATAATAATAATAATAATAATAATAATAATAATAATAAAGGGGGGTATGTAGAGAGAGTAAAAGAATTTCTAGAGAGAGAAGAAGAAGAAAATAGAACCAATAATAATAATAATAATAAAATCGATGATGTGAAGAGGAGGAGATATTATTACAATTCCAAAGGAACAAGGAAAGAACAACAAGAATAATAGTTCGAGTCGTCCCTTTGATCTCACTGATTAATCTTCTTTCCATATTGTTTGTTTTTGTTTGTTTCTTTTAAAAATTTATAAATTTTTAGGTTTCTTTTTCAATTTAGAAATTCAATTCTTTGTATATATTCTTTCTTTTTAAATCACAAAACACGTTGGTGTGTGTTTCTTGAATTTGTAAATACAATGGATGATGTGATGAATGATGATAGACTTAGATCAAAAGCCAATTTTTTTAATTTTTTTTTTATTTTTAATCTGGTAGAAGAAAAAAAGGAGATGATTTTTTTGTATTTATTTTTAGTATTGTTGAATTCCTTTTATTTAGGTTTTACTAAAATGAAATGAGTATATGTGTGTTTTTTGTTTTAGTGGTTCCTGGGTTTGGGGTCACAATTTGTGTAAATCTTTTGTTAGATTTCTTCGGAATCTTCTTAGAAAATACATCAAGTGGTTTTCCCTTTGTTTTCTTGTTGTTTGGGGGTGCAGAAATTTGTATTTAGGATTGTGGCGGCACACTTAAACCGAACAAACTGTAATTTATAAATTTTTTTATCTCTACTTTCTACTATTATTTTTTTACCACTTGACATAGCTTTGGTACAAGTTGATTGAAGCATTGGTTGACCTATTCTCACACCACTTTCTCTATTTTGGTAAATTAGCACGACAATAATCTAGCAAACTAACATAAATAATGATATAACTCTTATTGGATTTTTAATTCACGAGAAAGTTTTACGTTTTGGTATAAATTTTGTGCGTTAACACACTACAACATGCGTTTGTGGTTTAACATTTTTACGTCTATTTTTGAGGTTTAAGAGATTCGTTACAACGTGTGAGTTTTCAGTCGAGTTAGTTATCATTTTCTATGTATACGTTTCGGTCTAAATTTTGCGAACAACCGTAACACGTGTACGTAGTTCAACATTTTTACGTTTACAGTTTGTTCGGTTTAAGTGTGCCGCCACAATCCTAAATACTAGTTTCTTTTAATACCTTCGTAGCTAAGACAAATCATGCAAACTTCAAGTTGCATACATGATAACCATTTTAGACGATGCATCGATTTAAACACTAAATGGTATCATAATGAGATAATTATATCCTTTTTATCATTTTTAGAGTTTATTTAGGGATTCACACCCTATTTTAGTGGGCAAATAATTAACTTCCCTTAAGAGCAAACATTGAATGTTAATTATCAAATTGAAGAATCTTTCATTTCTTCGATAAAATTCACATCACTGACTCGGTGTGGTCTTACCGGTCATGCCAATTAATTAAATAACCATAACCCATAAACTTTTGGTCTATGATCGTATATGTATTACTTGCACATACAAACCGATTGTCACACCCCGACCCACAGCGGAATAAGAGTCGGGGCATAATTGGGTTATCACCAAAGCTCATGATATTTACTAATATGTTTCATATTTATTAAAGTCAAAATTACATTCTCAATAATCCAAACATGTCCATACAAATACAAAGAAAAATATCCAACTAAACAATCCAAGCTCTAAACCAGTTTATTCTTCTAAGCCAATCCTATGTGTTTCTTGTTGCAGCTGGTTTACCTGTATCATGTGTAAAAATGGGGGGTTTTGGGTCAACATAAGTTGGCGAGTGAACCTTGTTAGTTAAAACATTTATTATTGATTTCTTGTTATTTTTATCAAGGAAAAATTGTGCAATAGTCATATGTGAGCAAATGTAAATAATCAAACAATAGCAATAACAATCCACAAACAATAACATACAATAACACATGAACTTGCATGAGTATATAACATGAATGAAACTGTATATGTTGGCAACGTCACGTTCACGCTCATAATGTAATGGGGAACGGACGGCCTATGATAAATGTATGTACTGAAAATGATAAATGTCTGTGCGATCAAGGCTCAATCAAACGGAGCCGATCGTATGTTGACAACGCCAGGTTCACGCTCATAATGTAATGGGGAACTGCTCAACACTCATAATGTAATGGGGAGCGGCGGCCTATGAAATTGCATGTACTGAAAATAATAAATTAAATCTAAACAATAACCAGACAACAGTTGATACAAGCTGAATACACATTTGTTCATGACATGATGTATGCACAATGATTTAAATATAATAAATGGTAAGACACATGATACACCCCAAAAACGTGATTAAAACGGGGAATTTGTAGAGATTCACTCACATTTGGTGCGTTTGGTTGGAGATGATGAGATGCGCACGAGTTTGAAGGATTGAACAATGAGGATTAACTAACCTAAATAATAATGGAAGGTACAGTTAATGAGTGGATTTTATTAATAATTTTATTATGATTTTTAGATATATTTTTGTGAGTTTAAGGCTATTTCCTATCTTTAAAAACATTATTTTTAAGTATTTTTAATTGATTTTTGAATTAAATTAAATAAATAAAAATATATAAAAAAATGTTGACTTTTGCGTTGACCATTGACCATTGACTGTTTGACTGTTTGACCGGTTTTATTGTGTAAATGTATGCGCTGGGCAGGACTCGAACCTTAGACCTCCCGTACGCGTGCACGACGCTCTACCAACTGAGCTACGTGTCTAACCCGAAATAATCCTGTTTTTAATTATATTTATATACTAATTCAGTTTATTCAAAATTCATTTATTTTTAAAAAGGATTTCAATTATCAAACCGGTGCCGTCAACAGGTCTCGAACCCGGGACCTGTGCTTTAACGTTACACACAGTCCACCGCTGGACTGTGTGTCTAACTTGGTTAATATACGGATTTTTATTATACTTAACATCTAATTGCGAAAAGGATCCGGTTCATTTAGAAAAAGAACATTTTAATTACAGAGGGTGTGTATGTATCAAGGATCGAACTCGCGGCGTGTGATATATGTGTGCACACAGTCCACCGTTGGACTGTGTGTCTAACCAGAGATAATATTCAAATTATAATAAACTTATAATCAACCTACTTCGTCTTCTTCGTTACCGAATTACAGTCTACGATTACTCTATTGTTTCTTGTTTAATTTGATTGACAAACATTCAAAAGACTAAAATGAAATGGCAGAGACGATTTTTAGAAGTAAACATACCGGAGAACGGTTTATCTCAAAATTCCGACAAGTCGTCGGCTCTGTTTTTACGGATTTCGACTGAGCGAATAAATTAACAGTTTTGATTAGCTAAGCGAGGAATTGAAGCATTAAACAAGAGTTATCAGAAAGTTTGAATGTCTATACCGTTTTACAGAGGAAGATAAGAATTTTCAGAAGTTTTCCGGCGAGAAGAAATTATCCGATATCGACGTCTGAAATTGATTCCGATTGAAGGGTTTGAGTTAGCAATAGCTTAACAACTGATAGGCAATGAAAGAATTGAGAGACTTACTGATTTGATGGAAAACACGGTTTTCCGGCGAAAGTCCGACGAGTTCAAATAGCTTCTCTGGCGAACTGAAAGTTGTGCGAAAATGCAATTGAAGGTTTGCAGGATGTGTTTGAGTCGCGAGAGGGGACAATGATTGAAGTAATTCAGGAATTGCAGACTTTTCAGTTATTAAAACCGATCCCACATGAATTCAAGTCCATCCAAAGCTAAATTGATTGGAGGTGTCGGTGTATCGGTTATAATCGGTAAACCGCGAACAATCAAACGTTTTTGGACGTTTTGTGACCGATTTCGGTTACAGTTAGCGTAACCGGATTGATTTATGATTGACTATAAAATTTAATTGTTTCCTAGAATTTACAGAAAACATCAAGTGGCGGAGTGGTTATATGTGAGTGTGATAAGACTTTGAGCTTAAACCCGGCTGACCCGGGTTCGAGTCCCGGTAGCCTAGTTTTCTTTTATTTATTTTATTTTTACTTTTTATCAATTATAACTTTTATATTCTAGTTTATTTATTAATTATGCATCATTAAAAATTAAAATGGACATAAATACGCAACGAAACATTTATAATTTGATATCCGATTACAAACGGAGCGGGTTTGGAAAACCCGTTTTTGACAAATGTTACAGTATCCCCTACTTTTAGGAATTTCGTCCCGAAATTTAAGTAGTAGTAGTAGGAAAAAGATGCGGGTATTTTTCGCGCATTGAGTCTTCACGTTCCCAAGTAAACTCAGGTCCCCGTTTCGACTCCCAGCGTACCCTAACAATTGGAATGCGACTTCGTCGTAGACGTTTTTCTCCGAAGTCCATGATCTCTACTGGTCTTTCAATAAAATGCATAGATTCATCAATCTGAATATCTTCCAGAGGAATATGGAGGTTCTCATCAGCGAGGCACTTCTTCAAGTTTGATACGTGGAATGTGGGATGAATCCTGTTGAGTTCTTCTGGTAGATCAAGCTTGTATGCTACAGGTCCTACTCTTTCGAGTATCTTGAAAGGTCCTACGTAGCGTGATGCTAGCTTGCCTTTTTGACCAAAACGAACTACTCCCTTCCACGGTGATACTTTTAAAAGTACATGATCACCAATGTTAAACTCCAAAGGCTTCCGTCGTTTATCTGCATAACTCTTTTGACGACTTTGAGCCGCTAGAAGATTGTTTCGAATTTGATGGATCTTGTCTGTGGTTTCTTGAATCAATTCTGGTCCGGTGATTTGAGCTTCCCCAATTTCGTGCCAACATACTGGAGATCGGCACTTACGACCATATAAAGCTTCAAAAGGTGCCATACCGATACTTGAATGATAGCTGTTGTTGTACGAAAATTCAACTAATGGTAGATTAGCGTCCCAATTTCCCTTGAAGTCTATGACACATGCTCGAAGCATATCTTCAAGAGTTTGAATGGTGCGTTCAGATTGTCCATCAGTTTGAGGATGATAAGCGGTACTGAGATCTAATCGCGTACCCAAAGCGGCTTGTACTGCTTACCATGTTCGTGAAGTGAAACGACCATCACGATCTGAAATAATGCTTAACGGTACACCATGTCGGCTTACGATTTCGCTGATATAAATACGAGCTAGCTTTTCGTTCTTGAAATCTTCGCGGATAGGAATAAAGTGAGCTGATTTTGTAAGTCGATCAATGATTACCCATATAGTGTCATACCCACCAGAAGTGCGAGGTAACCCGGTAATGAAGTCCATGGTTATGTTTTCCCACTTCCATACAGGTATTTCAGGTTGGACCAGAAGTCCTGAGGGTCTATGGTGTTCAGCTTTCACCTTGGAACATGTAAGGCACTTGGAAACAAAAACAGCAATATCCTTTTTCATTCCAGGCCACCAATAGGTGTATCGAAGGTCTTGATACATCTTATCGGCTCCCGGGTGTATAGAGTATCGAGTTTTGTGAGCCTCATTCATAAGAAATTCACGAAGGTTGTTGTGGTCAGGAATCCATATGCGATCTAGATAGTACAGAATACCGTCAGATTTAGTTTCAATTTTAAGTTCAGCTCCACAGGACAGCTCCTTTCGTACATCATCCTCCGTTACTGAAACATGTTGGGCTTCTCGAATTTGATCTTTAATGTCAGTTTTGATTTGCGAACATAGAAGATGAATGGAGTTCGCATAACCCTTTCGACTGAGTGCATCAGCCACCACATTTGCCTTGCCAGGGTGGTATCGAATTTCACAGTCGTAGTCATTTAGAAGTTCGACCCATCTTCGTTGCCTCATGTTTAACTCCTTTTGATTGAAGATATGTTGAAGACTCTTGTGGTCAGTGTATATTTCACACTTAGTACCGTAGAGATAATGTCTCCATATCTTAAGAGCGAACACAACGGCTCCAAGTTCTAGGTCATGGGTGGTGTAGTTCTTCTCATGAGTCTTGAGTTGTCTCGAAGCATAAGCTATAACCTTTCCTCTTTGCATTAGAACACAGCCTAGTCCTTGCCCTGACGCGTCGCAATAAACCACGAAGTCATCACAACCTTCAGGCAGAGTGAGGATTGGTGCATCACAGAGTTTTTGTTTAAGGGTTTGGAAGGCTTCTTCTTGTTTGGGTCCCCATATGAAAGGTTTTCCCTTATGAGTTAAAGCCGTGAGTGGTACAGCAATGCGAGAGAAGTTTGAAATGAAACGGCGATAATAACCAGCCAAGCCAAGGTATGATCTTACTTCAGTTGGTGTACGTGGCGCTTGCCATTCTTGTACCGCTTTGATCTTTGAGGGGTCGACATGTATTCCCTTGTCATTGACTACATGTCCAAGGAATTGTACCTCTTTTAACCAGAATTCGCATTTGGAGAATTTGGCGTAAAGCTTTTCATTCTCTAGAAGTGTAAGGATGAGTCGAAGATGCCGTTCATGATCAGACTTGGACTTTGAATAAATGAGGATGTCGTCGATGAAGACTATAACAAAACGATCGAGATAGGGTTTGCAGACTCTGTTCATTAGATCCATGAAGACAGCTGGAGCGTTGGTTAAACCAAATGGCATGACCATGAATTCATAATGACCATAACGAGTTCGGAAAGCGGTCTTTGGGACGTCTTCTTCATGTACTCTGAGTTGATGATAACCAGATCGAATGTCGATTTTTGAAAAACAGCTGGCGCCTTGAAGTTGGTCAAGAAGATCATCAATGCGAGGTAATGGATAGCGATTCTTGATCGTTAACTTGTTGAGTTCTCTGTAGTCGATGCACATGAGAAACGATCCATCTTTCTTCTTCACAAAAAGGACAGGTGCACCCCAAGGCGAGGAGCTAGGACGTATGAATCCTTTGTCAGTCAACTCTTGCAATTGACTGGCTAGTTCTTGCATTTCAGAGGGGGCTAACCTATAAGGAGACTTTGCAACTGGTGTAGCACCAGGTATAAGATGAATGCGAAATTCGACTTCTCTCACGGGAGGAAGTCCTGAAATGTCGTCAGGAAAAACTTGCGGGAAATCTTTTACTACTGGGATGTCTTCGAGTTTCTTCTCCATGATTCCCTTTTTGACGACATGGGTTAAAAATGCGATATAATTCTTGCGAAGATATTTTTGGGCTTGAAGACAGGACATTAATCTGAGCCCTTTCGATGGGGTTTCTCCAAAAATTAGTAGAGTCTGACCGTTTGGAAGAGGAATGCGTATAAACTTCTCGCGGCATACCACTTCAGCCTGATGTTGGCTGAGCCAGTCCATACCAATTATAATGTCAAAGCTTCCCAACATCATAGGAATAAGGTCAACTGGAAAATCGTGGTCGTTTAAGGTGAGAGTACAATTGCGTATAATAGAGTTTAATGAGACCGGTTTTACGTCAGCAACTTCTACTGTTATGGATTCCATGAGCTTATCACGAATTTGGTTTAGGATGGGTTCAAACTCTAAAGACACAAAACTTTTATCCGCCCCAGTATCAAACAACATGGATGCATAACTACCGTTGATAAGAAACGTACCGTTAACCACATTGTTGTCAGCTCTAGCCTGATTAGCGTTGATGTTGAAAGCTCTTCCTCTTACAGGTGGAGGAGCTTGGTTAGCTTGATTCACCGGATTGGCTTGAGCTTGAGCATGAATAATGTTCACCAACCGTGGACAAGTGTTTCTAAAGTGGCTTGGGTCTCCACAATTGTAGCAAGCCCGCATAGGTTGTACCATGGGATAGTTGGGTTGGTAGTATGATTGGGCTAAATGTTGGGTAGGTGGTAGTAGTAGGGGTTGTTGGGCTTGACCCATTATTTGTTGGTGGGTTTGGGTTGAAGGCTGGTGGCGGTTCGCTGAGGTATGCGACAGGTTTGAACAGTATGACCTGTGCGACCACAGCCGGTGCAATGTTGGCAGGGATGATCAGGAAAATGGTGGCATTGGCAACGATTGCATTTTGGTAATGGGCCAGAGTATGGCCTTTTGTATGGGGCAGGTGAGGGGGCAACTTGGGTAATGGGTGCAGCAGGGATAGGGAAATTGGTTTGTGTGACAGCGAAGTTTCTGGTGTTACGTTTCCTCTTGTTAGCAAACTTAGAGGAGGAGGTGGAGTGGTTTGAAGTTTGGCCCTCAATGGGGGCTTTCTTTTTCTCCTCTTTAAACTTACCGTTGCGAATTCGATTCTCGGTCAGTTCAGTAGCTAGTTCCATAGCAGCTTCAAGTGTTGCTGGTGAAGTGCTGAGAACTGAATCTTGAATTTTCGAGGGAAGACCTCGAATATAATGCTCGATTAAACGGTAAACTGGGGTGAACAAGTTAGGGACCATTTGGTTCAACTCTAAGAACCTCTTGTTGTAGGAAGTATGATCTCCCTCCTTTTGCTTCAAAGAATGAAATTCGTCCTCTAACTTTTTAATCTCACTTCTAGGACAGAATCGCCTTGTCATGATTTCCCTTAACTCCTCCCACGTTAAGGCCATAGCATCTTCGATTCCCCTCTTACCCTTTTCAGTATTCCACCAGGTAAGAGCTACCCCAAATAGTCTCCCGGTTGCGTATCGTACCTTGCGATCATCGGGACAATCGCAGTTGAGGAAGGTGTTTTCCATTTCCTCAAACCAGTGGAGGAGAGCAGTGACACCTTCGGTCCCTTCAAATTTTGGAGGGTCGCAAGACTTGAAATGTTTATATGAGCACTTTTTGGTAGAAGGGTTACCGATGTTCTGGTCTTCTTGCTGGGGAGGATTAGTGGGATTTGTGGCGAGAGCTTGTTGTACTTGAACCACAATGTCAGGAAGCACCGCGGCCATTTGTTTTGCGATTTGAGTGGCCAAGCGTTCGTGAGACCTTCCTGACCTTCTACCCCCTCGTTGTTGTCTAACCGACATCTACAGGAACATACATAAGAAGATTGTGAGTTTATGGAGTCTTTTTAGGTGTCATGTGTCTTAAAGAAAATGATATATGTGTGCACACAGTCCACCGCTGGACTGTGTGTCTAACCCGAGATAATATCCAAATTATAATAAACTTATAATCAACCTACTTCGTCTTCTTCGTTACCGAATTACAGTCTACGATTACTCTATTGTTTCTTGTTTAATTTGATTGACAAACATTCAAAAGACTAAAATGAAATGGCAGAGACGATTTTCAGAAGTAAACATACCGGAGAACGGTTTATCTCAAAATTCCGGCAAGTCGTCGGCTCTGTTTTTACGGATTTCGACTGAGCGAATAAATTAACAGTTTTGATTAGCTAAGCGAGGAATTGAAGTATTAAACAAGAGTTATCAGAAAGTTTGAACGTCTATACCGTTTTACAGCGGAAGATAAGAATTTTCAGAAGTTTTCCGGCGAGAAGAAATTATCCGATATCGACGTCTGAAATTGATTCCGATTGAAGGGTTTGAGTTAGCAATAGCTTAACAACTGATAGGCAATGAAAGAATTGAGAGACTTACTGATTTGATGGAAAACACGGTTTTCCGGCGAAAGTCCGGCGAGTTCAAATAGCTTCTCCGGCGAACTGAAAGTTGTGCGAAAATGCAATTGAAGGTTTGCAGAATGTGTTTGAGTCGCGAGAGGGGACAATGATTGAAGTAATTCAGGAATTGCAGACTTTTCAGTTATTAAAACCCATCCCACATGAATTCAAGTCCATTCAAAGCTAAATTGATTGGAGGTGTCGGTGTATCGGTTATAATCGGTAAACCGCGAACAATCAAACGTTTTTGGACGTTTGGTGACCGATTTCGGTTACAGTTAGCGTAACCGGATTGATTTATGATTGACTATAAAATTTAATTGTTTCCTAGAATTTACAGAAAACATCAAGTGGCGGAGTGGTTATATTTGAGTGTGATAAGACTTTGAGCTTAAACCCGGCTGACCAGGGTTCGAGTCCCGGCAGCCTAGTTTTCTTTTTATTTATTTTATTTTTACTTTTTATCAATTATAACTTTTATATTCTAGTTTATTTATTAATTATGCATCATTAAAAATTAAAATGGACATAAATACGCAACGAAACATTTATAACTTGATATCCGATTACAAACGGAACGGGTTTAGAAAACCCGTTTTTGACAAATGTTACACCGATCATTTTTAATCACTATCTTTATCTGCCACTTGTGGTGTTCAAACTCATTATTTACATATCATATCATTGCATATTGCATTTCTAATGGTCGATCTCATTTCAATATGACCATCATTACAAGTTTCTCAATTATGTTAACGATCACAATGGTCAACATATGTTCCTTTCATGGATCTGAGTAAAACCAAACAAGTTTCATGATTTTACATTATTTTCTCAGCCATACTAATACAACATCATATACCAATTTCATGGTTTTTTCGTTTTTTTTTTTTCGGTCACACATTTATGAAACCATTTTAATCTCTTTTAGTACTTTTAACGATACTGCTACTTCAGGAGCATATCTCAAGTGTGACATATGAAGTTTTTCCTTATAAATATTTTTTACTCTTCACACAAAAGATAATTGAGAAGTAATTACTTGATCAATGCATGTACGATCTATTGATCTTAACTCTTACGACTATCTAAAAACCGATAGTGAGATGTAAGGAACATGACATATCATCTAGACATATCTATATTTTCAAGAGAGTGATAATAAAAGACCACTTTCTATTATATAGTTGCTTTATTCAATGCTAAATTGTATAAATAGTTTATAGCATCTCTAGGACAACACTAAATGATGCATTTCGTAAGGTTACACAATCATCTAAAACTAGTAACATACATATTATAATGTCCTTAAAATTGCATCAATGATGAATAATTACATTGCATACTAGTTTTTATTCAGAAATATGATGTTAAACGACCAATTAACACACACTTGAATAATCTATACATGTGAAGCATATAGAGATTAAATAGTAATGGTCTTATTTAATAGTAGTAGCAATAACGTTGATATCTAATACTAAAATATTATAATGTTTGTTTTTAGATGCATGTTTGTTGTTGTGTGAAGCTATATGTCTACTTGCTGTTAATAATAAAATTGAGTTAATTAGCAGTTGCTTTTAGGAGACTTGCAATTCATTTGGTGCTTTTAGGAGACTTGCAATTCATGGTGTGTTGGTTATTCTTCGGTTAGATCATGTTGCTGCTAGATGTTGTAAAAACCTTGTCACCGCAATTCTCTTAAAACAAATTTTCATGATTTCCGATATATACTTTTTGTTTTAAGACTTACCAAGATTGATTGTTCTATTTCAAAGGAAAACAAGTCTCTTCTCATATTATTTTGTTTAGTTTTCTCATGCTTTATTTTCCTCTTTTCACAACTAACTAGTATTACGGTGAAGTCCATGCATACATAAAAGAAAGTCTAAATTAATGAGATTACATCGATCTTTGAATTGAGCCCCGGAGTTGAGAAGGATTACTGACAGTTAAGTCTCGGTCGATCTCGAACTTTCTTTTTATTCACGTCAAGTTGAATCATCTTGTTGGTTCATATAGATGAAAACTGCTTGATCGTAATTGGTGGTGATCCTTGGTTTTCTTGATAGGAGTTACAACGAAAAAATAGTGGCATCAGGTGACGTTAGAGGATGGGTTCATGTGAAACGAGAAAAAAAAATAATTCAAAGTGAAACGGAAAAGGAGCAACGAGCGAACTCGTGCTGATAACGTGTTGTGAAACTAGCCATAAGAGAAGAACAATAGGGAGAAATAGGTCTAGTATTTTATTGAATGTGATGTATTTACAATGAGATACGAGAGAAAACTTGGAGAACAAGCCTAATCTGTTTTAGGCGTTGATAACCACCACAATAATAATAATAATACATTTATAACACAAATCAATTTTATTTTTTTACAGCAAAAGGTTCTCCCAGGCCGTGTTTTTTTTCTTCTCTTCTTTTTATAGGTGGGCTTCTGCCTGTCAGAAACAAAACACCAAGGTTGGGCTCCAGCCCAATAATAACAAACAAAAGAAGCAGCCCGGTTTATCGACCCACCATGAAAAGTTTGATCACCTTGATCTGGGTTTTGAAATTAGAGATGGGCATAATAACCGGTTCCAAACCCGACCCGGTGGAACCTACCCGGGACCGGTTCCGGTTCCAACCCGAGAATAGGCGTACCTGGTTCCGGGTCTAAAATACCCGACAGGTACTACCCGGTTCCATTATTTATATAAAAAATATACCCGTAACCGGTTCCTACCCGGACCCGGTTCCTGTTTTATACTTGTACCTGGTTCCTGTGTGTATACCGTACCCAGTTCCTCCGGTAAGTTGTACCCGGTTCAAAAAATATGACCGTTGGAATCGATTCTAACGGTACAAAACAGCATTTAATGCCCATGTTACCGTTAGAACCGATTCCTCTTTACTGTTGGAACCGATTCTGTATATAAATACCCACTATTTTTCAAGATTATCACACCAAAACCATCATCTTCTTCTTATTATTCTACAATCATTGTTCTTATTATTCTACAATGGCAACCAAAAATTCCAAAACTTCAAAGTCCGCATCCGTCAACAATGGTGATCAATCCGTTCCTTTTTTTATTGGAACATTATCACACAATCGTAAAATGGAGGTGTGGTGCAGTTGGGACTTGGTTGAGTTGAGTGACGGGTCACAAAAGGCACGATGTAAACATTGTGGTTCCTTGTTAGGCAAGGACTCTAATTCGACGTTGGTTAAGCATGTCAATAAATTTTGTGATGTGTTAAAAGAGTCGTCAGCCGGTCAAAAGCATCTCTCAAAGGATGGTACGATATTCCGTTATGAAGATAGCGTAGCTCGTGATAGGATGACGAAGTTGGTGATAAAAAAAGCCTTGCCGTTTGGACACTTTGACGACCCCGATCTTACCAATCTTATTAGAGAGACGCTTCAACCACGCTACAAACACGTAAGTCGTCATACTTTAAAACGCCATTGTTTGAAGTTATGGGAAAACGCAAAAGAAAAGATTGAATTGTATGTTTTAAAAGTTTAAAAACTAGTGTTAACTTGACAAGTGATGTGTGGTCGGCTCCACATGGTTTACCCGAATCGTACATTTGTGTCACCGCCCATTGGGTTGATCCCAATACGTGGCAAATGATGAAGCGTACGATTGCTTTTGACGAGTTTCCTTCTCCTCATACGAGAGAAAATACTTATAAAATTATAAACAACACAATAATAAAATATTCTTTACAGTATAAATTTTTTTCAATATCATTTGACAATGCTTCAAACAACACAACGGCTATTGAAAAATTAAAGTTGAAGTATAAACCGATTCTTGATGGTGAATTTTTTCACACCCGTTGTGTTGCACATATTATTAGTTTAGTTGTGCAAGACGGGTTAAAAGATAGTATAAAAGCAGCTTTTCAGGCTACAGGACCCGAGGGAACCAGTTTTAAATAGTGTTTGCAGCTTTTTCTTCGCATAAGTAAAATAACCGGGTACGAACTGGAACCGGTTCCACACTAACTGGAACCGGGTACACAGGTTCCACATTTATATGCTTATACCCGGGTACGAACCGGAACTGGTTACCAGAGGAACCCGGTTCGCTGGGTTGCATGAGGAACCGGGTTCGGTTTGGAACCGGGTCCGGGTACTAATAATACCCGATTTTGCCCATCTCTATTTGAAATACATATGTCATATACCCTTGTGTGCCGAACGAACACGAATAAGGCTTTGTTCGTTCGTTAAGGAACAAGTTTGTTCATGAATTGTTCACGAACGCTTACCGAACGAGATTTCTTATTTATGTTCGTTCATTAAGAAAATTAACGTGTTCGTGAACTGTCCACGAACACTTACTAAACACAAATGAACTCTAACAAATGTTCATGAACATAAATGAACACAAACAACGTTTATGTACACAAATGAATACACTATTCATTTTAGAAGAAAATCTGCATTTTTCATCACAAAAATTATGAAGAATCCACCAAAAAATAAATAAACACTTAACGTAATTATCCAAACACAGTTGACATAATTAAGAGTTTGTCAAGCTTTAAAATTGAAATTGAAATACTCAAATGAGGGATGTTAGGGAGGCATAAAACAAAACTAGGGTTTCAAATTTTTATAAACTAGAAACAATAAAACAAAACTAAAACATATAAAAACCTTTAAACGAATTAACATAAATAAACATAAACGAACGAACATAAACAAACACATTAGCGAACGTTCATGAACATAAACAAACACATTACCGAACGTTCACGAACATAAATGAATGAACATAACATATGTTCATATTTGTTCGTTTAACCTAACGAATGAAATTTCTTGTTCGTTCATTTATTAAATGAACGAACATAAACGAACTTTCCGCCAGATGGTTCACAAACTGTTCGCTGAACGTTCGGTTCGTTTACGCCCTATGTGTGAGCAACTTAGAATGGGAACTATTTAATTAGAACACAATTTTGAAGTATAGCATTGTCTTGTCTGATAGTTTTAATAAGTGAGAGATGAGAATAAGAGGATAAGTGTGATTCATTAAACAAAATAGATATAATTGTCTCAAATCCCGAATCGGATGTTTTTCTTTCTCGTTTGTCTTGTGGGTTGATTCTTCATCTTCTCGAATCAGTCTTCGAGTTGGCCTTTTCAAAGCCCATATGATTGGGCCTCTTGTTAGATGAAATCATTAAATAATGAGTTAATGCGAAAATCGTTTATGAGGTTTCAACACTTTTGGCACTTTCATCAAAATTAAGATTTTTTTATCACTGGCCCCCAACATTTCATTTTGTTGTCATTTTCTTGCAATTCACCAATCCAGTTAATATGTATCGTTAACTCTCAATCTCTCATAGACGATTTTAGCAATTCTCAAAACTCAAGGACGATTTTGGTAATTTACCCCTTTATTATTTTGTTTTTTAATAATTATAAAGATAATATATACATATACCACACGTTTGTATATGCAAACACTTACTATTATTATTTTTTACATTTAAACACTAAAATAATAATAAATTTATTATGTTTGATATGACAAGAGAGACGCATGGTAGTAATGTTTAGTATGACAGATCGACGAGGGGAGATAAGGTATGAGTGTCGAGATACAAGGGTGGTTGTGGAAGTGGTGGTGGTGGTGGTGATGGTGATGGAGGTGGAGGTGGATAAGAGAGAAGGACAAAAAAGAGTGTGTATGAAGTATGCCTATATATATATATATTATAATTAATTTATTATTATTTTTTATGTAAAGGTACAAAGGAAAATAAAAAATAAATAAATAAGCGTGCATATATAATTGTGTGTTTAATATATAGGGTAGGGATCCTAAGAGAAGTCCACCCTATTTGAGAAACTTGAGAAGCATTCCGGACCACACATTTTTCTAAGCTATACACATACGTATAGTTTAAAATTGACTATATACATATATGTATATTGCATTATATACATATGTATATAGTCAATTTTAAACTATACGTATGTGTATATTACGAAAAGCTTTGAAAAATGTGTGATTCAGAATGCTTCTCAAGTTCTCAATTAGCCTAGTGCTTCTCACATGATCCTAACCTTATATATATATATATATAGATGTGTGTATGCATATATATTATATTTATAATTATTTTTATTTAAAATTAAAACCAAAAGAATAAATGGTATATTGTCAAAAACGTCCCTGAGGTTTGGGAATTGTCAAAA
This sequence comes from Scalesia atractyloides, assembly GCA_947069175.1. NCBI lineage: Eukaryota > Viridiplantae > Streptophyta > Magnoliopsida > Asterales > Asteraceae > Scalesia > Scalesia atractyloides. Next base: position 84,838,990 of record CAMTDV010000019.1, on the reverse strand, counting down.
TCACATTTTAATTGGGCTAGTGATGTGGATAAGAATGACAACAAAAACGAAACGTTAGGAGTCCAGTTACAAAAAAATCTTATTTTGAATAAAAATGATAAAAATGCCCAAACACCAAAGACGATTTTCGCATTTAACTTTAAATTATTAAGTGTATATTTGTCACTTTGGTACATATGTGATATGCAAATTCAAATTCAAATTATGGGCCTTTTGAAGCCCACTTGATTGAGCCTCTTGCTAGAACAAAGTAATGTAAGATGCTATTCCACTATTACAAATCCATCTGTTATTTGAACCTTTATTTATGCCTAAAAAACAAGGTATACATTAATGAAAGCTTTTACGTGTTGATATATAAACAGTGGCGGAACCAGAACGATTTCGTTGGAGGGTTTCATAAGCTTATTTTCTATGTTGGTTCGAATTAGGGGGTCAATCTCTAAGTTTGTTTTTCAAAATCTCAAAATTTATAAATAAAAATTTAAAAAGTTCCGGTGACCGGAGGGTCAACGGACCCTCTTGACCCCCTCTAGTTCCGCCCCTGTCTATAAAACAAAGAAACAAAACAAGAATAAAAACAATTTTCAACATAACTATGATAGCCATAGATCTAAAACAAAAGAGTGGATTTTTAACGTACAATTATAGGGCGGTGATATATGGTTGCGATTTTCCACATGGTTCGAAGTATGAAGGTAAGCAGGTTTTTGTTGTCACATATAACACGTTTAATAAACACGTTGTGTTCAGGTTGACAAGTTTAATTTGAGAACCGTATTCGAGTTGACATTTTTAACTCGTTAGTTAAACAAGAAGATCCACTAACACGTTTTACGCTTTTTTTACATCCTGCTTAACACGTTTACAACTTAATCAATACCCGCCACCTCGTCAACATGTTTGACATGTTTAGATAAATGGGTTAAACGAGTCATTTTCAGGTTTTATGATTTAAAGTATTCAGTTTAGGATTGATGTTTTGACAGTACAACAATATATGTAGCATTTGAGTTAAACAATTCAACTTTCCAGCTCAACACGGTTAATACTCGTAAGGTTCTACCCTAAATGTGGACAGTGTTACAAAGTCCGAGTTTCCAAACCTTGAATTGTTGCTTAATCCTGATACCTAATAAACAAATACATGTTGGAGATATGTATGTCTGACCGTAATTAAAGTCAACGTAACTAACTCGGTACAATCCGAAGAGTTACACGTTGGTACACGAATCGTATATGTTCACGAGTAGGTGGATTATTATATGTGAAATAATAATAGTTTAAACCCGAGGGACTTAATATTAATTAGATTATTATTAAGAGGATTATATTGTATAATCTTAAAGGGCTTTTATGTAAGATTGAGTTCTATAAAAGGATGCTTAAGGTGCAAACCCTAGACACACTTTTATAAAACACAAAACCCTAGCTTCCCTGTCAAGTTTAGCCGCCGTCGCCGCCTTCTTCTTGGCCGGTTCTACCTTTGGGTATCTTGTGCTCGGTTGTGAACTTCCTACTGGCGAGGATTCGTTGTAACCCGTGTGTTACGATCCCGATGTTGTCGTCAAAGGTTGATTACTAAAACCCTCTATGGTTGTTTATTATTTTATTTGTTTATACGCGTATAACCTTGATCCTGATTGGGAATATTTATTAATCGGATTAATAAGTCAAACATATATATAATCGGCTTTTGGTAAATTAATAAACCGCTTCCGCTACTATTTTGATACACTAATTCCCAACAATACATTATATATTTTCAATTTTTTCTTCACTCAACCGTCAATTATCATCATCATTAACGATTTAGACCATCTATTTATAGTCAATTATATCATGATGATACCATTGAATATCACATTAGACTAACTAAGGGTGATCAATCATCAAAATTGACTCCTATTTTGGTTCAAAACACATATAATCCGAAGAGTTTCTTGATTTGATTTTTAATTATGTTGAAGACGATAAAACAATATTAAGTTGAATATGTTGTTACCTTACCAATATCAAGGGATAAGCAATTTATGTAATTTTGTAGAAATTTGAGGTGATCGACTATTATAATCGATGCACTACTAAGATGTATGGTCGTTTCTAATAATTCGAGGGTCCTGTACGACTAGATTAATGAGCCATAAAATGGCACTCGAGAATGCAATCATCAATCAGTCCTTAGCCTTTTACATTTGCCGCAACCACCAAAAAAGGATTTTGTTATTTAATAGGTTTAAAGTTTGAAATTTTCAATTAGGTTTAGGTTAAATAAATATTTGGTTTAAATGTTCAAAACTATAGATTAATAAGTTTAAAAATCATATTGGGATTTAAATATCGTTAGATTTATAAATTTATAAGCTTTTGTTTTAATATGTGGTAAAATATGTGTGCGTATAATATATATAATATATAGAGTAATTATAGGGAGATAATCGTTGATGAGTTAAGAAAACCAGAAGAAACTCAAGTGGGTAGACAAAAACATGTATGTGCTACATCTTTCGCATTTACACTTTTTTCTAACATGTATACTTTTTGTCGAAGAAGGGAGAAAATATGTTAGACATTAGCAAAGGTCAATTATATAATTACTATATTATGAAAGTAATTAAATAAATCTTCATTTAATATAGTTTTGTTTATAAGTAAATACAATTAAGATCTGGAATTAAATAAGTTGGTGTAAGGAAATGAGAGTTGAGGATTTTTGTAAAGAAACAATGAAATGACTGTTTGAAGGTCATGTTATAAATTATATTAAAATTGATTTAAAATTAATTAATTGAATAGGAAAATTAAAGAATGGTTTGTTACAACTTTTTATATAATGAAAAATTGAACTTTTTGTACTTAAAGTTGTATGTTAGTTGCTTGATCCATCAATATGGATTTTTATTAATTGAATAAAAAGATGAAGGATGGGTCATGAGTTTGTAGGAATTGATTTAAGAGAAAGTAAGAAACATGCCTTTTTATAGTTTTTTATACATGATAAAATTGAGGGCTTTTGTTATTATAATATATTATAATTTATAATTATAAATATTATAAACGATATTTGCATGTGTCCACATGTCATATCCATTTTCGAAAGAAGCACATTCAGGTTTGTCTCTTTTATTCATATGCTAAAAGAAAATATGCATTAATTCAAGTATTAAAGTATAAATTTTTGAAAGTAAATATCTACCGAAATTGATTTTTAATAATTCTATCTCGGGCTCAAACTTAGTTAAGTTCAACTGGTTTTGAGTTTTTTTAAGCTGAAGTATCTCGTTTACACCCCTAATTATATTCCTAATAGTTTTGAAATAATATGTAGAAATTAAACTAAAAGAAACTTCTTTAACCCACTTCTACTCTCACAACCAAAAACGGCTCCAAAATACCGTCTCTCCTTAATATAAACAATCCGGTATTTGGCGTTTTTCAATAAAATCATCTCTTCTTATTCTCTCCTCCACATTAGCCACGTATCCTCTTTTCTCCTCTACATGAGCCCACAAACATATGTTGGGATTCTCTAAAAAAGATATTGAAACAATCATATGTTTAGAAACAAAATTATAGAAATTAAACTAAACACACGATTGAAATACATGAAAATACGATTAAAGATAAACAAAGCCACGGTTCTTTCTTCAAATATTTTAATTAAGTTCGTCTATCTTAGATTTATAGGCATCATCTAAGATTTAGGAAAGTTAAGGGACCTATTGATTGGAAAAGCATAAACTAGCTCCTTGTAACACTCTAATCGACAACGAAATATGTCGGAGCATATAGATTGTTTATAACTCATAGCAAATATGAAATTTATTTAATCATACCCAATTAAAGATTCATTACATGTTACAAATTGTCTTAACAAAACATGAAGTAATAATGTCTCATTTATTTTAAACTAAGTTCATGCTTCCTACGTGAATCACCAACTTATATACCTCTCAAATTGCATTTCCTGTATTATGTATAAAATAACGGGTCAATTAAAAAGTTTATGATTAAATATAGGTTTTAACACACATGATAATACAATAGTTGATAATACAATAGTGAATCATAAGCCCGTCCATGATATAAGATAAGCATATATGAACAAACAAATATTGCATTAATAAAGCCTATTGACACAAATAAATCGGTTTCGATACCCAAATGCCTTTAGGCGAGTGGTCAATCCAACAACGCTATTATCTACTTCCTTAGGTTTGATGTTGTTAATGATCTAGCATGATATAAATGGTATAATATCTCAAATGGTAGAATAACTCAAATGGTAGAATACTTTAATACATAGCGCACAACTAACACATTAACATGAATGAATTCGCATGGTTGAATAAACATAATTTGAAATTGAATACATGATACACCCCAAAATATAAAATGAAAAAGAGACTATGAATACTCACATGTTGCGAAGATAGCCAAAATACAACTTAAGACAAGTTGTGACATTTTGGAAATCAATTCCAAAAATGACCCTAACAACATATAATATATACAAGTATGAATAAACAAATCAAACGAATACGATGAAATATGGATTTCTAGGTTCATACAATTTAGGGGGTTTTTAGTTTAAGTGATAAAAATGGTTTGAATGTCTAAAATATGTAAATACAATTAACAACAATTCGTATTTAAATATAATAGCAAAAATAAGATAAAGTTGTACGATTTAACACCAAATTTAACACCAAATCAGATCCGGGTAGAATGTAATGTCCAAAGGTTTTTACCAAAATCCAACTCATAAGCTTTTTATCAGTGACGGATTTAGAAAAATATTCAATAATAGCACAATTTTTTTAACTAGGCAGTGACGAAACTTAAACATGAAATTACCAAGTTTCTTTCACCAAATAAAAACTATAAGTTCTAAAAAAGAAAGTAACTCGTGTGGGCTATTTAATAATATACGGATAATTTGGGTTTTTCACTATTGGATTTAGGAGGAGCTCAACTGACTAACTAAATTCATATAATTAGGTCGCACTGTAACTTTTACATACACAAACATATATTAATTACCTTTTTTCAATTGATGTTCTATACCCCCATAACGATTTTAACGTACTAAGTGTAACCTATAAACTTCTACCAAACCATTTGTTTTAAGTTTTCGTTATAAAAGTACATCATAAAAAAATACAATATAAGGAAACAAAATCCCGCCTATATTATAAATAATGTTTCTCTATATTATTTATTATATAGGGTAAAATTATTCTATAAAAGCACCTAAAAATAAGAAGTGTACATAGACACAATGGATCATAAAATATAGCACAATGTTGATTAATATATAACACAATGCTGAAAAATATTACACAATGTCTCGAAGAAAAAAAGATACAATGAGTCACAGAAAAGACACAATGACGCAAATGTAGAAAAGACACAATAATAAATAAAAAAAACACAATAAGGTAAACAAAAAGTCTAAAATCTACAAGCTAAACATCTAAAAACAAAAACCTAAAATCGCACATTGTAGAGTTCGATGAGACGGTTCCAATGCCGCTTGAATGAGGTCAATCATAGTCCGTTTGATACCCTTATACGACTTCTTATTTTTAAGAGACTTTGTATTTGATCATAACACTTGTTATAGGGTTAGGACATGTGAGAAGCACTAGACTAATTGAGAAACTTGAGAAGCAATCTGGACCACACATTTTCTTTAAACTTTTCGTAATATACACATATGTATAGTTTGAAATTGACTATATACATATGTGTATATTGAGTTATACACATATGTATATAGTCAATTTTGAACTATACATATGTCACACCCCGACCCGCAGCGGAATAAGAGTCGGGGCATAATTGGGTTATCACCAAAGCTCATGATGTTTACTAAAATGTTTCATATTTATTAAATTCAAATTACAACTAAAATATCCAAAACAAAATTCATACAATTACAAGAAAATGAAACTACATAATTATTCCAAAACTTAAACTTGTTTATTCTCTAGGCCTTCCTATGTGTTTCTTGTCTCAGCTGGATCACCTGTATCATGTGTAAAACGGGAGATATTTTGGGTCAACAAAAGTTGGCGAGTGAACCTTGATAAAACATTGTTACTAATTTCTTGTTTTATTTAATAAAGAAAATTTGTGCAATAATCACATGTGAGCAAACATATATAAATAAACAAACACAAACCACTTTGGATGAGTATATGATATGAATGATGATGTATGTGAGATCAAGGCTCAATCAAACGGAGCCGATCTAATGAGGCACCTGATGCTCAACCCATCTCCCACGGGGAACTGATGGGCCTAATGAAATGCGTGCACTGAAAATGATAAATCCAAACTACATATAATTCACACAACAATTGATACACATTTGATACACATTTGATCACGGATATGATGTATGCACAAGTGTTTAAATAAAATAAAGAATTAAACGACACATGATACACCCCAAAACATGATTAAAACGGGGAATTGGTAGAGATTCACTCACGATGGGTGCGTTCTTTGATGATGATGAAGGCGCACGAATTTATGATTCGATTGACGAGGGAAGAACTAACATAGATAATAACAAAATGATTCGATAAATAAATAAATTTTGGTTGAGATTAATATTTTTAATTAGTGCTCTTAAATGGGATTTTTGGATTTATTTTTGTGAGTTTAAGGAAATTTTCTAACCTTAATAATCTTATTTTTAAGTATTTTTAAATAATTTTAGAATAAAATAAATATAAAAAGAAATAAAAAAAGTTGACTTTTTTTTGACCGTTGACCGGTCAGACTGTGTTTTTATATGCGCTGCGTGAGGTTCGAACTCGGGACCTCTCGTATACGTGCACGCAGCTCTACCAACTGAGCTACGTGTCTAACCCGAAATATTCTCTGTTTTTTTAAACTTATTTGGTTTTTATTAAAAATGATTTATATGGCCGAACCGGTTGCAGGGACCCGGAGTCGAACTCGGGTCCTTCGGTTCGAGTGCGCACAGCCCACCAGTTGGGCTATATGTCTAATCAGTTTTAACTAATGGATTATATTACTCTTATAAACATTCTGTGACTTGTTCTGATTCAGTTCTAAAAATGTTGGTTTTAATTCTGAAAGTCGGTACGTGTGCGATTCGAACTCGGGACGTGTGTATTGTTTGTGCACACAGTCCACCGCTGGACTGTGTGTCTAACCCGTTTGAATATCTGATTTTAATTATACTAATACTTATTTTTGACTTCATCTTCTTCGTTTATAAGAACACAGAACAGTGAAATCCGACTGTTCTGTTTAATCGTTCACGACTTATACTTGATTGAAATGGACAGAAAAATTAAATGATATGGTATACCAGAACAGCGGGTTTGCTTCGGTTTTCCGGCAAGTGTCGTCGGCTCTGATTTGTGATTTCCGGCGGTATGAACTGTTTTAACAGTTTCTATTATTGGGTTGAACAATTAAAGTATAAATTAAGAGATAGCAGGAAAAGTTTAGATGATTATACCGTCTGATGAATGGACGCGGTTTTCTGATCAGGGATTTCCGGCGATGTTCCAGCGAAATTGGAAATCTCCGGCGACGAGCTTTTGAGGAATTGCAACTTCGAAAAAGTGTACGGTTCTGAGCGAAAGGATTTCCGGAAGATTGAGTGGGTATTTATAGGGAAGAACTGGATGAATTGTGTCCGATTTTGAGTCTTGATTCGCGGTCAAAGGTTTTCCGGCGGTTTATGACCGAAAATAACGGCCGGCAACAGTTATGATTGATGTCGTGATCGGTTATCGCGTTTTAGTCAAAAGGGAAATGGCCAAAATCGCGGATTGCCGGATTTTCCGATGATTGCGAGTTCTGGGTGCGCGGTGATCTCTGGTTTTGAATTCGGGTTTACTTTAAGTATTATTTATTTCAGTATTGTCACAAAGAAAGCGTGTGGCGGAGTGGTGTGTTGTGTGTTTGTTCATGCGGGTGACCCGGGTTCGAAACCCGGCGTCTCCATTTATTTTTTTATTCATTATTTATTATTAATTATAAATTATGGTTTTTAAATTCTAATATATTTGTTAATTATGTATTGTTTAAAATTAATATGAACCATAAATACGCAACGAAATTTATAACTGAATATTTGATTGATAAACGAAGCGGGTTTTGAAACCCGTTTTTCGACGAATGTTACAGTATCCCCTACTTTTAGAAATTTCGTCCCGAAATTTAAGTAGTAGTTGTAACAGGAAAAAGATGCGGGTATTTTTCGCGCATTGAGTCTTCACGTTCCCAAGTAAACTCAGGTCCTCGTTTTGACTCCCAACATACCCTGACAATTGGAATACGACTTCGTCTTAAACGCTTCTCTCCGAAGTCCATGATTTCTACTGGTCTTTCAATGAAATGCATAGATTCATCGACTTGAATGTCTTCTAGAGGAATATGGAGGTTTTCATCGGCGAGGCACTTTTTCAAGTTTGATACGTGAAATGTGGGATGAATTCTGTTGAGCTCTTCTGGTAGATCAAGCTTGTATGCTACAGGACCTACTCTTTCGAGTATCTTGAAAGGTCCTACGTAGCGTGGTGCTAGCTTGCCCTTCTGGCCAAAACGAAGCACTCCCTTCCACGGTGATATTTTTAAAAGTACTTGATCACCAATGTCAAACTCCAAGGGCTTTCGTCGTTTGTCTGCATAACTCTTTTGACGACTTTGAGCTGCTAGAAGATTGTTTCGAATTTGAATGACCTTGTCGGTTGTTTCTTGAATTAATTCTGGACCGGTGATTTGTGATTCCCCAATTTCGTGCCAACATACTGGAGATCGGCACTTACGACCATATAAAGCTTCGAAAGGAGCCATGCCGATACTTGAATGATAGCTATTGTTGTACGAAAATTCAACTAATGGTAGAAGAGCGTCCCAATTCCCTTTGAAGTCTATGACACATGCTCAAAGCATGTCTTCAAGAGTTTGGATGGTGCGTTCAGATTGACCATCAGTTTGAGGATGAAAAGCGGTACTGAGGTCTAATCGTGTCCCCAAGGCGGTTTGTACGGCTCGCCATGTTCGTGAGGTGAAACGACCATCACGGTCTGAAATGATGCTTAAAGGTACACCATGACGGCTTACGATCTCGCTGATGTAGATACGAGCTAACTTCTCGTTCTTGAAGTCCTCGCGAATCGGAATGAAATGAGATGACTTTGTAAGACGATCGATTATTACCCATATAGTGTCATACCCATTGGAGGTGCGAGGTAACCCGGTAATGAAATCCATGGTTATGTTTTCCCACTTCCATACAGGTATTTCGGGTTGGACTAGAAGTCCTGAAGGTCTTTGATGTTCAGCTTTTATTTTGGAACAGGTAAGGCACTTGGAAACAAAAACAGCGATATCCTTTTTCATGCCAGGCCACCAGTAGGTGTATCGTAGGTCTTGATACATCTTGTCGGCTCCTGGGTGTACTGAGTACCGTGTTTTGTGCGCCTCATTCATAATAGTTTTGAAATAATATGTAGAAATTAAACTAAAAGAAACTTCTTTACCCCACTTCTACTCTCACAACCAAAAACGGCTCCAAAATACCGTCTCTCCTTAATATAAACAATCCGGTATTTGGCGTTTTTCAATAAAATCATCTCTTCTTATTCTCTCCTCCACATTAGCCACGTATCCTCTTTTCTCCTCTACATGAGCCCACAAACATATGTTGGGATTCTCTAAAAAAGATATTGAAACAATCATATGTTTAGAAACAAAATTATAGAAATTAAACTAAACACACGATTGAAATACATGAAAATACGATTAAAGATAAACAAAGCCACGGTTCTTTCTTCAAATATTTTAATTAAGTTCGTCTATCTTAGATTTATAGGCATCATCTAAGATTTAGGAAAGTTAAGGGACCTATTGATTGGAAAAGCATAAACTAGCTCCTTGTAACACTCTAATCGACGACGAAATATGTCTGGGCATATAGATTGTTTATAACTCATAGCAAATATGAAATTTATTTAATCATACCCAATTTAAGATTCATTACATGTTACAAATTGTCTTAACAAAACATGAAGTAATAATGTCTCATTTATTTTAAACTAAGTTCATGCTTCCTACGTGAATCACCAACTTATATACCTCTCAAATTGCATTTCCTGTATTATGTATAAAATAACGGGTCAATTAAAAAGTTAATGATTAAATATAGGTTTTAACACACATGATAATACAATAGTGAATCATAAGCCCGTCCATGATATAAGATAAGCATATACGAACAAACAAATATTGCATTAATAAAGCCTATTGACACAAATAAATCGGTTTCGATACCCAAATGCCTTTAGGCGAGTGGTCACTCCAACAACGCTATTATCTACTTCCTTAGGTTTGATGTTGTTAATGATCTAGCATGATATAAATGGTATAATATCTCAAATGGTAGAATAACTCAAATGGTAGAATACTTTAATACATAGCACAACTAATACATTGACATGAATGAATTCGCATGGTTGAATAAACAGAATTTGAAATTGAATACATGATACACCCCAAAATATAAAATGAAAAAGAGACTATGAATACTCACATGTTGCGAAGATAGCCAAAATACAACTTAAGACAAGTTGTGACATTTTGGAAATCAATTCCAAAAATGACCCTAACAACATATAATATATACAAGTATGAATAAACAAATCAAACGAATACGATGAAATAAGGATTTCTAGGTTCATACAATTTAGGGGGTTTTTAGTTTAAGTGATAAAAATGGTTTGAATGTCTAAAATATGTAAATACAATTAACAACAATTCGTATTTAAATATAATAGCAAAAATAAGATAAAGTTGTACGATTTAACACCAAATTTAACACCAAATCAGATCCGGGTAGAATGTGATGTCCAAAGGTTTTTACCAAAATCCAACTCATAAGCTTTTTATTAGTGACGGATTTAGAAAAATATTCAATAATAGCACAATTTTTTTAACTAGGCAGTGACGAAACTTAAACATGAAATTACCAAGTTTCTTTCACCAAATAAAAACTTATAAGTTCTAAAAAAGAAATGAACTCGTGTGGGCTATTTAATAATATATGGATAATTTGGGTTTTTCACTATTGGATTTAGGAGGAGCTCAACTGACTAACTAAATACATATAATTAGGTCGCACTGTAACTTTACATACACAAACATATATTAATTACCTTTTTTCAATTGATGTTCTATACCCCCATAACGATTTTAACGTACTAAGTGTAACCTATAAACTTCTACCAAACCATTTGTTTTAAGTTTTCGTTATAAAAGTACATCATAAAAAAATACAATATAAGGAAACAAAATCCCGCCTATATTATAAATAATGTTTCTCTATATTATTTATTATATAGGGTAAAATTATTCTATAAAAGCACCTAAAAATAAGAAGTGTACATAGACACAATGGATCATAAAATATAGCACAATGTTGATTAATATATAACACAATGCTGAAAAATTTAACACAATGTCTCGAAGAAAAAAAGATACAATGAGTCACAGAAAAGACACAATGACGCAAATGTAGAAAAGACACAATGATAAATAAAAATACACAATGATGTAAACAAAAAGTCTAAAATCTACAAGCTAAACATCTAAAAACAAAAACCTAAAATCGTACATTTTAGAGTTCGATGAGACGGTTCCAATGCCGCTTGAATGAGGTCAATCATAATCCGTTTGATACCCTTTATACGACTTCTTATTTTTAAGAGACTTTGTATTTGATCATAACACTTGTTATATAAAATTATAATATATATATATATATATAGATATATAATAAATAATAATATATAATATATATAGGGTTAGATCATGTGAGAAGCACAAGACTAATTGAGAAACTTGAGAAACAATCTGGACCACAATTTTCTTTAAGCTTTTCGTAATATACACATATATAGTTTGAATTGACTATATACATATGTGTATCACATATGTATATAGTCAATTTCAAACTATACATATGTATATATTACGAAAAGCTTAGAAAAATGTGTGGTCCAGAATGCTTCTCAAGTTTCTCAAATAGGGTGGACTTCTCTTAGGTGTGTGTATATATATATATATATAGGGGAAAGTTTATTTGGAAGAAAATTAATGAGAAAAAAAAAAACAAATGGTACAATTGTAAAACACTTTTTCTCATCTCATTTATTATTATGTTTGACTAATTAATTACCATAAAGACTATCATCCTACACCACTAAAATATTTTACCTACACACATCAAAAGTTATCCTACACATATTGAAATTTATCATACACAACTCGTAACTTATCATACACATCTCGTAATTTATCCTACACTATAAACTAATTTTTATTTTTTTAATAAAATATATATTTAAAATAATTTACAAATTTAATATAGTTAGTTATTTAAGAGGAATACTACAAATTAATGATATATGCAAGTGTTGAAGATTATGGATGCTTTATTATTTATGATTCTTCTAAATTCAAGACAACCAAAGTCAATCTTTTATTCTGCCTTTTTCTTTCCAAACGTAAATGTTAGTTGTAGTTTTTGAACATAACCCAAAGTCTTTGTTTTTTATGATTAGTTAAAGATAATATAGTTTTTTTTTCAAAAATAAAGAATCATATAAGGGTTTGTGTTTTGTTCTACCAAATTGTTTAAAAATAAAGAATCATATAAGAGTTTTAATAATTTATCATATCATAATCATAAATCAACTAAAGCATTTTGGTGCCTTTGATATGTTTTTAAGTGAACCAGGAATAGAGGCTAATAATCTTTAGTGAAACTATCAATGTTAAATTTTATATAACAGTTTATAAAATTTATCAATGTGCTAATAATAATAATATGTTTGCTAGTAGTGTCATTACAAGAAAATTGATCAAAATTGCAAGGGAAACAATGTCATAAAAGGGATGTTTTTGGTCAAAAGATGGTGGTGGCTCGACTACAGTTCCGATCCTGGTAACCCAAGACGATTCTGGTCAGATTCAACCTCTGGTGAGTCCATCCGCGATGATTTACGGTCAGTTTCAGATGTTTTAAATCGTAAAAAACGATAGGTTTCAGATGTTTTCAAAGGTTGTTTTTACGGTCAGTGTTCTTTTTTTACATACGTTTTAAAATCGTTTTTACGTAAGTTGCAGTGGTTGAGAAAGGTGGACTAGCTGACAAGATGAGTCACATATCAACCGGTGGTGGTGCTAGTTTGGAGGAATAAGAAACGGGGACACTTCAATTGGTAATTTTCGGTTCAAATCTCACTTTTTTTTGTAATAAACACACTTGTGAATATTTTTCACAGTTGACGCCTACTTAAACAAGTGACGCTTTACATATTCTTTTTGCAAAACCTACATACATACGCCTAGTTAAACAATCGTGGCTTAAAAACGTTTACACGAGGACGTAAAAAAGGTTTAGTTTTTTTAATACGTGCGTAAAATTTTACTACGGGGGGTGTAAAAAGTTTGTTTCAAACCTTTTACGCCACCTGTAAAAACTTTGTTACAAACCTTTTACGCCACCTGTAAAAATTTAACAACAGGGGTGTAAAAAGTTTACATCCGTAAAAAGTTCACACGCGACACCGTGCGCAAAAACTTGTTGCGAACCACATGTAAATTCCGGATTGTTACGCTTGTGAATGTTTTTTACACCCGTAAAAGAATTCTGGATTTTTACACTTGTAACTGTTTTTTACGTCCTTGCAAAAAAATCTGTATTTTAAAAAATGAGATTTAAAACTTTACTTAAAAATTTTACGTTACACGTAAAAACTATACACGAAAAAACTGTTTATGAAAAGTTTACAACTGCGGTGTAAAAAAAGGTTTTTTTTAACAGGGCGCAAAAAATTTACAACTGTGGTGCGTAAAAAAAGTTTACAACCGCGATTTAAAAAAGTTTACAACCGTGGTGTAAAAAAGGTTTAATTTTTTAACACGTGCGTACATTTTTTTTGCAACCGGAGCGTAAAAAAATTTAAATGTTTTTTTAATAGTTTGCGATTTTTACAACTTTTGTGTTGTGTCCGTGTAGATCTCATACGATGGAGGTGCAAAGTATCAAGTATAAGAAATGAAAAACGACGACTTTACTTTATATATTTTAGTTTATTTTACAAGCGTTTGTAAGAAAAGTTTTTTACATGCGTTTTTAATATGCTTTTACATACGAGTGGCGAATATAATTTTTTTTTGCGTACGGTGGTGAATGTAAACGCTTAGTTTTATAGATGGTAAAAAACGTTTTCACGTTTGCACACAGTGTCTAATTAGAATTATTTTTGATATGGCAGAAAAAAATTTATAACCGGGAGCGTAAAAAAAAGGTTTAATTTTTTTAACAGGGGCGTAAAAAAAGTTTTAAATCGGCGTAACAAAATGGGGCGTAAAAACGGAGGAGGGGGAATGTTTTTTAAAACCGGGTTGTAAAAAAACGGGGCGTAAAAAAACGAGGGGGGCGTAAAAATAGTGTAAACCCCGGGTGTAAAAAAAAGTTTAAACCCGGGGCGTAAAAAAACTTCAAAACCGCGGCGTAAAAAATTAAAATCTAGGCGAATTTTTTAAAAAATCGGGGCGTAATTTTTTTTTAAAACCCGAGTGTAAAAAAAGGGTTTAAACCGTCGTAAAAACATGGGGCGTAAAAACGGGGGAGGGGGAATGTTTTTAAAACCAGGTTGTAAAAAACGGGGCGTAACGGCGCTAAAAAATGGCGCGAAAAAACGGGGCGTAAAAAATGGGAGCGTAATAAACGGCGCGTAAAAAACTGAATGTAAAAAACGGGGGAAGTGTTTTAAACCCCGTGTGTAAAAAAATGTTTTAAACCGTCATAAAAATGCAGCGTAAGAACGGGGGAGGGAGAATGTTTTTAAAAACGAGGCGTAAAAAACGGCGTAAAAAAAACGGCGCGTAAAAAGCGTGCCGTAAAAAACGGCTCGAAAAAACGGGGAGTAAAAAAACCGGGCGTAAAAACGGGGAGTAAAAATAGCGGGCGTAAAAACGGGCGTGTTGAAAATTGAACGAAAAATGGCTCTGTGTAAAAAATGTTTTAAACCGGCATAAAAAATGGGGCGTAAAAACAGGGGATGGGGGAATGTTTTTAAAACCGGGTTGTAAAAACGGCGCGTAAAAAAACGGCGCTAAAAAACGGCGCGAAAAAACGAGGCGTAAAAAACGGCGCGTAATAAGCGGGGCGCTAAAAAACGGCGCGAAAAATGAGGCGAAAAAAATGGCGCGAAAAAACGGGGCGTAAAAAAACCGGGCGTAAAAACGGGCGCGTAAAAAACTGAACGTAAAAAAGGCTCGTAAAAATGTTTTTTGGTAAAAAAAATATTGAAAAATATCGTTTTTTAGTTAAAAAAAATTGATTTCAAAATGTTTTTAATAAAAAATTCTGATTTTAATAAAAACAATAAATTTAATAAAACAAAAAGTAATAAAAAACAATAAATACAATAAAAAAAACAAATTTACCAAACTACCCTTTTGGCATTAAAATATAAAAAACATAATAAGACAAAATGATTTAATATTAGTTTTAATTACTTTTAATCTCATCCATTCATTATTTTCCATTCATTATTTAAGATCCAATGGTTAGAAAGTGGTTCGCACGGTTCTCGCAACTGGAGGTGGTTCTCATTTTATCTATCCCCTATATATATATATATATATATATATAACAAGTGTTAGGATCAAATACAAAGTCTCTTAAAAATAAAAAAATCGTATAAAGGGTATCATATATATAATAAAAAAACACTAACAAAGTAATTAAAGTAATAATTAGTTAAAAACATTAGTCCACATAACAAAACAGTTTTCTAGTAGACCGTCCGTAATGGTTAATGCTCTCTAAGAGACATTTTCCATCACATCAGGATCACAGTGCCCCTTTGTAAAATGTATGAACTCGGGTAAAAGGTTGGATTTGTTTGTTCAGGAGAGTTGGGTGGGTTGGGAAGTGATGCTGTTGACGGTGAGGGTTATGGAGATTTGATGATAGAAAGTATATAATAACAATAACAAAAAACAAGGGCAATAATGTCATTTCACCATGTTTCAAACGATCAACTACAAAAAGGTTGTAAAATGTAGAAATTTGGAAACGACGTGGACGTAGATGTTCAAAGGTTTCTAAAAGTGGCCAAAATGTCATGAGAATATAACCACATAGTTGTAAACTGATGTTTGCTCATTTCATATATAGCTCTATAACGTGTATTTGTATCTAATAGTATTACTTTTACTTGAAGGTGGATCTTATCTCTCACAACATAAGATTCAAGGTTTATAGATTGATCTTCAAACTCTAAAATCTTATGATCCATTATGTTAAAGGGTCATGCTTACTTAATACAGTTTGGTACATTATTATTTACGAACTTATACATTCTATATAGCTTCATATTTTTAGCACATTGTTAGAATATCATTATTTATATAATATATATCACAATATTAGCCCAATATTGTAATGAAAAAGACGGTATAAGTTGCTAAAGAAATGGACTTTACATGCACTAGACAATATACAAAATCTATAAACATATCAATAAAATAAGAAAGTAACAATATAATTTACAATAAATACATAAAACAAACACGAGATAGTATTTTCATCATACCACATCATCAAAATATTTGGCATAATGATAACTCATAATATATGAACAAAATTGAAGATGAAGATATGTTGTTGGTACTAATGTACTATACATTCATTCCAATTCAAATGAATCATCATCATTTCAAGTTTCAAAAATAGTTATGTCGATGGGATGTATCGTCGGTAATGACATTAGCGACGGATTTTGAACTTTTTGTGACCGATTTGTCATCACCTTTTCTTTTAGTGGAGATTGGGGCCATGAACATGATGATATGTGTTTTTGTCTTGAATGAAATGAGGGTGAAACAGAATGCGTTTCAAAATAATGTGAAGGGTTGACTTGTGCATGAAAAAGGCAGGCCAATTGGTCGAGTACCATGATAATGTTCGACTACAATGGGACTAGAAATGTATGAATTGTATAGAAAATTATATAATTCACTACTTTATAGAAAAATAATATTACGTATCTTTTTCATTCAATTAAAGCACAAAAATGGAAATACATGTCAATCATTGAAGCTTCCTTCAATTATTTTATTTCATTGAAGAAATATATATATATATACACACACACACAATGGCAAAGCTTGAAAACTTCCAACGGGTGGCCGGTAGTCACCAGACCTAAAATTATACCTTAGAATTGTAAAACCGGGGGTTCGAAAACGTATATACCTAAAAAATTCTATACGAAACGTACATACATAACACTACTGAGCAAAAGGTTCGGGGGACGGGCGCCCCTTGGGCCCCTTCAAAGCTACGCCAATGTGTGTGTTTGTATAGGGGTTGGTTAATGTACAATATTTATTAACGTATGATGTGTACGAGATGAAATTACGCACGTTATAAAACTCAAAAACCCTAATCACGCATGTTGAAAATCATAATCACGCATGAACATAATCACGCATGGGTAAAAAACATAATCACGCATGTTATAAAAATAATCACGCATGTTATAATTTCATCTCGTACGTATTGTACGTTAAGGGATATTGTATTTTACACTTTCACTATATGTGTATATATATATATATATATATATTAATATGAAAATATTCTTTTAACATATTACTTAATTTGATTAAAAATAATAATAATAATAACATACGAGATGACTACATTCGAATATTAATTTGCTATGTTATGTCAAGATCATGTTACATATATTACTATCAAACTATTAGTTTGCTATGTTATGTCAAGATCATGTAGTTATATGACTATCAAACTAATAGTATGTAGTCATATCAAACTATTAGTATGTAAACATGAGTATGAATGTGTACATAATCAATTAGTGTAATGGTATTTATAGCATAGACTAACGCGAGAGGAGGGTAACTAATGATAATTGATGTAGTTATCTCGCTTTGGTAAGTTGTATCTTAGGTGTTCTTGATGGAAGATTGTAACATGTGTGGATGATAGTTATTAGGTTATATGCGGGTGTCAAGGTTCAAATATGAGAGTGGGGTGTTGTGGTGTTCACTTATATTGGCGTTTACGATCATACCACTTTCACAATGGTTGCATTGTATTAAGTCCGATAATTTAAGATACAGACTGTATATGTTTGGGTAGTACAATGATTTAAGGTTCCGGAGCCCATATATCCTGGCACAAAGATCCATTCATATTTAGGTATGGGCACATGGGGCACCCATCAAAACCGTCACACAAAATTTCTATCACACTCAATCACCATTTGACACCTCAATTTCACAGTCCGTTAATCATACTTGCAACACTCATCACATTCCATAATAAATATCACACCCAAGCACAATTTAACACCTCAATTCACTCAAGGTCAAACCCACACACAACATTTTTTTTCCACACTCTTCACGACCATTGTAGATATCACGAAAACCTCCATCACACTGTGATAAAAACCACCCATGGCAGTGTTTCACACCATCACTAGCGTGTTGGGACATCATCACGGGGGTGCTCCACCCCCCCCCCCCCCCCACCCAAATCCTAAGCTAATGGTTCAAGGTCCAGATCATAAGGATATGGATATGTTTCGGAAGTGTGACGGTTTAAGTGTATAAGGGGAGCCAATGCTATGTTTCAAACTTTATACACCATATATTGCTTCTTTAATCTTTATTAATTATATCATAAACAATCTTTTATAATAAAAGTTTTGGAAATACGTTTTACACATGAGTGAAGTTATAATCATCATTGGTTTGTTTATTCAAAGTTAATAGACGATGAAAAGGATACTTTTTACGAAATGTTTTTTTTTTACTTATTCATTCTTATATTTAAAAGAATTCATGTTATAACTATTTGCTTACCTTAGACTATTGATCTAAAGTTAACTGGGATTATCTATCTGTTGTATGTCTTTTAACCTTTTTGTTTAATAACTGACGCAAAGCAAATATTTAAAGTCTCAAAACTTTGATGATATTAATGATGACCAGTTTATAATGATCATTATTAGTTAGGTCATTTAATTGGCATAGTCATCACATCTCAATTGTTCAAGTTGTTCATTATATGTAACTAAATCTCAAATCATGATGTCTATAGGAATGTAGATTCCAAAAGCAAGTGAGATTAGTAATAAGTCAATTAATTAAAGAATTAAAGATCTCTAGATCATTTTTTGTCAATGATCTCTAGATCAAGTGTTGGAAGGCTTGTATTTTTCTTGAGAGGTAGGTTCAACTCTCACTTGGTGCAAAGTGAGGCATTGGTGGGCAATGATAGGAGACCCAGGGAAACCTGGGTTCGATCCTTGAGCCAAACGGGTTTTACAAGTAATTTCACAATTTTGCCTACGGGCGGGTGGGTTACCGGGTTTTCCCCGAAATTGGTGGTGGACTCGGGTTACTCTTGGATTATTCCGTTTGGTCCAGTGGGTGCCCCGAGAATACTCGGGATTGATTTTGTTGGCCGTTTAAAAATAAAAAGATAAAGAATTAAAGAAAGACTGATTTTTGTTTCCTTAAATAACTAATTGATAATTTAGCCATCATTAAGGTATCTTTTTTCTTGCCCTTTAAGTATCTACAATCACATGTTTAGAGTTGTAAAGCTAAAAGATTTATTTACGGTTATACTATACATATGGTTAACTTTTAACCCAATTGTATTTTTTTTACTAAATTTATGGCATTCCCAATATGTTTGCCTTTTTTAACAACAAAAGTTTCAAAGCTATTTAATAATGTATATTTAGACTTAACGAGATCAAACTACCTAGGGAAGCTTTTCCTAGTTTGGTAAGATAAAGTTCATTGAGTTTACGAACGAAAGTAAGTGCAAGTATTCGTATAAGACCATGTGTAATGGTTAATGCCTTATAAGGGACATTTTTCACACATCATTATCATAAAGCCCATTCAAAAAGTTTGTAATGGTTAATGCCCTCCTTTATGTCATTTCATTGATTACTTTCCTTTTTTTTTCCTCCTCATTGGGCATTATTCTAGAAATGCCCCAACCTCTTTATACCCTTATAATGCCCATGGGGATGGTATGAGGGGATTATCAAAGTTTTTGATGCCCTTATAATGTCCATTACCTATGGTCTAACATGTTTCTTTTTAAGTTTGAACATCTCAAAAGCACTTAAAATTAATAAACATCCATTTCGAAATAGTTACTTGTCTTGTGACTTTCCTAATCTTACACTAATGATATGTTTTATCTACTCCAACATATTCATTATATGTAGTTTCTATGCTCTGCTATGCGTTGCGGACAAATGAGCGAGTGACGCCAGCCATGTGGAGTACCACCTTGGTCGCGCACACCACAACAACCAGGTGTGAGCGGGGTGCGCTATCAAGGGTCGTGAGTATGGTAGCTGGCGTTATTGGGCTTGTTTAGGGGTGTTTTGGGGCGTTGGTAAAGTTACCACAACATGCTCAATTAAGGGGACGCGAATGGGTAAGGTAATGAATAGGCGTCTAGTCAGCGCCATATGTCACACTATTAGATGATGAATCTGGCTTCAGCCACAACACATAGTCTAAAAACGTAGTTTCCTTCGGACTCGATCCATTTTGACACACGTCGAACGTATCCGATTAATTTCTTTTGCTACATTTATAAACGTTTTGTGGTCATTTTACTTATAGACTATGAACAAAATGAAAAGGGGAAAGGAGAATCCCATGTCAACCACCTCACTATGATGTATTTAGTAGGGTGTGAAAGAAAGAATTTTCTCATATGAAATAAGAAAGTGCAAAGAGGACTGTGGGGTTGAGCCATGAGATGCAATTATGAATATGTGTTGGTAGTACCTTTTCATTTCTCTTTTTATTAAATATATTACTTCATAGATTATTACTTGTTATAAAATAACATAATATTGATTCTATAAACAATTAAATGTTAATTCTTTCTATTAAGCATATATTAGAAATACATGATATCAACACTAGATCTATTCTAATCAACGACTTCATATATAGTTTGGGGCAATATCCGTACAATGAAGTGTTAGTATTTAAGTTATGGGTCAATATTTTGAATGGCCAAACTTATATATGGTAAAACTCATAATTTTTATTCTCGGTTATTCCTTTAAATCAACATGTTTGTTAGGGGTTAGCGATTACTATTTGAGTGAAAAATGTTGTATTTGAATATATTCGGATCGACTCAAACTATACGACTAAATTTGGGTATATTCAAACAATATAAGGGGATAAAACGTCTTACCTTTATAAAATTTCTAACTTAAAACAGATCAAAACGTGTCACTTTTATAAAATTTGTTTAACTTAAAACGGGTCTAAATAGGTTAGCATCACACACATCGTTGGTAACACCACCGCCACTATCTTTGTCTCCACCACCAATGTCGTCACGCCACGACACCACCCTCACCTGTTGCCATCATTGATACAACTAGCACCAACACCCTCATAGATGTGACACCACCACTCTCATCATTGGCGCTACCTCCATCGTCGCCACCATCAGCATCTCCACCTTCATCGCCACCTAAAAAAGATTATTGGGTAAACCACTTTTTGTACATTTGTTTCTACAAGCGACTCATTTCAACCCAAGTCCTTTTCGATGAGTAGCCAATTTTACTCAACCCAAATCTATATTTTTAAATACGATGAGTTTCGATTTGAAGTCATTTTGCTCGGAATTTGTTTTGACCTTACATGCGCTAACTTCTTCTCCTCGGTTCATGCTTCTAAAATCTTATCTATGCAGGGAGAGGTTCATTGGGGAACAGAAAAGTTGGAAACTATGGAACAATAGGTTCCACATGTGAAAAACTAATATAAAAACTCATTTTACATGTAGAAATAAACTTTTTACATAATCTTGTTAGAAGCTTTTGCATATAAACATATGTAAAAATTGTTCTAATTAATAAAATCTTAGTTTTATAAAAAAAAACCTTTTTAATATTGTTTTGTTAACTTTTTTTTCATTTTTTTTACTGAATCAACTTTCATCCGTGTTTATATGTAAAAACTCTAAGAAAAATGTGTAAAAATAAGTCTTTCACATGTAAAATTGGTTTTTATAAGGTTTTGACACATGAAACCTTTGATTCCTGGTTCTCTCTTTTTTTGGTAGTTCTCTAATAACTCGCCCTTATATATTCTGTGTATATAATATTATAAAAAGTTATAATATTTTAATGTGTTTTAATTATTAAAATTGTGATATGTGGGACACAAACATCTTTTGCTGACATCCACCTAGCACATGGTTCCTAATATTTGAAGTGTTATCTGATGAACAATCAATATATCGATTAAATATTAGTAACATTATATACTAAAACTTTATCAATTAATAATCCTATCTCAAAAACAATTTTGGATTGTCGTGAGACATGAAGGTCCTTCGCTTTGATATATTTTTGGGTTGGACCAATGATATATTGATCTAAATTTGTATTCGCCTTTTATGAAAGCAAAATAGGCAGAATATTGCAATCATTACTAAAATTATTATCATTTTAAAATTACAATAATTATGTAAAAGCTTAAGACCTTCATATAAATTGCAAGTTTTAAATTAGGGTAAATGACTGATGACGAGGTGGGTCAAAATCCACTTTACCTTCCATAGTAATGGAATGAGATAGATAAATAATCCTTAAAACATCGGACACCGTAATAATGAAATGAGATAGATAAACAATCCTCAAAACATCAGATAAGAAGGGGACATCCCCTTGTCACCAAAAAAGTAAGCACAAAATGAGATAGATAAACAATCCTCAAAACATCAGATAAGAAGGAGACATCCCCTTGTCACCTATAACACCTCGTAAAAACCCGTCCTATAAAATTCCGGCAAGTGTCTCACTGATCCTTGTATGCCACGTGTTAAACGAGGGACCAAAAGCGTCGTTATGTTATTTTATAACTTCTAAATGACAATTTGTTAATTAAGGGACTAAAAGTGTCAACATGCTCAAACTAAGCCTCTGAGTGATCTTTTAACGAACCGAGAGTCTTATGATGTTAGTCATACTCTTGTGTGTGCCTAATATGGGCCAACGATAGCTTTATGCACTAATTATAACATTTTACGCAAGTTTGGAAGTTCAGGGGCTATTCCTGACAAACTGCAGAAATTTGTTGATTCTCGTATTTTGAATACGGACCCTATATATAATTCAAATATGTATATTCAATAAAATCTTGCGTTTTGTTGATAAGAATACAAGGATGTCCATCGTTGCGAAATTTCGATCGTTTTTATGTCCGTTTAAGCGTTTTACGCATTTCTGCGAAACGCACGACCGTACAACCGAACGAACCGACATCCGAAATATTTTCGGACATAATCCAAGTCACGTGTACCTTAACACTCTTATTAAGCCTAGAAATCAGGTTAAAAGGGGTTACGGGTGACAAAAACGCGATGAAACAAGTCAAGGGGCCAAACTTGACAACAAATGAAAGTTGGTGGCTGAGCTGGGTCCTTACGGACCGTATAGGTGGACCCTTACGGTCCGTATGGAGGTATGCAGATAAGAATTTTGCTTGTTCATTAAGCATATCACCTCCATATAACACCTAGCTCGTTTTTGCCACTCTTCACCTGGTCTGACACCTCCTAAACACTTGTAATCATCCTAAGAAGCCTCTAAACACTTGGAATGATCTCCTTGATCTTATTCAAGTATAAATAGGTGGTGAATTCATGAGATAAACTTGCACCGTTTCTCATAATCTTTCTATAACTCTCCTCTGGAGATTCCTGAGCATTTGGGAGCTTTCATTGAGTTTTCTTTAGTCCATAGGACCACAAGTAAGTGTTCCTTCCATGGCTAGTTCTTTTAAAGCGTTTTTGATAAACGTTTTGACTTCGGTTTAGACCTTAATGGTCCAGCCATTGTTCGCAACGAACGTGGCTACGTGATCGTAATTTGGTAGGTGTTAATCCCTCAAAAGGGCACCTCCTAATTACCACGTTTGCTTGGTCAATTGACGGATCAACATATTAATGTTTTAAAAGTCAACGGGTCAGATTTTGAAATATTCATAATCTGAGTTTATACAAATTCTAAAAAATGTTTTAACACTTAAACAACTTGGTAATAATTATTAGAACATGTGTAAACATGTTCGGCTCGTCAATTTTAGTTTTAGGGTCGGTTCACAACCGGAAGTCGTGAAGTTTGACTTCTGCATTGACTTTCGATTATGAACCGAATTAGATTAGTATGCTACTGATTTAAGGTCCCGTTATGATTATATTATGATGTAGCATAACCCTCTGATGTTATATTACACGATCATAATAGTTATCCGAGTTTTATGCGAGTTTCCGTAAATATGCCATACTTTGACTATTTCGCCAATTTATTTTAAAAAAGGTTTTAAAAGCCAACGAACTTGCAAATTATTTAGTTACTGATATGTTAACATGTTTAACATATTTCGATGTTACAAATCTGACCATAAACCGAGTTTTCGTATTATGTCGTAAATTATGCTTTAAAATGACCGAAAAACCCTTTCGGCGCGTACAACGGTTTTAAACATAATTTATCATAATAAACTCCTTACCTACTGATGTAATATCATAATATTTTGGGATATCATTTCAGTTTATAAACTGAGTTTATGCACAAGTCCTTGTATTACGCTCTTAAATGACGATAACGCCCTTACGACAGTTAAAATGGTTTTTAATCATGATTTTCATACAAAACCTTTTACATACTGATGTGTTATATTAAATAACACATTTTAACTATTTAAACATGTTCAAAACATCAGTTTTCATAAAACATCGCAAATATCGTTATTTAACGACTTTAACGCCTTTTCGGCGCGTAATACGGTTTTAAACTATATTTACCAACCAAGACTTGTTACCTACTGATTTTATAACTCATTTAAAATATTTTTATAGTGGGTACATGTTATAAACTCAGAATCCCAAATACGCTTTCGAAACTATGTGTGAAATTACCAAAATGCCCCTTTGGAGCATAGTTTGGTCTTAATCTATAAAACACACATATATTTGATATACTACTGATATTATATCATAAATTAAGTATTTTTACAGAATGTTTATGGTTGTAACATCAGATTATACACAAGTTCCTTTTATACGTCACTAAATGACCAAAACGCCCTTATAAGGCATTGTTTGATTTTAAATTTTTAACGGACATACAAGTTGATATCCTACTGATATTATAACTTGTTTAAAGTATATTGGCATATGGAACTTGTTCATGACTCATCCGGTTACCCGTTTCGCTTATATGCGCACGGTTAAGCTTATGTAACTAGTTTACGTAATTTAACCGAAACGGGTTTAACCTTATCATTTTTATCTCAAATTCCAGAATGTAAATAGTTTGCCCATATTATACAAGTCTTAGTACTTGTCGGGTTTAAACTACATTCTATTCCGGTCATCGCTTAATCAAGCGTGTCGTACCGTTTTTAATACTTTAAGCTAGTCGATCTAAGTCTATGACTTAAATAAGATCTGTTAGCATTCTAATTGGTTGTTTATACCATCATTCCAGACTAGAGCCTTCCGGTAAATTGTTCCTACGTTTACTTAATTGAATACAGCGAGTTATTATAAATCTTCCTTATAAGACGAGTGTTAGCTCAGGTAAATACTCTTAACCTATTTTCCCTATACGGGCTTGGGATACTGTAAAATATTTACCGCATGGTCGGGCATGGGATTCGAAGACCAATGTGTTGGGAAATTCAAATAACCCGTTTTAATTCGTATTGCTAGACTTAAACATTTGGGGTTAATTCGACCGTGTCCTGGATATCCTTGACTCATTTAATTGTAAGTGGCAACGACCTAAGCACGGGGTGTTGGCATACACCTGACAGATGTGAAATGGTTTAAATAAATAATCTTATAACCCAATACAGGTTAACCCAATATGGGTGTTCCCAATAAGGGAATAAATTATAATTTTATAACCCAATATGAGTTTTCCTAATAAGGGAACATTTGGTGTGTCGGTTAATCATGAAACGGCATAGATTCCGGTCCCGATATGTATTGTCAAGTTATGTAAAACTAATGACATGAGATATAATTTGTCCCAAGTACAAAAAGATTTTTTTTCATGCCTTGTGCACCTAAATCAAATGTTGAAAAGGTTTTCAAAATGTGTCGGTTGATCGTATTTACTAGTGTAAACTGACGTATTTTCAAAAGATTAAACTACAGGTACAAATACGTAAATAGGCTGGAAGCTGCTCAGTAGCGACATAAGAGGATCTTGCAAGTCCTTAGATGTGCCCAAAGTCTGATGAACCTCTTTGTATATAGTTTTTTCGATCCGCCTGTGGATCTTCGTTACAAACAATTGTTATTACATTTTGAACTTTGAATATTTCGGTATGTAAGGATATTTGAAATCCAAGACTTCCGCTGTGCTATTATGTATTGTTTGGTTATGATGATATCAACATACGTCACGATATTCCCCACCTGGGCCCACCAGGATACATGTGGAAATCGGGGTGTGACACCAAAAAAGTAAGCATAAACCAATGGGAAAGGCGTCTCTATAAACAAACAAGGAGAAGCCATCCCCTCATAAACGACGTAATAGCTGTCAGGCACAAAGATCAACGCAAGTCAGAAGTCTCATAAGTCAAAGACAAAAGGTTAAACGACAAGACTAGTTAATAAGACACAAAGAGACAATTCAAGATTAATCGCTATCAGCAGGCAAAGTCAAAAGATTACCTGACAAGGAATGGAAGAGAAGAACAGAGCTCTAAAGCAAAGAAAAGGACCTTTCTCCACTTCCTCTCCTGGAAAGGTCACGGGTTCGCTTAAAAACAAGAGGAGACTCTTGGCTACCAATAAATACCAATCCATGGAAACCTTGAAAGACACTCTGGATGCAAGACTCAGATCTTAGACTTGCAAACCATTCGCTACTTTACTTCTCCTATGTAATTTAGTTTTCCTCTCCTTTGTAATTCTGTTGTACTATTTGAGTTGTAACCTATACTCCTCCTTTGTATTCATATCACATAGTCTTGGATCTCCCAAGGTTAAGTGCTTTGTTATATTAATAATACACACTTTATTACCACTATTTAATCGTTGTAGCAACAATGACACTTTTCGTCCCCTATGTTTTTACCAAATTTTAGTTGATACCTTTTATCTTTTAAATTGACAAGGATCTTCCTTTACATTTTGAAAACCTTCCACCATCTTTTTTGGGCATTAACCATGTTTATTTTTAATGTAAAATGGTGTCACGTGGACCCCACGTGAGGGCAAAACAATCATTTGACCCTTTTATTTAAAGTACCTTTACAATAAAATTTAAACTAAAACCCTCATCCTCTCTAAATCTAAAAACCAGCAGCCTCCCCCCTCAAAACCAGAAAGCCCAATCCTCCACCATTACCGCTACCACTATGCACCACTACCACCATTATTGGCGCCACTACCACCACCACCACCATTATTGTCGTCGCCACAACACACACCACCACAATTACCGTCACCCCACCCAACTCTTCATCTTCAACCCTTGAAACTATCATATCTGAAACCCTCTTCAACCCCTCGTCCTCGTTCTCAAATTTGAGTGTAAAAGATATTGTTCAAGATTCATCACACCTAAATATCCAAGGAAAAGGTTCGGTTAACCTCCATAATGGATCTAGAGAAATTCGTCATTGTGACGCGTCCATAGACGTTGATGGGCCGTCGGATTTGAACACAATAGGTAATTGGACAAATTATTGTTTGATGATGTTGTTCTTTCAGTCAATCAAGGTCAGAGTAACCCTAATCTACTGAACACTACCTTGAAATCTCCATGTCGACAATGACGACCACCAACCTGTACTAAAACGAGTAGATCTGATGGTGGTATATATCTTTTTATATATTAAATAAGGGGAATGGAAAGTGATGTTAAATGACTGTTTTTGTAACAACCGCAATTTTCATTGTTATTTTGTTTTATTTATATTCCGTGTATTTCGTTTATACCCATCGTTGTACTCCAGGATTCGATTAATGGAATGATTTATGTTAATTAAATGTATTTTGTCACGATAATATCACATCTAATCGCTTATTCAACTCAACGCTAATTCAAACGCAATCACAAGTAGTTATGCTACTTTAAGAGCCGAGTGTATTGTTGTTTAATAAACACTTGTGCCATCGCATCGCATCGCAAAACGCAGTTAACTACGTGGAATTATGTTTTATGCGTGTTATATTTATTTATGTTATGGTTTAATATCGCTAAAACGCTCGCACGCTTACGCAACTCGCTCTCTCTCAATTCAATGGTAATATAACGCTGAACGCTTCGCTAAAATGCTTAATGTACCTATATAATACAAACCGAATCGCCAAACGAACACCTGAACAAAACTTAGCCACTTGGCCAAGTGCAGCCGAACTTGATCACATCAAGTTCGCCCCAGTGGTGAATAAACAAGATATTCCTTCAAGACTCTCAAGTTCGCTCGAACTTGCATAGCTTCCAGCTGAACTGGCCAAGTTCGCCCGAACTTGTGCCAAGTTCGCTCGAAGTTATGCCAAGTTCGGCCGAACTTGGTCTAATTCAGCCCAACTTCACCTCACCTATAAATACCCAACACCTCCATTCGTGCACTCCTTGCTGCAAGTTCGCTCGAAACCTCCCGAAACCGAAAACCTTTGATTTCCAAGTAAGAATCAACCCGTTTTCATGCAAACAACAACGTTTTACAACGATTTTGCACAAGGTTTTACCTTCGATTTCATCAAAACTCTTATGTTTACGAAAATCTTCATCTTTTTCTACTAAACTTCTGTTTTTCACTTAGATCTAAGTAAAACTCTTTTAAACATCGATTTTCACACAAATTCGGACTAAATGACGTATGTTTCGTTCACTTTGAAGTGGAACGAGGCGTTGTCAAGAAAGTTCTCGGATCCGGAAGCACAAGGACGAAATCGTCACTTTGTACAAACTGGACTAACTCGTACGAACCATCAAGTACGCCCGGATTAGTCCGAGTTTCTGTAAAATGGCTAAAACTCGCTCCAAAACACCTCTCCAGCCTAGGTTTTGCTCAGTAGCTTAAGGTTGGAGGGATGGACACTCGATTTCCTCAGACGACGCGAAAACGCACGATTTGAATGCCAAAACAGTCAAGTTCGCTCGGAAAACATCAAGTTCGCTCAAACTTGTCACCAGATTGGTGACCAAGTTCGCCCGAACTTGATCAATTTTTGACAGAAAACACACAAATTCGCACCAACTTTTACTCTTCCAAGGAACGATAGCACAAGTTCACCCGAACTTGTACCCCAAGGTACAAGTTCGCCTGAACTTGTCTACTGTTCCTTCAACCGTTAACTGTTTCAGCATTTCGGAAGACTGATGCACTTCTGTTCGCTTACAGGCTGATCCGGCGCTCTCCTCAACTTACCTCGAAATCCCGTATCTCTCTCAAATCGCACCAACTGTGAGTATACTCGAACCCCTTTACGCTTGAACACACTTTTTGGTGTCACATATGTTCTTATATCAAATCACATCACACAAATCAAACTCTTATACGCAATCCGCTATACATGACTATACGTGAAATCTGCTGATTTGTATGTGTTACTTGATTGCTAGTACGCCACCCTTAACATGATATCTTGCTAGAGGTTGACCCGCCACCCGGAGGCCCGCGGCTGTTAAGGCTCTCATTTTTATTTCGCATTTATTTTTCTCTTTAGGATGTGGACACTTGTTCGCATGCCTCGATCAATCGCGGTTTGTTGGTATACTTGAATCTAGTAGATACATAGTTCACAACTCTTACGTATGTCATGCGTGTATGCTAAACACTTTTATATCTATTATGTACACAAACCTGTATGCTCACCTTTACTTAATTGTATTGACATTTTATTTTAACATATGTGGCAGGTTGATGATGTCTTGCTGAAATGGATTTAGGATCTTATTTTAGAAACTCATGTATTAAATCTAGGGAAGATCGGATTAGAAATGTTTGAGAGATTGTTTAATATTGTAATAATTATTTGGGATTTTATTGTTTAATAGTATGGGATGTTGAACGTTTAGATATTATCGCTTAATAGTTGTTATGATGTCTCTTGAGCAATCTGATTCGCCTAGTGCCACGCCCTGATGTTTCCGCCATCGGTTGGGGTGTGACAGTTTTGCCCTCATGTGGAGGCCACGTGACATCATTTAATGTTAAAAATAAACATAGTTATTGCCAAAGGGATAGATGCAACGTTTTTTAAAGCATAAATGATGATCCTTGTCAATTTAAAAGGCAATGACACTCACTGAAATTTGTTATAAACATAAAAGACGAAAAATATAATTTACCCTTTAGATTAAGGTCTAAGTGTTAAAATGGGTATACATTCCCATATAATAAAACTCTTGATGGCTATGTAGAGGGTACCCCTGGTATTAAGTCCGATCCTTTGAATTCATCTGCATTCCTAGTTGATGATATTTGAATTTGTAAATTACTAAGATACTTTTTCGCATAAATGTATTGTCGTAATCAAATAAGTAACCAACTTAATTGTTTACAAGTGCTCACGAGGTTTCGGCCCAAAGACCTTCCAATGGGGTTTTCGTGTTGTCAAAGCCTCTAGACAGTGAGAAACGACAGATATCACCAGTGAGAGCACTCTAAACCAGAGATGTCTCGCCCTCTTGCATTGATGCAAAATTTTCAACCTAGTTGTGTGGACTAGCAACATGCCTAAAGTGCACAATCAACTAGCTTTTATGGTTATAACAACAGATTAACAAACACTTAAACTATACTTTGGTACAATTCACTCCTATACTTTGGTACAATTCACTGTGTTTTTGGCCTTCTGTTACGAATTTGTATAATTTTAAAGCTTTGATATTGCGTCCAGTCAATCCAAGTACATTGAATACAAACCAAACCACATAACATCAGATTTGAAATTGCATGATTTGACTATTACAATAGTTACCTTTGTATAATATTTCATTTTAGCATTTATGTATTACAAATTTATTCTATTATTTTGTAGTCATGTATATAATGTCATCGAGATTAATCGTTTATCAGTATCCATTAATGTTATACTAAAAGGGTGATGCAGCAAAAAATACAAACATTGTCTGAGTGTACATTGTCCGGTTATTATCCTCAACCGAAGTCATCGGTTAGTCTATTTTATTAACCAATTGGTTTTCGGTTACTCGGTTTGGTTTATTTAATAAATTGACGGTTTTTGGTTTGACTCGTTTAATAGCCAAAACCAAACTTGGTCAAAAACTTTTGCTTATAAATACATGAAATTGAGGTGTAAATACATAAAATAGATTTATAAGTTATGAAACATATGAACTAAAAGCATAAAACCTAGAAATATATGAAAATATAAATGTTTTGATTCGACTAATTTTGGTTAGATGAGGGCACAAAAAAATCGATAACCGGTTTTGGTTAATTCGGGTTTTGGTTAATTAGATTTCAGTTAATTAAATTTTTTGTTTATTTTGGTTTGGTTTCATCTGTTTTTGGTTCGGTTTCGGTTAGCGGTTCAGTTATTGCTCACCCTTAGACACTGTTAATCATGTATCATATCAAATTTTTAATTAAAAAACTATAGCAATACTATATTATAATTAAAAAGAAATAAATACTCGTTTTATGGTGCAGTTTAATATATATATATATATATATATATATATATATATATATATATATATATATCGAGGTTAGTTAACCTACAATTTGGCTTAACGTACGATGCGTGCGCGATGACAATTCTGCCCGTTATAAACCTCAAAAACGAATCCTGCATGTTAAAACCATAAAACCCGCTTGTTTTCATCCATAAAAACCGCATGTACACTCACTTCTTATCCTTCACCCCTACTCCGTCTTCATGGCGCACTGCATTATCTGCAAACTCACACCGCCACCGGAACAAACTCTCACGATCCGCCGTAGACCTTCACATCAGGATCTGAACAATCTGATTCGCTGATTGCGGCAATTCGCGCCATCGAGACCAATGATTCACTCTTCGATCAGGATAAGGAGAGACGGCATCAGCAATTGTTGAGTGGTGGAGGATCCGGTGACAGTGATAAGGCGATTAATAACGGTAACAAGATTGGTTTCTGTGGAGATAACGATGTTTTGAAGCTTATTAGTGGTAGCTTTAATTGCTCGTTTGGTATGCAGTTATATAGCTAGTTATATAACATGCGTATTTCCTCCATTAAAAACAAATATCGGATGTTATACATCCATTCCCAAAATCCGCATGTTATATTTTGTATATATATTAACATACAAAAAAGTTATGATCGTCACATGAGATAGTTTTTATAAGGGGATAAAATGTAACTACTAACTAATTATCTATAATTTTAGGGATTAAAATATAATTAATATTTGAAAGACTAATTTACTCTCATTTTAGGTTGTACCTAACATAAAAAGTTCATGAACTTTTAGAATCTTAAAATGCTTTTATGTTATATATCTATATACTATATAATAAAGTAATTCATTTAGGAGACATATGGCGCTTGATGGTGTGTTCTCCATTAGGATTTTCCGCCAAAACATTATTTACCCGGGAAAAAATATATACGTGGTTGTTACCCGACCCATGCTAATGTATATTGGATCCTTTATATTCTTATTAACCCGCTTCAAACTATCCTCCTTCAAGCGGCTTTGGTTAAAGAACCGTAAATACCAAATCATTGTAATACGAATTTAAGGCAACAACAACATTAATATTGCAGATCAAGTAAGAAACCTGGAATATTGCTGGAGATCAATGTAAGCCATTAGTAACCTTCCGTGGCTCCAACTACCCACTTAAACAATTATTCTCTTCTTCTCAGGATTAATTATGGTGATTTAGTAGGTGTATTCAAATACATAAATTATCAAACAAATTACAAACTCTAATAGCAATGGCAAAGAGTACACAAAAATCAATTTATTTTTGCGTTTGGCGATTAGTGTGGTTTGGGGTTTTTACAGGCATATCTTCAGACCGTGTATAACCAACCTACAATTTGTACTCAATTTACCATCTCAAGTATTCTTAAATTAAAGGAGACGCTTGGAAGATTTTTCTCTTGATCAATTTTGATTAGGAAAGCAATGTCTTTGACCTGAAAAGTCATAATATCTGTGTTTTTAAGATTTAAGAACAATCATTTATGTTTGTATAAGGGTCATAAATCTTTGTTTCACTTCTAACTTATACGAGAAGTATTAGAGATTTATGGATGTTGTAATTTTTATTATTTAACCCGTGTAATACACGGAGCAATAACTTAGTAATTATATGTATAATATGCATTTTTTAATAAAATAATACCCTTTTAAAGATATATTCTTTTATTATATGGTATATAAAATTTATTTGTTTAACCCGTGTAACACATGGGGTTATAACCTAGTGTGTGTATTATATATATATATATATATATTAATATATTTCCATATGCTTCGTAGTATATTAGTATGGTTTGATCACTCAATAATGAATTTCCCCTAAAGTTAGCTTTTAATTAAAGAAGATCCCATCATAAAATATTCATATTTCATTGATGTCAATTGTTGTATTTGTTGTTATATTTATATACAACTACAACTATTATTTTGAAGTTTCACATTTTGTATTTGAGTATGTATATTCATTATAATGACTTATACTTGTAACATTCTACATTCTATATATAGTTACAATCGTATGTGATCATAATTGGGGTAAATAATAAAAATAATAATCATAATAATAACTTTTTTGAGGTTTAAATTGTTGTGTACTAAAAGGAACTATTCGGATGTCCCATTACTGATTGACTGATAGCCCTTCTTTAATCCAGCTATGTAACATGTTTCTATCATGGCCATGGTACAAGCATTGAATTCACATTTTTTCAGATATTGTTACAATATTGTGTGGATCATTATTTTTGAACTTTTCTTTTAATAACTTGCATTCATTAGTTATAAAAGTGTGTCAAGTATATTTTGTATCGTTATGTTTTCCAAATCGTAAATAAAAAAATACCACTAGAAAATGACTTTCATCGACGAAATTTTTACTTCTTTCTGATTAATCTGACGAAAAAAATGGCAAGTCTGAACATCAGTGAAATTCTTTTAGTTTTATTGAGTGAGTTAATTGCAAAGTAAATAAAGCATAAAACATTGATTTTAAAAAAAAGGTATACTATAAATTACCTTTTGTTCATCAATTTTAATTATCTGGATTTTTGTTAAGGTGTTAATCTTTTTACTTCATAACGACAAAACTAAACCAATCTTTGGAAAACATTAAAGCAATCGCAGATACAGTGGCGAAGCTTGTCGTCGAAAACCGGGGGGGGGGGGGGGCGAACACGTATATACTCAAAAATTTCTATACGAAAACCACATATATAACACTACTGAGCGAAAAGTTCGGGGGGCGGGCGCCCCCTCCCGCCCTAGGAAAGCTGCGACCCTGGCAGATATAAGCTCAAGTTACAAAAATTAACCCCTAAACTTAACAAGCTTTTGAAAACATTACACAAAACATTAAAACAAGCACACGCAGTTCAGGGTTTTATATGTTAAAAGATACAAATAATATACAGGGTAAGGTTATTTGCATAAACGAGCTTAACATACTAAACGTGAGAAGTGAAAAAAAAATTATTATTAGTTTTTTTTATATTTTTTTTATCTAAACAAGCACATATTTTAGCAACAAAATCTAAAAGGTAAAGGATCCTATAAAAAAAGACTAAAAGTGTGAGAATGATAAGAAAGACTATGGTGATGACACATGTCCCTATCTATTTTATTAGTTTAAGGGTAAGATGATAATTTAACCCATAATCCTAATTAATGATATAACTAAAGATATAATCTTGTAACCGAATTCATCAGTTATTTTAAGAATTCATCAGTTATTTTAGGAATTAATCATCAGTTCGTATAAAACACCATACGAATTCCAGAAAACACCACAACTTGAATCGTAATACAACTATGGTGTTCTAACATCTGTAGTGATTTTTTTTTATTTTTACATGTATAAAACACCATACATATTCCAAAAACACCATGAATTGAATCATAATACAGTCGTGGTGTTTTAACATTTAGAACGATTCTATTGTTATCCAGATGTTAAAACACCATGATTGTAATCACAATACAATATTACATACTCTAGATGTTAAAACACCATGACTTGAATCATAATTCATTATTTGCAATGCTATGGTGTCTTATTTACTCATGATGTTTTACTGTAAAACACAACACCTTGAATCACAATACAATTAAAACATCATTGTATGAACATAGAAAAAAACACCATGGACTAAAACATCCAATCAAAACGTAATTTTTTCTCTACACAAGTACATTAAAGTTAAAAAAACACTCGTTATTATGGTGTAATTTAAAAAAAAAAACGAGTTACACATAAAAAGTTATTAACGTTTAAAAAAGAAGGAAGGAACTTGCATGTGCATTACATGTGACTTTCTAAATTTAAAAATGTTAAATTTACCTTTATATCCTTAATCTAAAAAATTAATTATTTTAATGGTAAACACTATTTACAAGATTGTCATTAAGATCTCAACCATTAGATTAAAGATATAATGGTTTAAATTCTTTCTTATTTTTCTAAAAAAAAACACATTTTTACAATAACCTCACCCAAATCTAAAATTTTATATATATATATATATATATATATATATATATATATATATATATATACATACTTACATTAGTAGGGTAACTATGTAATCAATCTAAAATAATTGCAAATAATTACTCTACTATAGTAAATACACGAAAAAAAGTTATATTATTTTTTTACATTTTTCAACTAAATATCATTCTTAAGTGGATGGGGGAAAACCTTCTTTCACTTCTCATGTTTAGTATGTTAAGAGTCATCTATACACTTGTTTACCTTTAGTCCTCAACCTTTTGAAATTACATTGTTGTTCCCTATGCTTTGTACACTTGTTTCTTAGACAATTCCTAAGACTAACATCAGATAATTTTAAATGTTAAGTCTCCTCACATGATGAACATGTAAGGGTATTTACATCCTTATATGTATAATTTTTGTTTTATTTATAAAAAGTTCCCGTTGTTCCTACAAACCTAACCACCATCAATTCTACTGTTACAATGTTCATTATCTTCTTTAAGCTTTAACTGACGAACAACAATGGTGCTATGCAATTGTGAGCAAGTTGCAATAATACTCAATCGACGAACAACAATGGTGCTCTGCAATTGTCGACATTACTACTCTTGTCCTGATATGGTAATGAACTAAAACCGAAATTAATATTGATATTCGTTTTTATAGTTTTTTTATCAATGTAAAACATCTGTTGATTGATATACCAAGTGTCGGTATCACCATGATACTATAATAAACCAAATTGATGCCCAGTCTATATTAATTTGACCTGTTTCTATTTTAATAATTAACCGCCTATCTTTTTAATCCCTGATAATAAATCTAGATAAATATCATAAATTCATGTAAGGATAAAAAGAAGACATTTTGCATTACTTTTTTATTGCATAATTGCATTATCATTAGAATATGATTTTTGTTCGTCTAAACTTTAAAAAATAAAATAAAATTGTAACAATATTTGAGTAACTAAAACAGGAAAAAGTATCTTACAAATAGTCTTGTGAATAACTTATGAGTTCTCTAGGGCATTTTCACAAACACTTGGTGGTCCTAGTTTTTAAACTTTTAGTTCTGTTTGCTACAGTGCCATGACCCGTTGCAATTATAATAGGACCACTACGTACTAGTCCTTTCATTTTGGCTCCACCGCATTGAGAAAATAAGTCTTTTGTATGTCCACCCCCTTACATTGAACAATTTGTGTTATGTAGCCATAGTGGTTTTTCAACCACTTTATCTTTTTGTAACATGTATGTGTTTGTTACATGACAACATGTGTTCATACTTTAATTACATGTAGGGGTGTCAATCGTGTCGGTTGACGAGTTGTACGGTTGAATTATGTGTATACACACACACACACACATATATATATATATAATGAGTCGCTTCCACGTAATAAAGTTACATATGTGTGTGGCGCGCGCGCGTGTGCGTGTGTTAAAAATATCAATCCATGTACTTAAAGTTGTATAATCCAACAAGAACCATTTAACCTATTTATCTAAACATGTCAAATGGGTTAATGGGTTGGCGAGAAGTAATCAAGTTATAAGCGTGTTAATCGGGTTGGTGGGATGCAATTATTGGGTTAAACATTCATAAATTGGTTGCGGTCGAGTTGTTTAATTAAACAGGTCAACTTCGTGTTAGATATGAAAACAAAAACCTAATTATTTTTCTGTAGTATCGAATCCAGCACCCCTAAATACATGCTTATATGTCTCTGCGTGTGTTCATGGGTTCAAGCTTAGTAGGCCTATTAACAAACCGGGCGAGCACGAACAAAGGCATGTTTGTGTTTGTTCATTTAACTTTAACCGGACACGGACACAAACATATATTCGAACAAACTTTTATGTTTATGTTTGTTCGTTATGAAAATGGACATGTTCGTATAAAACCTAAACAAACACTTTACGAATATAAACAAACATAAAAACCATAATGAATTACAAACAAACTAATGAAAAATGAACAGTAAATGAAAAAATATAAACGAATATTGACCATACCTAAATGAATAAAAATGAGTATAATATTGTTTTTTTATATAAAGTAGTGTTTAATTACGATAGGTTCTATTGAACAGCCGATTTTTATTACTAAAAATTCTGATTAGTAATTAGGTATATTTTTATAAGTAGTCAGAAACAATGGCGAAGCTTGAGATTTACGATCGGGGAGTCGAAAACGTATATAACTAAAAAAATTATAAAACCGGGGGGGGGGGGTCGAAAATGTATATACCTAAAAAAATTCTATACGAAAACGACACACCGGGCACTACTGAGCGAAAAGTTCGGGATTCGGCGCCCCCAGCCTCCCTCCAAGCTACGCCCCTAGTTAGAAAATCCCCTTTATGTTTATATTGATAAAAATGCAAATATTTATGCATTCATTAAAATTTAAACGATTATAAACTAACAAACATAAATAAACGAACACAAACGAATGTGAATAAACGGACATAAATCAATAAATAAAACGTGTGTTCATGTCCGTTTGTTCAATTAAGTGAACACAAAATTTTGTTTATGTTCATTCATTTATTAAATAAACAAACTTTCTAACAAACAAGTTCACACACAGTTTATTTATGAATGAACGCTTAATTCATTTAGAATGGAAATGCAAATGTTAGGATTCGACAAATTGATGAAAATTCCAATTTGCTACGTATATATAGAGGGGAGCGAGTGAACAAAAGGAAAACATATTAAAATAAAATCTAAATCAAAATATTATATACGGGTACGTAGGGATGAGTATTTGATATCGGGTATTGGTATCAAACCGATACCGAACTGTACAGGTACTCATTTTCCCCATTTTTTGGTACTGGTATATACGGGTAAAACATAGATAGATACCAGTATCGAATCGATATATTAGGTATCAGTACTAGTACCAATATTCTCTATTTTTCGATACTGATATCGGTTCAATACCAAACGAATATGTGCTCATCCTACGGGTAGGTAATACCGTAATAATAATAAGTTATATATAATAATGTGATAGGTGATGTTGACCCCGCTACTTAACTCCCATCCAAGTCCATCATACGCGTGTACAATTTAAAACGAAGTTTATGTAATTAAAATCTTGTACACAAATATTGGATTTATTTGTTTTAACACATGAATCAGTACATAAAAATATGTATTTTACAAGAAAAAAATATTAAATAAACCAGATTTTGGGAGTAGACACTAGACAAGACCAAACAATGAAACAAGAGCTGTTGACTCGTGGAAGATTGTTCTTTTTCTTTCTCGGTTTTCTAAACTTATTCTAGAGTTTTTGAAATTTATTTTTTCGGTAAATCATAGAAGACCACAACTATGTTACATGAATCCAATATTAGAAATACACAAACTTGTCGTACAATTTTATCAACAATGTTTGACATATTCGATTCCAATACCTAATACCAGTATTTGATAAATAATTGTGACTTGCTTGCACATGATTATATGGAAGTCCCACGTCCACATCGTATGGTCTTAAGTTGTTTTAAAAAAAATAATATGAGTCATCAGCTTTTAGCCAACCATATTGTAAAATCAGATTGTGTGGTATCGTCTAATCGATCTCCTCGGGATACAGTCTGGATGATTTTTTAGACTATATTTGATCAATGTATGATGCCTTGTGCTAATGTTGCAGTTATCAGATATAGAGTTATGTCTCTTGCGTGACGTTAGTTTTGACACGTCTCATTAACCTTTCCTACATGTTCACAACGCGTACTCTATGTGGCTAAATGTTGTTGAAGTGATATCTCGGTGGGTGGTGGTTAAATTGTGACGCAACTCGAGTAATTAGCTATTTACTGCAGAAGAGTGCGGTTACATCTTAGATCTTCTTAAATTATGACGTTTTCTCTCTCATGATATATGTGAACCTCAACTTTATTTAAAAAAATGATATACTTCGGAAAACATACGCTCGATTGCGCAACTTTGTTTGTCAGATCGTTTTTGGCTTCACATTTGTGACCGCATGTCCCATTTAATAAATGGGTTAACATGTCAACCATATTTAAAATGAAATATATAAATACTTTCAAGAAAATTAGTATTTTCAAGCAGGGCTGATGCTTTGAAGGGGCCGGGGGGAGGGGGGGAGCGTCTGACCCCTCAAACTTTTTGCTCAGTAGTGTTATGTATGTACGTTTCGTATAGAATTATTTAGGTAGATACGTTTCCGACCCCCCAGTTTTATATAATTTCTTAGGTCTTAGGTCCAGTGACTTCCGACTCCCGGTGGAAATTTCAAGCTTCGCCATTGTTTTCAAGATAGGCTAACATATAAAAAAATACTATAATGATTATTCATTCCAAAATAAGTGTGACATCGCAATCACCACTTTGGTGGGGTTTTAGAGGCTTTGTGACAGTTTTAAGGAGAAATCAGGTTTCAATTGCTGACACTAAGTAAATTATATGTAATTTAACAGTATGGAATATGTAACCTTTACCGTTAAAGAAAAAGTGTGACACCATCAAAAGGCTATGAATTCTCTCAGCAAAATATGAATTCTCTCAGCAAAAAAGATCTACGAAAGGAAATAGTTTTAGTCACTGGACGTTGTTACTTGTTAGCATTATTAATAAGATCTACAAACCCATGCCAAAATTGAGAAATTCTTGTTGAAGTGACCATGAATAATTGCATGTTATGATGTACGTATCCTTTTTCAAATTGAGAATGATAAACCATGACTTTCACTATGGAAGTGTTAAAACACTTTTTCCATGTTTATGATTTCGTATTTGAAGCACAAACCTCATCTTTCTTAAGGGGTGCTTGTTTCAGCATTTAAGGGGGAAGGGAGTGGGCCAAACCGAGTCGGCAAACTGGTTTACCGCGCGGTAACACTGCCGCCGTCGGGGTTTGCCGCTCGGTAAACTCAGGTGTGAGGTGAAGGTTTGCCGACTCGGTAAACTCAAATGGGAAGCTGTTTGGCTGCTGTTATGCTGTCCAAAATAAAAAAAAACATTTTTAAAAAGTTTAAACACTTTTTACCATTGCCCAACACTTTTTACCAAAAGTTTAAACACTTGTGGATTGATGTGACACTATCTGATTGGTTAATTTTAAAGTTTGCCATTTTCAAGTGCCTAACCACTCCCTTCACCCTAATGGTTCAGACAGTTTGTTTTATGCGCGAATGTCTAAATGACTTAAACATTTGTCTCTAAATGGTTAGAGGGGGATGCAGAAAGAAAGAGAGGGATAGAGGGAGAGGGGGATTTGTATATAATATACATACACATATAATAATAAAATAATAATAATATGGATTTTTTAAAAGTTATTGGCCACTTTAGCATGACACCTTATCAAAAAATGACCAAGTCAGCAAAAATTGGACACTTCAGCAAAAAAAAAAAAAAACGAACCTAGTTAGTGTCTAGTTAACGACGGGGTGACACAGCAACCCAAGTGTCCAGTTGGGGGTGGTGGGAGCCAAAGTGAAAGTTAGGAGTGACAACGACCGCTTTTGATTAGTTGGGGGTGATAAAACCCATTTCCCCAAATGGTTAAGAATTATATTGAGCCTGAATGGTTAAGACCTCTTATCTGAATTGGTCTGACATTTGCTCTGAACAGTTAAGCAATATATACTTCTCTTACTAGTTCAGACTTCTTAGTGTTTCAATACTTAGTAGTTGAGACCTTTTATTCGTTCAATATGTATTAATTCAGAAGTTGTAAAACAACCTTTAGTAATTCTTACACAGTAAATTTGGAATGACTATTTACAAGTGGATGTGACATAAGTTGTTATACTAGTTACTTCAAAGCCAAATTCACTTTATGATATTTACCAAAATGGTTCGGTTTTTTACTAGGTTCTTCACATCTACAGTGAATTAATAACAAAAAGAATCAAAATAAATTTAATGAAACATCTTTTTTGTTGTTATTTTTATGTTTGCTTTAGGTGTGTGTATTTTATGAGTCAGTGAATCTGAAATTTGTAAGTGGGATTATTGACATTTGATAGTATTTTTGTTTGGCATTTTTCTCCAAATGATTTGATGCATATCCTCATGGCCTTATGCATAATCTATCCTTTGATTTAGACACTTCTCCAAATTGTTTTTTATACAATTTACAAGGCACAAAGTACATCTGCAATAGTGCAATCTGTCTTTCCTCTTTCAATAAACCTTTTAAAAAGGTACCTTGAAAATAATTGTTAATATCAAGATAGTATCAATTTTATAACACTTTCAGTATTCTCACACCCTAAATCTTATTTTCACATCATTTTTTACTCTCTATATTATCTATGTACGTATAGAGAGAGATAGAGGAGATGGATGCGTGAATATTAACTCCTTTCTATAATTACGAATGTTATCAAGTCCCTCATATAGACTAGGGAGATCTGCAGACGCATCATCGAAGGGACTGTCTTACTGGTTGGTTTACAAGTCGGACCTATCTAATTTGTTTCAAAAACTAGGTAATGTTATAAATAAGTTAACAGTTTATAACATAGATGTGTAACTAATTTAAAACAAAATATAAAATTATTATTTTTTATTATAGCGGATTTGTATTATTATTTTAATACAAAGGCTTAAGTAAACAAAATATAAAGTTTATAGTAGTAAATAAATCAATAAATGGAATCTTGTAGAAAGAAAAATTAAAATCATATTGGACTAGTTAAAAAAAAACGGTTTGAATACGCATAACTGGGTCGGTTACGTGTTTGGTTCCCTGTCCGAGTGGTCGATTCTAAAGACACTACTTTTTTGGAACGACAAATGTGGATAACTGACAGACCACCGAAACATCATCGTTCTATCAGTGGAACCACCCGATCATATCCATATCCGTTAGGCAATAATGTCTATAACCAATTCAGTAAGAAACCAATAAATCCGAGCAAAACATCTCTTATGAGAATCGAACTTAAGACCTAATGACTTTTAAGCCTTATCTCATTAAATACCATTAGACTATAATGCCATGAGACGATACTCTTTAACCCTCTTAAATGTCATATGTCGATAGCAATCTATGTTTTATATAATCCCATTGATTAATACTTTATTATTAAGTTTTCTTTGAGTTCTTATAACTTGTTAAAAAACACAAAATATAAGAATAAAGAGACATTTTAATTAATATATTTAAATTGAATTCCTCCTGCCATAAAAGAAGAACAAAATAATGAATACAAATTCTAAACTTTAAATACACACCAAAATTCATGATAAGATATTAACACTCCTGTTTAATTGTTTTTCACATCATGAACAAATTCACCCCCAACACCACATAATCACACACTCTCACTTCACACATTTCTGTCACTAAACCCTACCACCGTCGCCGGAGCTCCATTTTCCGGCCAAAACACCATTGTCGGCGGCCCAACATCCAATTAACTCATGCAATAAAGTACCATCTGATCATAATTAACTCCTCACTTGAGTCACTCCTCGTGATTTGAACCCCCATCTCTCTCATGGACCACTCTCTCTGTCCCAAATGTGTTCATATATACATAGATTCCATTCTCTCTATATATACCCACCCTACCTCTCTCCCCCAAAATCTCACTTCACTTCACAA
The DNA here is from genome assembly GCA_947069175.1 of Scalesia atractyloides. NCBI lineage: Eukaryota > Viridiplantae > Streptophyta > Magnoliopsida > Asterales > Asteraceae > Scalesia > Scalesia atractyloides. Next base: position 84,795,519 of record CAMTDV010000019.1, on the reverse strand, counting down.
AAAAAATTTAATTTTTCACTAAACCCTTTTTAGTTTAACTAATTTTATAATGTGGGTTATGGTTATTTCACACATTTGTTGTGGGGTTTTGTTTTTATAAGGTTTCTTGAACTCACTCACACATTTTCAAGATTTTCAAAAATTCAAGAATCCCACCACCGGAAAGATGACGTCACGCTCTCTGTTCTTCAGTTTCTTGTTTTTAATCCCTTTTTGTGTTTGTTTGAATCAAGAAGGGCGGTATTTGCAACAATTGAAGCTAGGGTTTGATGACCCAGATGGATTTTTTTCCAATTGGGTTGAAACTGTCTCCGGCGACGGCGCCGGAGATACTCCATGCAACTGGACCGGCGTTAGGTGTTCAAAACAGGGGACTGGGTTTGTTGAAGCTGTTGATTTGTCAAATGCTAATATCGCCGGTGAGTTTCCGGCAGTGATTTGCCGGCTCACCGGACTGAAATTCATCTCTCTGTACAATAATTCCGTCAACAGTACACTTTCCGACGAAGTTTTCCGTTGCCGGAGTCTTGTTTATTTAAATCTTGGACAGAATTTTCTCACCGGCGAACTACCGGCGAGGTTATCCGAGCTTCCGGAGTTGAGATATCTCGATTTGACCGGAAACAATTTTTCCGGCTACATTCCGGCGAGTTTTGGAAAATTTCAGAAGCTTGAAGTAATTTCATTAGTTGATAATCTCATGGGAGGGAATATTCCGGCGGAAATCGGAAATATTTCAACGTTAAAACAGCTTAATTTATCATACAACCCGTTTTCTCCGGGTTGGATCCCACCGGAGCTCGGAAACTTAACGAATCTAGAAGTGTTATGGCTCACCGAGTGTAATTTAATTGGACCAATTCCTGACTCACTGAGTCGACTCAGTAAACTCGTTGATCTTGACCTGTCTATCAACAAACTCACTGGGTCAGTACCGAGTTCAATTACCGAGTTAACCAACATTGTCCAAATTGAGCTTTATAATAACTCGTTGACCGGTGAGTTGCCGAAATTGGGGTGGTCAAAGATGACGGCGTTACGGCTGATTGATATTTCGATGAATATGTTGACCGGAACGGTGCCGTTTGAGTTATGTTCTTTGCAACTTGAATCATTACATCTTTATGAAAATCAGTTTGAAGGTAAAATTCCTGAAATTATTTCAAATTCTAGTAATCTTTATGAATTAAGATTGTTCGGAAATAGGTTTTCCGGCAGGTTGCCGGAAAATTTAGGGAAAAAGTCGCCGTTGACTTGGGTTGACGTGTCTAACAATTTATTCTCCGGCGAAATTCCGGCGAGTTTGTGTAATAATGGTAGGTTAGAAGAGCTTTTAATGATACATAACTCGTTTTCGGGTGAAGTTCGGGCGAGTTTGAGTACTTGTTGGAGCTTGAAACGAATCCGGTTAGGGTATAATAAGTTTTCCGGTGAAATTCCGGCGGGTTTTGGGGTCTCCCGAGGTTTCACTGCTTGAATTGGCGGAAAACTCGTTCTCCGGGTTGATCGGAAAGACCATCGCCCGAGCGGGGAACTTGTCGACGTTGAATGTAGCGAATAATATGTTTTCCGGTGAGTTGCCGTATGAGATCGGGCTTGTTGGCGGTTTAGTTGAGTTTTCGGGTGGTAATAACCAGTTTTCGGGGTCTTTACCGGGTAGCATTGTGAATCTTGAACAGTTAACTAAGCTTGATCTTCATAACAATGGGTTTTCGGGTGGGATTCCGAGTGGGATCGATTCGTTAAAGAAGCTAAACGAGCTTAACTTAGCTAACAACAAGTTTTCGGGTAGCATTCCCGATAAGATCGGGGAGTTGTCGGTCTTGAACTACCTTGATCTATCCGGAAATCAGTTTTCGGGCAAGATTCCGGTTGGGTTACAAAACTTGAGGCTCAATCATCTCAACTTATCGAGCAATTCGTTTACCGGAGACATCCCACCGGTTTACGCCAGAAAGATTTACATCAATAGCTTTTTGGGTAATCCGGGCCTTTGCGGTGACATCGAGGGTTTATGCGATGGCGAAAACGTCACTAAGAACGTGGGTTACGTGTGGTTACTCCGGTCGATCTTTGTACTAACCGGTGTCATCCTCATTGTTGGTGTGGGATGGTTCTACTTCCGGTGCAAGAATGTTGAGAACTCGAAAGAATGTATTGACAAGTCGAAATGGACGTTAATGTCGTTTCACAAGCTTAGTTTTAGCGAATATGAAATCATGGGCGCGCTCGATGAGGATAACGTGATCGGAAGTGGTGCGTCGGGGAAAGTTTACAAAGTTGTTTTGGGCAACGGTGAGACTGTGGCTGTTAAGAAGCTATGGGGAGGTTCAAAGAAGGGTGAAAGCGAGGATCTTGAAAACGGGTCGGGCTCAGGCTCGGTTCTTGATAACGGGTTTGAGGCCGAGGTGGAGACGTTAGGGAGGATCCGTCACAAAAACATCGTTCGCCTTTGGTGTTGCTGTTCTACAAAAATGTGTAAACTTCTTGTTTACGAGTATATGCCAAATGGTAGTTTGGGAGATTTGCTTCATAGCGGTAAAAGCGGGTTGCTCGATTGGCCCATAAGGTACAAGATCACGGTGGATGCAGCCGAGGGTTTGGCTTACTTGCATCATGATTGTGTTCCCGCGATTGTTCATAGAGACGTTAAATCGAATAACATTTTACTTGATGGTGATTTTGGTGCTCGAGTGGCGGATTTTGGTGTTGCGAAAGTTGTTGATGGTAAAGAAAAGGGTGGTAAGTCGATGTCCGTCATTGCTGGTTCGTGTGGTTATATCGCTCCAGGTTCGACTTTTTTCGCCTTTTTCGTTAAATCATAAGTAAATATTTAACATGTTGTTATGTTTTCGATAACTAAACAATTTGTAACATCTTTGCAGAATATGCATATACATTAAGGGTGAACGAAAAGAGCGATATCTACAGTTTCGGCGTTGTAATCCTGAACTCGTGACTGGGAAGCGACCGGTTGCTCCCGAGTATGGAGAAAAAGATTTGGTCAAGTGGGTATGTGCTACATTGGACCAAAAAGGTCTAGACGCGGTGCTCGACCCAAAGCTAGATTCGTGTTTCAAGGAAGAAATATGTAAAGTCCTCAATGTTGGTCTCTTGTGCACGAGCCCGCTTCCTATCAACCGACCATCTATGAGAAAAGTCGTGAAGTTGTTACAAGAGATCGGCTCGGTAAATCCCATGAAGTTTGCATCAAAAGATGGTAAGTTAACGCCTTACTACTACGATGATGGGTCGGATCATGGTAGTGTGGCTTGAAGTCTTGTGGTTTCCTGCTGGGTTGTATGGTACAATGCATCGCGTCGTTGCATTTATTTTGGTTTGCCAGATGTCGAAAGAAGTGGAAGGTCGGGTTCGGTTTTCGGTTAATGCAATCCATAAAAAGGGGGGGGGGGGGGGGGGGGTGGGTGGAGTGAGTTTTTAGTTATTGGTTTGGGGTATGAGGGGAAGGAGATGAGTTTTGTTTTGTGAAAGAAGGTAAATTATGTAATGATCAATAATAGTTAGGTAATATACAAGTGTTGGTATCTATATTTTCATGTTTGAAACTTAGAATTAGTGTTATATTTTTTTTAATAAAATTTTCGAAAACTTAGAATTAGTGTTATATATATATTTTTTTAAAATTTTCAATCATCGATAATATATAGCGAAAAAGAAGTTGAGTCGCTCATATTTGAGATCTGTTCGTTAAAAGTTTGAATCAGGAGTTCTTGAGTGCTCGGGCTTAAACAAAGTATATAAGTTCAAGCTTAAAAAGCCTTTTAATAAACGAGTTTGAGTCTAAGTTCCATACGTTTGAGCTTCATTATACTTAAAATTAATTATTTTTTCATAGGTAATTCGAATTTATAAATAATTAATAATCCAGCCAAACATTTTTTTCATTAAAAAAAAGATTTTAAATGTCCTGAAAATAAAGAAATAACTAGATGGGATGATTAGATATAAATGCATACCTTGCATTTATAATCTTAGGGTACTTTCAGAAGAAATAAAAATATCTGGTATACAAATTCTTTTTTTATTGCGATACATCCATTTCATTATCAAATTACATTTAATACATTTAATTTGATAGCATATGCATCACCTTCCTTCATTTATTAAAGTGTCTTGGTAATTATTATTGAAAAAAAATATGATTCGTATGAACAATCATTCTATACCAGTCGGAAAATATCTAATGAGTTGCATTTAATTCAAAAGTAAATTTTAAAGAAGTAAGAATCATGTAAACATAAGTTTATAGTGTTGATGTAATATAATAAAGACAAATATAGGGTAAATCAGGGCCAGCCTGCAGGGTGGGCGACGGCACAAACACTCTGAGGATCCAAATCTTTGAAATTTTGTATAGAATTTATGATGTATAAGATACAATACATATGTATGAATCGAAAGATAACACAAATGAGCCGTTGTACTAGTGGTTACTGCCTAGCTATAACAAGGAGACATAGGTTCTAATCCCGACGTCTCCAAATTCTTTATTTTAAGCATATTTTTTGGTTTTTTTTAATAGTGGTATTTAATGCTTAATTTGGTCGACTGCATCTTTCCTCTCAATTAATAAATTACTTATTAACTTAGCTAAAAATAACTATTTAAATTACATCCACATAAATTTTAGGTTATGACGAGTTCGTATTAAATGGAGATTTTCTATAATGGCCCAATTTTTTATCTCGCATAGAGCCAAAATTATTTTTTGTGATTTTTAAAGATGCCCTGGGGTAAATCATATATTACGTTACTATGTTAAATTCTTGTGTATTACACGGGTTGCATACATATAATTTATATAAATAAATAATATAAAGATATATTTTTATATAAACTCGTAAATTGCACGTGTTAATAAAATATAATGTTATATGTTAATACAGACAGCCATCAAGATTTATCTTTTGAAAATGAACATTGATGTACTGTTTATTTATTTTAGATTTATCTTTTAAAAATTAACTTTAATGTACTATTTACTTATTATAACATTTTGCTTTGTTAAATATGTATTCTTAACTAATTTTCTGTTTAAAATTATTATTATTATTATTATCAAAATAAAAACAAATGATTATCTTTATCTAAATATTTATTCTTATCTAATATTTTTTTTTAAATTATTATTATTATTATTTAATATGAGAGATAAATATGAAAAATAAGGTGAGAAAGTACAAGGAAGTGACACACATCTAAAAAAGATTTTCATTTTATTTATTTATTATTATTTAATATGATCATAATAAAAACAAATGATTATCCTTATCTAAATATTTATTCTTATCTAATATTTTTGTTTAAAATTATTATTATTATTATTTAATATGAGAGATAAATAAGAAAATAAGGTGAGAAAGTACCAGAAAATGACATGTGTCCAAAAAAGATTTTCATTTATTAGTGTTGGATATTAATGAAAAATAATATTATATTAATTATTAATATAATATTTATTTAGTGATTAAAGCAAATGAATGAGAGATCATAAGCTTTAATTGTGTGTTGCAACTTTAATGTGTGGGAGTTTTGTTTGTCCCACAATGATGAGAGATAAATCTTTTGTGGATTCATAATCAGAATTCTCTAGACGAATGTATTCTTGTGTTACAACTCACACCCAGTGGCAGCCAGGAGGGTGCGAAGCACCCGACACGCGCTCGCGCTCAGGCACAGGACGAGGGCGATGGGCGCAATGTGGCGCTTTGATGACGCACTTTGCACTTCGCACGCTCGCATCGCCGCGAGCCGCTTGGAGCCGCCTTTAGTATTTTTTTTAGATGTGTCTTGGCTTGGGTTGTCAGCTAGAGACTTTTCAAGTTTCTAACAGTCAAATGATTAAGTTACTGAATTCATTGTGCCATTGAATTATAGAATTCAGTTTTATAAGTTTTAGAATTCATTGTGCTATTGAATTTTAGAGTTTAATTTTATTGAATTGTGTATTCAATAGAGACTCACCAATTCAAATTCTAATCAGTATAAATACAAAGCTTTGTGCTTTGTTTTGATACACAGAACACAGAAATCGTATGGTTCATACAACACACACATCAAACGAGTTCCCTAACTAAGCATCTTTGCGCTCTCTTGTTTCAGGTATACTTTCGGGTGCTAGGCTAATCCCGGCAGTACAATCTGCTTAGGCTGTTGTACCCTGGGAAACAGAGGGGTTCACCTGGGTGGCCCGAAATCTGTTTTAAGAGAAGCTTGATCTTCACGTGCCTCAGTCACCATTGTTTATGTTTTCCATTTACTTTTCTTTGTAATCTTTTCTTGGTTAAGTTTATATTTTTTGTATTGTATTTTCTTTCAGTTTGATGTAGTTCTTCTTTATGTATTGTAATCATAATATTGATTAATAAATTTTTATTTTATTTGTTTGTGAACGGTTGTCGTACAAGCTTAAAACAGATTTTAAAAACCCGTTCACTATTTTGGTTTTTAAAAGTTTTTATAAACTGTTTTTTTATTAGCAAACTTTTGTAGTTTGCATTGGTTTATGTAAACCAATTTATTTCTGTCTTCTCTAATTTTTTGTATCTTGTTTCAGAAATGGCTACTGTTCAAGCAACCACATCAACCATTGTTGGATCCACATCCACCACCATGGGACCATTAGTTGGTACCCAAGCAGCCCAAGCTGTGGCTAATCATGCTGAGAAGCCAGAAAAGTTCACTGGCTTGAACTTTAAGAGGTGGTAACAAAAAATGTTGTTTTATCTGACCACCTTGAACCTTGCGAGGTTCTTAACTGAGACCCTCCTGTTCTTGCAGAAGGGGCCAGTGATGCCCAATCTGTGAGTGTAGTTGATGCATGGAAACATTCTGAGTACCTATGCCGCAACTATGTGTTGAATGGCCTCTCAGATGCATTATATAATGTGTATTTCAAGGTTCCAACTGCCAAAGAATTATGGGAGTCATTGGAACGCAAATACAAGACTGAGGATGCGAGTACTAAGAAGTTTGTTGTGGCAAGATTTTTGGACTATAAAATGATTGACTCAAAAACTGTTATGAGTCAAGTTCAAGAATTGCAGATTATTTTTAGTGACATTTTGTCTGAAGGAATGAATCTTAGTGAAACATTCCAAGTGGCAGCAATTGTTGAAAAGTTGCTTCTAGTTGGTTGGACTTCAAGAACTACCTTAAGCATAAGCGAAAGGAAATGACAATTGAAGACCTTGTGGTTCGTCTTCTTATTGAGGAAGAAAATAGGCTGTCACACAAAGGAAGTCAAGTTGAAGCTTCAGCAAAAGCAAACCTTGTGGAACATGGTCAATCCTCAAGGGGTCACTAGGGTAACAAAGGCCACAAGTTCAATGGGAAGGGAAAGAACAAAGGTGTTGACCTTGGGCCATAGAAAGGTGGTGTGAAGAAGAACGTTGGCCCTTTAAAGGAAAGTGTTACAATTGTGGACAAACTGGTCACCGTGCTGACCAATGCAAAGTGCCTAAACGTGACAAGGCTCTTATGGTTGATGATGATATGCCTTTAGTGGCCATGATTTCAGACCTCACTGCCATGATGGAGGAGGTAAATTTGGTGGCTAATGAGCCAAAAGGGTGGTGGGTTGATACTGGGGCAACCCGCCATGTGTGCCCAGACAAGAGCCTCTTTAATACTTTTAAAGAGGTGGTGGGAGAAGAGAAGCTGTACATGGGAAATGCTACTACAGCTGATATCAAGGGTGAAGGTGATGTGATCTTAAAGTGGACTTCTGGGAAAGAGCTCACTTTGAAGAATGTGCTTTATGTTCCTGACCTGCGCAAGAGTCTTGTGTCGGGTTGGATGCTTAACAAGTTTGGTTTTCGTTTGGTTTTTGAGAGTGACCAGTTTGTTTTAAGTAAGCGTGGTATGTTTGTTGGAAAGGGATATGCCCAAAATGGCATGTTTAAACTTAATGTAATGGCTGTTAAGAAAAACATGAATAAAAATGCTAGTACTTCTGCTTACTTGGTTGACTCTCCTAATGTTTGGCATGGACGTCTTGGTCATGTAAATTTTAATTCGATGTGACGTTTAATTAAATTAGATTACATACCAGATTTTGCCATTGACTCTAAAACAAAATGTAAAACATGTGTTGAAGCAAACAAACAAGATCATCCTTTAAATCAGTTAAAAGAATAACTGAACCCCTTGATCTGATTCACACTGATGTGTGTGACTTAAAATCAATTCCCACAAGAGGCGGTAATAAATATTTTATTACTTTTATCGATGATAATACAAGATATTGTTATGTTTACTTACTTAAGAGTAAGGATGAAGCAATTGACAAGTTTAACTTGTATAAAGCTGAAGTTGAGAATCAACTCAACAAGAAAATAAAGCGTGTGAGAAGTGATAGAGGAGGTGAATATGTTTCACCATTTGGGGAAGTATGTGCACAAAGTGGCATCATACACGAATGTACCCCTCCTTATACACCCCAATCAAATGGTATTGTGGAACGAAAGAATGGTACATTAAAAGAAATGATGAATGCCATGTTGATAAGTTCTGGGATGATCCAGGACATGTGGGGGGAGGCCATTTTATCGGCAAATTTTTTATTGAATAAAATACCTTTCAAGAATAAGGATGTAACACCTCATGAGTTGTGGTGGGGACATAAATCATCCTATAAATACTTGAAAGTGTGGGGGTGCTTGGCTAAGGTGATTGTTACACCCCTAAGGCACTTAGAATAAGGCCCAAAACTGTTGATTGCATTTTCATTGGATATGCAAAAAACGGTAGTTCACATCGTTTTCTTGTATATGAATCTAAGAATCCTGATATGCACAAGGACTCTATCATATAGACAAGGTCAGGAAATGTGACTTACTTTGAAGAAGAGTTTCCTATGTTAGTACAAACTCATACAAGCTCTTCAAATCATGCAAGTTAATCAACAATGGTTGATGAGATTGTTCGAGAGGAAACTCAAGAACGATCAGAGGTTGAAGAGGGTGAGCAAAGAAGAAGTAAAAGGCAAAGGATTGAGAAATCCTTTCGACCTGACTTTCTTACATACATGGTTGAGAGTGACCCTCAAACCTATCGAGAAGCAGTCACCTCTTCAGATGGACCTCAATTGAAAGAAGCCATCAAGAGTGAAATTGATTCTATCTTGCAGAATCATACTTGGGAGTTAGTAGATCTTCCACCAGGGTGCAAGCCACTTGGATATCGATGGATATTTAAGAAAAAGATGAAAGTCGATGGCTCTGTCGACAAGTATAAGGCAAGACTTGTGATCAAAGGGTTTAGACAAAAGGAAGATCTTGACTATTTTGACACATACTCGCCTGTGACTAGAATAACTCTATTAGGTTGGTGCTTGCAATAGCAGCTTTGAGAAACTTGGAAATACATCAAATGGATGTAAAAACCGCATTTCTCAATGGGGAATTAGAGGAAGAGATTTACATGGAGCAACCAGAGGGTTTCTTGCTCTGGCCAAGAGGGCAAAGTGTGTAAACTCGTCAAGTCATTATATGGCTTGAAGCCAGCTCCAAAACAATGGCATCAAAAGTTTGACCAAGTTATGCTTAACAATGGTTTCAAAATAAATGAATGCGATAAATGTGTCTATGCGAAAGCACTTCTAAAGGTTATGTGATCTTATGCCTTTATGTAGATGATATGCTTATCATTGGGAGTGATGATAAGATGATCAGATCTACTAAAGATATGTTGAAAGCGAGATTTGACATGAAAGATATGGGTCTAGCTGATGTGATTCTTGGAGTAAAGATCATTAGAACCCAAACTGGCTTGGTGCTAAGTCAATCTCATTATGTTGATAAGATCCTTCAGAAGTTTAATCCAGAGGTCACAAGTGTAGCTCAAACTCCAATTGATACCTCTCAACATTTGTCAAGAAATAGAGGCGAGAGTGTTGCTCAATTGGAATACTCAAGGATCATTGGCAGTCTTATGTATCTCATGTCATGTACTCGGCCAGACTTGGCATATGCTGTGAGTAGGCTAAGTAGATATACTAGTAATCCTAGTTTAGAACATTGGAAGAGTATGACAAGATTATTAAGGTATTTGAGATACACGAGAAACTATGGACTACATTATGGCTAAAATCCAGCTGTTGTGGAATGATTCAGTGATGCCAACTGGATATCCGATATGAAAGATTCTAGATCTACAAGTGGTTACGTGTTTACCCTTGGAGGAGCAGCTATATCTTGGAAGTCGTCCAAAGAAACTCTTATAGCTAGATCCACGATGGAATATGAGTTTATCGCGTTAGATAAAGCTGGAGAAGAGGCAGAATGGTTACGTCAATTCTTGGAATATGTTCCAAGATGGCCCAAGCCTGTGTCGGCCATTTGCATACATTGTGATTGCCAATTGGCTATTAGTAGAGCTCAAAATGCAATGTATAATGGCACATCAAGGCACATACGATGTCGGCATAACACAATACGACAACTACTCTCAACTGGAGTTATCACGATTGACTATGTCAGGTCAAAGGATAATATTGCGGATCCGCTTACAAAAGGCTTAAGCAGAGAAATAGTACATAAGTCGTCGATGGGAATGGGACTACAGCCACTTAGAGTAAGTTTGTACAACGGAAAACCTATCCTAGAAGATTGGAGATCCCATGATCTAGGTTGAATAGGACCACCTAACTGTACGAGCTGAGGTCACTGTGGGGGAGTACCTCAACATACAAAGGGAGTTACAAACTTCCTAGTCCATTCCTACTTAATTCAGTGATATCAAGAGAGGTTAACTATATGGCTTTTAATGATTTGTAAATCACCTATGTTAGAGAGAAGTCGGGTCGCTTCAAATGGAATTGGGGGCACAATTCCTAGAGCTCTCGCAGAACCAGGATGGTGTTCCATGACCATAACGGACACAACTATAAGGGGTTAGCCAGACCAGGAAAAGTAATGTGTGATGTGTAATAACGTCTACGTAAAAAGGGGTTGGTTCAAGGACATCGCGTCTACTAACCGCTAGGAGACTAAGTATACGTCACAAAGGAAGGTTCAAAGGGAAACCTACCTATCCTGCATTACTTAACCGCTGAAATGTTATCGTGACACTTGAGTGTGTGGGATGATCTCCATTCATGTGGGGGATTGTTGGATATTAATGAAAAATAATATTATATCAATTATTAATATAATATTTATTTAGTGATTAAAGCAAATGAATGAGAGATCATAAGCTTTAATTGTGTGTTGCAACTTTAATGTGTGGGAAGTTGTGTTTGTCCCACATTGATGAGAGATAAATCTTTTGTGGATTTATAATCAGAATTCTCTAGACGAATGTATTCTTGTGTGACAACTCACACCCAGTGGCAGCCAGGAGGGTGCGAAGCACCCCACACGCGCTCGCGCCCGGGCACGGGACAAGGGCGATGGGCACAATGTGGCGCTTTGATGACGCACTTTGCACTTCGCACGCTCGCATCGCCGCATCGCCGCTTGGACCGCCTTTAGTATTTTTTTAGATGTGTCTTGGCTTGGGTTGTCAGCTAGAGACTTTTCAAGTTTCTAACAGTCAAATGATTAAGTTACTGAATTCATTGTGCCATTGAATTCTAGAATTCAGTTTTATAAGTTTTAGAATTCATTGTGCTATTGAATTCTAGAGTTTAATTTTATTGAATTGTGTATTCAATAGAGACTCACCATTTCAAATTCTAATCAGTATAAATACAAAGCTTTGTGCTTTGTTTTGATACACAGAACACAGAAATCGTATGGTTCATCCAACACACACATCAAACGAGTTCCCTAACTTTGCATCTTTGCGCTCTCTTGTTTCAGGTATACTTTCGGGTGCTAGGCTAATCCCGGCAATACAATCTGCTTAGGCTGTTGTACCCTGGGAAACAGACGGGTTCACCTGGGTGGCCCGAAATCTGTTTTAAGGGAAGCATGATCTTCACGTGCCTCAGTCACCATTGTTTATGTTTTCCATTTAGTTTTCTTTGTAACCTGTTCTTGGTTAAGTTTATATTTTTTGTATTGTATTTCCTTTCAGTTTGATGTAGTTCTTCTTTATGTATTGTAATCATAATATTGATTAATAAATTTTTATTTTATTTGTTTGTGAACGATTGTACTACAATTAGTATATGAAGATTATAAAGAAGTAATAAGAATCATATATTTGGCCAAAACCAAAATGTAATCTAAACAATTCACTTGTTTAAATCCAAATTGAAAATCATGTTATTTTAAGTGGGTGTATGCATGGGTTGATCGATTTTGGTTTAAACCAAACCGAAACAGAAATTTAAATTTTTTGGTTCTGGCTTTCAGTTTTTACGCATAGGTTTGGTTTGATTATGAATATGTTAGTTTTTACGTGTAGCATTGAAGATAGTTTTAATTAACTTTGGAGCTGTTTGAAAACTTCTGAACGTGCGTAAGTGATGAATCAGTAAGAGTTCTGAACCATTAAAAGCCAGTATAATGCTTAACCGTTTTGAGGTAAATGTCTAACCAATTCAGATAAGAGGTTTTAACCATTCAGACTCAGTATAATGCTTAATCATTCAGAGGCAAATGCATGAACCATTCAGACATATGCTCGCGAAACAAATAGCCTGAATCATTAAGTGCTAAACCAATAATATTTTGATTTTTGAGTCAAAAATCCCATAACAAACAATTAATGAAGTTCGGTGTTGTTTGCTTCAGTTTGGTTTTTATGAGTTTGGTGTTGTTTAGTTTTAGAACGAGGTATGACTGAAAACGACATGCTTTTTGATCTTTGTTAGATAAAACCGAATATTTCAGAGCAATTTTTTCGGTTAATTCACCCCTAAGTTTTAAATAGAAAACAGAACGATGACCAATAATTTTTGGCCTAGTGGTTAACGGAAAGGTGGGAAGCTTTGCTTCTCTTGAAGGTTATAGGTTCAAGTCCAGACAAGAGAGTTTTAATACTAGCTTAGTAATATTAATTACTAACCTAATTAGCGACATTCTAATCATACGCTGTTAAAAAAAACAGAAGAATTTAGTGCAAGTTTGAAAAGGTCATTGTAGATAGAGATTGGCATAATCGGGTTTTATTATTACCCGGAACCGGTTCCAACCCGGACCCGGTTCTGCTTGGAAGTCATTGGAACCGGGTATGGTGTGGAACCGGGTCCAGTTCCTACCCGGGTTTACACCCAAGAATATGGAAGCGTGTAGAACCAGGTACGGGTATTATGGAACCGGGTATGGTGTGGAACCGGGTCCAGTCCTACCCGGGTTCACACCCAAGAATATGGAACGTGTAGAACCGGTACGGTATTATGGAACCGGGTATGGTGTGAACCGGTTTCTGATAGTGTTGGGAACCGGTTCCTGACAGTCCAAACCTGCCATTTACTGTTCAGAACCGGTTCCTGACAGCCATTTACTGTTCAGAACCGGTTCCTGACAGTCAAAACCTGCCTTTTACTGTTCAGAACCGGTTCCTGATAAAATGTTACCGTTGGAACCGGTTCCTGATAAATGTTACCGTTGGAAACCGGTTCCTGATTAAAAAATCGTTTTTTTTGTATATAAACCCCTTCCTACTTACCGGTTCCTGATAAATGTTACCGTTGGTGTTTTAATAAAGTTTGTGTAATATTTATTTCTATTGTGTTTGTTATGTTTGATTTTTATTATTAGTTACATTGATAAATAAAAATAGTAACAATAATCGGTTTAAAATTAAAAAACAAATTAATCGGTTACAATATATAAAAAAAATTAACCGGTTACAAAAAAAAATAAATAAATTACTCAGAACCTGTTCCAGTAAGATTTTATTTATTTGATCGTTACTAGCGGCAGGTGCAACACTTTCCGATGAGTTTCTCTTAGGTGCGGGTACCTCGGTACAATCGTCGTCCGAATCGTTAGTCTCCACTTCTTCGTCCTCCTCTTCGTCAACAATTTTATGCTCTAACTCAACTTCATCTTCTAGACTAGTTTTATGTTGAACACGATCAACGGCATCCAAATGGTCCTTTAAGCATATTGCCATCTCTAGCGATTCCGGAGTTAGTCTTGTTCTTCTAATTGACAAAACCCTGCCACTAAAGAAAACACACTTTCCGAAGCTACCGTGGAAGCTTGGACCGTTAGTATATCACGAGCCATGGTGGCTAGAATCGGGTATTCGGATTCTTTCGATTTCCACCATGCCAAAACATCAAATTTCCTATACTCCTCGGTGGTCATAGTAAGCGAATACTGATTTTTTTTATATCTCCCAAGTTCACTACCCCTTTGTTGTCTAGCGGTCTCGTCTCTAACGACATTCAACACGGTTATAAGTGGATCCCCGCTTGTTTCATCGTTAGAGGCCGTGGACCGAGACTCAACAAATTTATATGATTTTTTTCACCATATTTTTTAAAATAATGATCATAAAGTTTGGCCATACACTCATTGAATATTTTTTTTGTTTTTGCTTTTAAAGTTGGATCATCCTCATGCATATCCAACTTGTCATAAATTTCATCAATTAAAGCTTCAACACCCGGTACGTTTAAAGCTGGATTTAAAGCAGCGGCACATAGAAAAACGGGTGGTAATTCTAAAAAATATTTTTAAAATTTTTGAATCATTGGTCTCGTCATACTCCTTAACATGTTACTAGAATTTTCAAACTTTTTAAAATTAGTTGTTATCAAATACAATTGGTCCACAACTTTAGAACTAGTAGGATAATAAACACCGGAAATCAAAGTCGTTGTAGTTATAAAAACTTGTAAAAAAGTACTTAGGTTATTAATATTTTCCCAAGCCGTGTCGGGAAAGGGGACGACAAGGTACTTATCACTTAAAGTTGTATGAAAAGATTTTAAAGAGCCCATTTGCTTTATAGCCATTTCAAACATATGACAAGTTGAATTCCAACAGTCGGTATATCCCAATTCGGTCCAATAATTTGTTGGTTGACATCTTTACAAAGTTTTTTATATTCTTGATATATTTCTTTTCCACTTTTGAAAACATCTTGGAGCATAGCTCTAAATGCTATAATAAAATCCGATACAAATTGATCTTTTAAACCGGTTTGCACTACTAAGTTAATAATATGTGCAACACATCGTGTGTGAAAAAAAACACCATCAAGTATTGGTTTGTACTTCAACTTTAATTTTTCAATCGCCGTTGTGTTGTTTGAAGCGTTATCAAAGGATATTGAAAAAAATTTATCTTCTAAACCATATTTAATTATTGTGCCATTTATAATTTTATAAATATTTTCTCCCGTATGAGGAGAAGGAAACTCGTCAAACGCAATCGTACGCTTCATCATTTGCCATGTATCGGGATCAACCCAATGAGCGGTGACACATATGTACGATTCCGGTAAACCATGTGGAGCCGACCACACATCACTAGTTAGGTTTACACTAGTTTTTAAATTCTTAAAAAAACAATTAAATCTTTTTTTGCATTTTCCCATAAACTTAAACAAAGACGTTTTTTTGCGTCTCCCGAATAAGATTTGTAAGATCGGGGTCGTCGAAGTGTCCAACGGCAACGCTTTTTGTATCACCAACTTCGCCATCCGATCGCGAGCTAATTTTTGCTCATAACGAAAAATGGTACCATCTTTGGATAGTGGAACTTGACCGGATGTCATTTCCTTTAAAGCTTTGCAATACTTATTAATATGCTTCGTTAACGTTGAGTTTGATTCCTTGGCTAATAACGATCCACAATTTTTACATTGAGCTTTTTGCGAGCCGTCACTCATCTCGACCAACTCCCAATTGCTCCAAACTTCCTTACTGCGATTATGAGACAATGTTCCAACCACATATGGAACCGATTGATCTTGAGGAACATTGTTAACGGATTGGGAATTTGCGTTTTTGGAACTCTTTGAGGCCATTTGTTGATTAGAATGTGAAAAAGAACAAGAAAGAAATGTAACAAGAAGAATAGATATGATAAATTGTGTGCTAAACAATAGATTTCTAAACAATATATATAGAATCGGTTCCAACGGTCAGGAACCGGTTCCAACGGTAACATTTTAACGGCTATAACCGGTTCCAACGGTAACATTATAACGGCTATAACCGGTTCCAACGGTAACATTATAACGGGTATAACCGGTTCCAACGGTAACATTTTAACGGGTATTACCGGTTCCTTCTAGAACTGAATTTCCGGGTACTGGTAGGAACCGGATACGGGTAGGAACCGGGTACGACCCGATTCAAATGGTAAAATTGTGGAACCGGGTTGGAACCAACGGGTATTTTGAACCCGGAACCGGTTCTACTTAATGTCGGGTAGGAACTGGACCCGGTTCCAGTTCGGTTCTACCGGTTCGGGTTCGGAACCGGTTTTTATGCCCATCTCTAATTGTAGACATAATAATGAAATTGCTTTAATGGCTGAATGTGAGTGTCAGGTGATGTTAAATTGATGTCAGGATTCTTGTGGTGTCTAATTTTGTCAATGGTTTCATTTTCAGCCCAAGTCCAAACTCTTATTCATCCTATTAAAGTAAAGTAGTAATAATGGTAAAAAGTAAAAACAATTATTTACTGTTTTTTGAAGGACAACTTTCAGTAAAAACAAGCCCTGCTAAAAACATATAGCTTGCTGTCAAATTACATGACTACCACATGCAATTGACTATTAAATCCAAACCAGAATCAATAGAAATATATATGTGTGCATGGATATTGTTCTTTTTGAAGGACAAGAAGCTCAACTATATGGCTGTTTAGCAACTTCTGAATATGTAAGTGCTAAACCAGTAAAATTCTGAATCATTAAGTGTTAAACCAGTAAGAGGTTTGAATCATTATGAGTCAATATAATGTTTAATCATTCAGAGGCAAATGTCTAACCAATTTACATAAGAGGTCTTAACCATTCAGACTCAGTATAATGCTTAATCATTCAGAAGCAAATGTCTAAATCATTCAGACATCTGTTTGCGAAACAAATAGTCTGAATCAATAATGCTGAACCAGTAAGAGGTCTAAATCATTAAAAGCCCATTGAAAGTTGAAAACAAACACCCCCTTTAAAATTTTCGGCTTAAAAGCTTATACATTAAGTATAATAAAGACAAAAATACCCTTAGATTTAAAAGAAAAACAAAATTTAAGCCTAGACTGAAATGACAAGTTTCGAAAACCACCAAATATTAATCAGTGTATTTTTCTAAAATAATAAAAAATATCTTTGTTTACATTAACTCTAAGCCGTATATGACATACTATAGGATCTAATATATTTGATGCCAAGTTCACTTAATGGATCTATGCTATTGGATAGGTGAAGGTGGAATAAGTAAATATCTTAAGCCCAGGCCCAGAGATGTTATTTGAATTAATGTTAAACTTTATTTTAATTAATTATATATTAGAACTAGATTATAAACCCGTGTATAACACTGGTTT